>BPTQ01000009.1:280522093-281122093 GCA_019973895.1 Chrysanthemum seticuspe
AAGTTTCTACCAAAGGATTCACTGCTCCATATTGTATAAAGTGATCATGTTTTTGCCCTAAACCAGTGCGTACCAGCTTTACCTTGTCGGTGTGTAAGCGTATAAACACACCGATTTCCATGCTTTTAACTGTTGTACATGATTAATCAGTGTGTACTTTTAAAACTAACACACTGGTAATCTTGACATAGCGGTGTGTTAACTTGCAACACACCGATTTCCATAGACCACTAAAACAAAGTCTAGTAAATGGGTGTATACTTAAACCTTGCGCACTGTCTATGTTCATTGGAACTACGCAATCAGTGTACTTCATTAAAAAACACACAGATTTAGTATCTCAGTTCAAAACAGTGTGTAATAAATTCCCACTGACTATACAAAACGGTTGAGAAATCGGTGTAGACTTTAACCTTGTTCACTGTTTACTTTTCATTCCATATATTTGTCACTGTTTATATGTATATCGTGACTAATGCTTCAACCTTACTTTTCATTTGTCACTTGTTCCAATTTCAGATGTGGCTAAAGAGTTGGCAAAACATATCAGTCACCCTTAAATAATGTGTGACAAAACTTGACTCTATGATTTAGACACACAAAAAATTACTTCATGTGACTAACGCATCAAGGTTACTTGTATCTGTCACGCGTTCCAAATTCATATGTGGGTAAATGATCTGAAACAAAATCACCAGATACCTTTAGCCACACAACGTTCAATTGTGTGGCGATACAGTTCTAATGGTCACACAATCAAAATTTTCATGTGTGACTAATTAGTACATGTTGTCAATTTTCGTACCTTTAGCCACACAAATATGCGAATGTGTGGCTGTTCCATTTCGACCATGCGTGACCAAATCCCGTTTTTGTACTAGTGAAATATGTTATACCTCGTCACTTAGGAAACCATCTTTGAAGTGATTGATTATTTCTGCATCTTTTGTGACTTTCTCACTTCGATATATATGCATGTTATTGTTGTGGTTAAATTCGGTGTATTTGATTTTGAACAAATACGGTTTCCCTATTATTGCATTGAGCTCACTCGAAAAATATTCATCTGTATCCATGCCTTGTTTTTCCATTATTTCCCACGCTGAAATCTCAATCATCTTATGGACATTTTTGTCAAAAATAATCACTTGTGCAGAGCCGCTTTCATCGAATATTCGAACAATTATTTTGAAACTGCACATGTATTGATGTTTAAGTTGTTTTGTTTTTTAAATACGATAATTGAAAACATGTTACACCCTCAACAATATATTTCAACAAACTGTATTCTGTACATGGATGCAACTGCATATGTTTGTCCGTGGGTTCTGCAATGCCATAACTGATTCTTATTCTTTGAATTGGAGCTTCCTTTTCCCATTATTGGTGTTACTTTTGTATTATATGCTTTGCAACCAATGTAAATCCAACCACTCTCATACTGTATGTTGTGAACTGTCGCGTAAACAACGCAACATGTATCTTGTTTTTGTTATTAATGTTAGGTAAAATTTGATGATGTTTAAACAATGGCACGTTTCAGTCGGAAACACCTAAATCAATAATCAGAGTAAAATTTGCAAAGTTACCGGTTCAATACTGCGAATCATGCCTACCAATCTTTTCACACATCCTTGCACGAATTCCGCTGGTGTAACTACATGGCTGACCTGGTCGTATGATTCAATCTTGAATTCCCTAGGGTCATATCCCTCTTGCAATTCTTAGCTGTATTATGTATGAATTTTATTAACTTTAAACAAAGTACGTACTTATTTATATAAACTTGTATTATTCACGTTAGCTTTTCCGGAATGAAACCAATGACGGCAGGTCCCTGTTAATGAAAATCTTTGTGCCAAATAAAGCGTTATGTACAGATGGCGTATCTGCGTTATGTGTAAGTTTAATTAAATCATATGAATGAAAAAACATACATATTTTAATGGCGGCTATGGTGCGCTAAATTTATAAAAAAATTAAAAAAACTTACTATCCCAATATTTGACTTTCCCCAACACCAATAGAAAGTCTATATGTCCATGTTGATCAAGTTTCTCTTCTTAATCATTCCACAATAATGCCCATTTATCCCAAAATGTACAATCAATCCTGAGAGACCTGTGTGGATTGAAATAGATATGTGTTTATTTAAATTATAACAGAACCATTAATATAATATTTTGTGTAAATAAATATGAATAACACATACTAAGCATCTTCAATCACAACACTCCTGCGGATCTTCCGGCCACCATGGCTATTGACTGATACAATTTTCCCAATAGCTACTACTGTTCCTATAACATCTGGCAACAATAACGAAAAACAAAGAAGATTAAAACATCACATTTTGAATATAAAATTACAAATTTTTCTAGCAACCAACACATACCTACGAAATCATGTTCATGATACTCGTTATCTGTATTCAAAATATGAGTGAATGGCTCATAAATAAAACCAACATAATTATCGTCTATTTGCTCAACTCTAGGCACTTCGGTCCCTTTGTAGAAATAAAATTTGTACCTGTGTGGTAACAATGGTAATCTACCACCATTTTCAGTCACTCCAAATTTTGAGATGATATAACATTGGCCCTCTTGTAAAAGTGGTTCAAATTTAAACATCGGCTCTTTTTTTTATGTAAACTTGGATTCGATTGGACTGTTTAGACAGTTATAAATGTTAGATTCTATGATCAATACTTTTCAATATATATAAATTATGCGCGTATATGAAAAGGATTTAAAAGGTACACTTTTGAGGGGTCATTTAAGCCCTTAATCGATCACTTTTGTATCCGTTACTACTTAATTTCACTCCTTTTCACTTTTTAGGTCTCTTGAAGGCAAATTGCTGGAATGACACTTATTCGGACGAAAAGGCGCGAATATATGAAAAAAATGGCCAAGGTAAAGAATCAAGACACTCAAGATGCTGGAACTGAAGCTGACGGCGTCACAGCCTAATAGCGACGCCGTCGCAACACACCTTGAGACGACTCATAGAGCAAATTGATATTTTGCACTTGACGGCGTCAGGTTTACAAGAGTAGGGCGTCACAACTCAGACGGCCTAGATTTGGATCCCGACGGCGTCAGAAGATGAAGCCGACGGCGTCACACGCATAAGGTGGCGCCGTCACAGAGTTGACGTGGCCAAGACGAAAACCTAATGGCGGCGACCCGACGGCATCACAATTAAAGAGTGACGTCGTCGCATATTGTAACTCTATATATAGAGTTTGGATTTTCAGTATTTGAGAGAGGTAGTTTTTTGGAGTAAAACCTAAACTGAACTTTGGCTGTCTTGGGCAGTATCTTAGGGTTCCATACCCTATTTTACAACAAGATAAGTGATTTACTTCATTAATTCAATTATGTCTTCAATTGTTTGTGTGTATGCTTGCATGTTTTCCATGTCCGGCTAATTTATTTGTGTGTTTGCTTAGATCTATGAAACCTAGGTATTGAATATTGATTGGTTGTCTCTTATCTTAATTGTGATTGACCTAGTATTACGATAGGTCATTCGTTGTGTTTTTAATGCTTGAGTAATCTTTGTGAACATTATTTTATAATCACCTAGAGTTATTGTAGTCTGAACATCCAAAGATAACCTTAGAGTTAGTTTATAAATCCTAGAGATTTCGTAGGCAATAACCTTAAGGTAGTCTCAAAGAGTTAGGGAAAAACGCACACCCTACGATCTTAGAAGACACAACGCATTAAGAACAAGGACGTGACAATTCAACCATCAATATGAGATAACTAGGGAGTAATAGCATCTAAGTAAACACATTTTTAATCATCATAAGAGCACACAACAATAGACATAGACTACACTCACCTTAGCTTAGTTAAATTAGATAAGTAGAGTAATCGGTAGAAATACCACCCCCCAAATCTAATACCCCGAGATTTCGTACCTTTCAATTTTCTAAAAAATATAAAAAAAGATAAAAAAATAATCTTCTTCAACCTCAACCTTAGCGTAGTAATTTATCACTAGCATTCCTATTCCCCTAGAGAACGATATCAATTCCCGAGGCTTACCCTAATACTACACTACAACGATTAGGTTCACTGCCTAGGGTGTTGAAAAACTTGCTCGACGAAAAGGAAGTTCCTTTTACCCCGAACGCGCGTTGTACGCGTATCAAGTTTTTGGCGCCGCTGCCGGGGAATAGAATAGCTAGTTAGGAGTCTACCTCGTTTAGGTTCCTTTGCTTGATTCCTATCAAGTAAGTTTTTTTCTCATTTTTAGCTTCCTCGTAGTCTATCCCTCTTCTTCGTGACCTTTGTTAGTAATCCCATCACTTTTCATCATGGAAGGTGATAATCAACCACCACTCATCAACCCACCACCAAATGACCCGCCAAGAGGCCGTACTCTTGGTGAATACTCAAGACCAAGCACCTAGGCTATAGAAACACCATTGAGCTTCCCGACCAAGCCCAAACTACGGCCCTGCGATCCGACACCATCCGGTTGGTGCAAAACGGATGTGGATTCCATGGACTTCGTTCCGAAGATCCTAATCAACATCTTAAGGATTTCCTTAAAATCGTCGATTCCATCGACCTTGATGCTACTACTCGGGAGACCATGCGCTTGCGTCTATTCCAATTCTCTCTACGGGACCAAGCTAGTAATTGGCTTGAGCGACTTCCCGCCGGCTCCATCTTAAGTTTGGATGATCTCACCTCTCGGTTCCTTGCCCAATTTTTCCCACCGGGGAGAACTACTAAGCTTAGGAATGAAATCTTGATGTTCCCACAACGTCAAGGTGAATCTCTCTACGAAGCATGGAATCGATTCAAGGACTTACTCCATAGAGTCCCTCATTACAGCATTGATCTTTGGCTTCAAGTCCAACTCTTTTATGATCATGTCAATTTCCCAACTAAGCGATCCATTGACCAAGCGGCCGGTGGTAAACTTAGTGATCTCACCGCGGAAGAATCATGGGGTATAATAGTGGACCTTGCCCTTTATGACAACGAAAGTTGGAATGACCCCCGTGAGTTGCCCAAAACCGTAAAGGCAATCTCCTTGCCTCCCATTGACTCACAACCTTCCGATCGTAGGATGCTCCAGCTTGAAGATCAAGTCAAATTCCTAATGAGCTCCTACGAAAATCCTAAGTCTTCACGCAAGTGAACAAAGTTTCTTCCTTGTGTGAGCTATGTAGTGGTCCTCATGACACTCGCACTTGCACAAGACTCCCCGAACAAGCTTCCGTTGACTACGCATCCTCGCGTACCGATGGAACAGGAGGAAGATTCCCTACAACAGTCGGACCTAGGACTTTCAATGAAGCCCGAAAAGCATGGAAGGGAAAACCCGACTTCTATTGAGGACAAACCAAAGAATTCACATCTAATGATTTCTCATGGCCCCCATCTCACGGCCCTAGCCAACAAAACATAGAAGGGATGTTGCAACACCTAGTTACATTCCAAGAAGCTCAAATAGCTAAGCTCTTGGACCGCTTTAACCAACAACAAACCGAGATGGATAGGAAGATAGATAACCTTTTGAAAGCCATGACCAATAGTGATAGGAAGGTTAATGCTATCTCAACTCCCGAAACTTCCGGTATAGGGATTAAGGACCCAAGTAAGTTAGCCAAGCACGTTCAATTCGTTAATACCATCACCTTAGTGCCTAATAGGACAAATGACGAAGTGAACCATGAGACGGTACTTGAGGTTAGTGAAACTCCTAGGAATGAAACAACCGAGGAAGTATATGAAGTAGGCGATGACTATTTCAATAAGTTTCCTACGAAAGAAGAACTCTCTCGCCACCCACACTTACTACGCGACCTCCGTCACATGTATGTTAGGAGAAGCCCTAGGATCAAGTTTGGGAACCCTTGGAATCTTAACATACCATGTTGCGTAGGACACCTTTTTGTGGCAAAGGCCTACATTGATCGCAAGTCCCCAATAAATATCATGACTAACACCTACTATAATTGGGTAATGAAGAAGCCTATCCCAACTAGGTAAGATCCCGATAATCCTAGGGTTAGTTGTAATTTTCTTGGTAGAGTTAAAGGATTGCCCGTCTATGTAGGTAGTTTCACGTTTCCTACGGATTTCATAGTTGTGAATGATATTAGTACAGCTATAGATCCTAGCTTATCCCACGTTATTCTAGGAAAGCCTTTCATAGAAAACACCGGGATGACTTATGATCCGACGTTAGGAATAGTGAGATTCAAGGATGAGAGCGATGATGTAGCTTACCAAATGCCTTTTAAGATTGAGAAATTTTCATCATTATCCAATGATGAAAAAGAACTTAAGCTATCGGTCTACTATAGGAATAAGGAAGATAAGGAGAAGGGAGTTGATTATGTGATGAATAAGATTTTCAGGTTCTATAAAGATTGCTTGAGACTAGGACCGAAATATAGAACAGATTGGGGAGAAGATGACTTCTTAGAAAGATGCATAATAGGGCATTACTATAACATGGAAAACCCCAATAGAGATCGTCATGAGGAAGAAGGTGACGGTAATGAAGTCACGTAGGGGCACGACTTCGAGTCTAGCTACAAGACTCATAAATAAAGAAAAGCGTATTATGGGAGGCAACCCATGCTTAATTGTTTGCTTGTTTGTGTGTCGTATATCTTTTATTGATTGTTTATTCTCATGTTTGAATTTGTAAAAATGCTTTATTTTATCTTTAACCTCGTCTTAATTACATATAAAGGTATTTTACAAAAGGGATAAGTGTAGGGAGGATTACACACGTTTTCAAAAAAAACGTGAACATGAGAATTACGATTATTAAAAAGATATACATGTGTGTTTGTTTGAGTCAAATGCTTGTATCGAGTCATAATGGATGTTTTGAAGGAAATTTTTCTAGATTCTAAAGATATAAATTTTCCATAATTTTTTTCAGAAAATCACAGACTAGTTTCTGTCAGAATAACCTGACGGCGTCAGGGTCGCAACCTGACGGCGTCAGGAGGAGTGGAAGCAGCTTCTAACTTTTTCTCGTTTTCTGTGCTACTTATAAATTTTTGGAATTTTCCAGGTCTTAATTTTTCAGAAAATCTGTAAATATCCATTCCACAAGCATTATATCCTAGTTTAGTAAAGTCATATGTATATTGTTACCGCCAATTTTACATGAAGGTTTCGTTTGTTTTCTTCAAGTGTGCAGGTTTTATTTATCAAGAAGAAGATACATAAGATTGGATGGAGCTTTTCACGCATACATTCTTCTTGAAGAAGGATTTAACCACTACTTCACACGGATCCTACCGAGCTAATCAGGGGAGTATTAGTTTCTTTCGTCTTTAATTACCTTCCATTATCATAACTTTGAAACTTTCGGAGAACATTGGGGACAATGTTCAGTTTAAGTGTAGGGAGGGAAAATAAAACGGGAACTTTGAAACTATGCTTATCCTTGACTATTTTCCTTGTCCAATTTCATTTGTGTAATAAACCATGAGAAATATCGGTTAGGGTAATTTTGGCACCAAATTTAAAAATTTTCATGACATGTAGGAGTGGGCCATTAGTCTTAATAAAGCGTCTCATGGATAGGAAGTTCTATGACTAGCACAAAACCCCTTACCACTTAAATTTCACCCAAAATGTGAGGATCGCCCTTAGATTTGTAAGAATTAAAGCATTCCACTTTAATGCTTCGAGTGTAAACCGGTAGTATAATAGATTCTAGAACTTGTTTTGTGATGCATTCCGAGATCGCTAGTGAGACTACACTTGTGTAGTTAGGAATAACTAAATGATAAGAGGCATTAGGATAACCCTTGTTTGATACCCGTATTATAATTACTTCTTCCACATCGGTTGAGTAATTCCCCCACACCTTTGCGTTGTACTCATCTTTAGTACATGAAGAGCCTATCCCTTTCGCGGTTCTCGTGATTTTTCGGTTTTCCGGAATATCAATGAAGAGCACTGTTTACAATCCACCCCCAAATGTACACCCAAATCGCCTTACCTACCTTGTATGCACTCACTTTTAGTGCATTATTGTTATCATACTAAACCCTTAGTTCAATTATCTAGTTGCTTGCATAAGTTGCTAAGTCGAGTCATATCTTTTGTACACAGTTTTAGGACGATTGGGACTCATGGGAAAAGTTAAATTTTATGAAATGACGGGAAGGAACGTTAAATTCAAATTCCCTTTATTTGCATAATAATGTACTCCAAGTGTTTTGATCTTTTCAATTCGGGTCAAATTTAGTGTTAGAGTAATAAAAACTCAAGTGTAGGGATGTGCCTATAAATCCCTATTATTTTGATGTTATCGTAGAGGATGGTAGAGTAAAAATGTATGAAAAAAAATAGAAAATAGAGAAAAAGAAAAAATTAGAGTGTAAAAAAAAAAAAAAAAAAAAAAAAAAAAAAAAAAAAAAGGCTACCATCCTACATCTATCTTTAAATTTATGTTTGTTTGTTTCAATTTATCTAGAGTTTAGAGTGTCGAGTCGTGGCTTAGCAACGCCATTCTTCTCATGCTTGTAACATAAATATTTTTGACTTGCCACCACTAAATCGCCTATCCCACCAAACCCTTTGTTTCCCTACCATAAGCCAAACGTTACAACCCTTTAAAAGACCTCTTGGATAGTTTTTCTTAGGTGCTTACGCCAAAAGCGATGGAGGTTTGATCTAGTCTCAAGTCTATGGTAATCTATGTACTAGGACCGGTTAATGAGTGTTTATCTTCCATTTCCAACTTGATATATTTTATATACACCCGAGAGATGAAAGTATCTAAACACCACTTGTGAGGTGCTAGTATGTAATTTCCGTGCTTGTTATGACTTTTGCGGGGCTTATACGTGTTGTGAATTGTTCTAAACTAATACTTCATGACCCCTAACTTATAAATTAATTGGCTAAAAGCACATTTGCTTGAGGACAAGCAAATACCAAGTGTAGGGATATTTGATAAGGATTTAAAAGGTACACTTTTAAGGGGTCATTTAAGCCCTTAATCGATCACTTTTGTATCCGTTACTACTTAATTTCGTTCCTTTTCACTTTTTAGGTCTCTTGAAGGCAAATTGCTGGAATGACACTTATTCAGACGAAAAGGCGCGAATATATGAAGAAAATGGCCAAAGTCAAGAATCAAGACACTCAAGCTGCTGGAACTGAAGCTGACGGCGTCACAGCCTAATAGCTACGCCGTCGCAACACACATTGAGACGACTCAGAGAGCAAATTGCTATTTTGCACTTGACGGCATCAGGTTTAAAAGAGTAGGGCGTCACAACTCAGACGGCCTATATTTGGATCCCGACGGCGTCAGAAGATGAAGCCGACGGCGTCACACGCATAGGTGACGCCGTCACAGATTTGACGTGGCCAAGACGAAAACCTAATGGCGGCTACCCGACGGCGTCACAATTAAAGAGTGACGCCGTCGCATATTGTAACTCTATATATAGAATTCGGATTTTCAGTATTTGAGAGAGGTAGTTATTTGGAGTAAAACCTAAACCGAACTTTGGCTGTCTTGGGCAGTATCTTAGGGTTCCATACCCTATTTTACAACAAGATAAGTGATTTACTTCATTAATTCAATTATGTCTTCAATTGTTTGTGTGTATGCTTGCATGTTTTCCATGTCCGGCTAGTTTATTTGTGTGTTTGCTTAGATCTATGAAACCTAGGTATTGAATATTGATTGGTTGTCTCTTATCTTAATTGTGATTGACCTAGTATTGCGATAGGTCATTCGTTGTGTTTTTAATGCTTGAGTAATCTTTGTGAACATTAGTTTATAATCACCTAGAGTTATTGTAGTCTAGACATCCAAAAATAACCTTAGAGTTAGTTTATGAATCCTAGAGATTTCGTAGGCAATAACCTTAAGGTAGTCTCAAAGAGTTAGGGAAAAACGCACACCCTACGACCTTAGAAGACACAACACGTTAAGAATAAGGACGTGACAATTCAACCATCAATATGAGATAACTAGGTAGTAATAACATCTAAGTAAACACATTTTTAATCATCATAAGAGCACACAACAATAGACATAGACTACACTCACCTTAGCTTAGTTAAATTAGATAAGTAGAGTAATCGGTAGAAATACTGTAAGATATAGGATTTCACAAACACACTAAACGATAATCAAAGTGGGGCGTTCAAGTAGTTTAGAGAGAGAAAGTTCTAGAGAGAGAAAGGGAAGAGAGTTGGGAACTATGTGAAACAAAGAAAAATGGTATTGAAGCTCCAACCCTCTACCTTGGGAGGTAGAGGGTATTTATAGTTTCTTACAAACAAATGCCACCTACGGGTTGTGGATCAGGCATACTGTGGGTAAAGACCCGTCCGTCCTCCACGGTGTTACAAGACAAACAACTTAATAATATAACTAGACTACGACTACGAGCTTTCTAAAGAATACATATACTTGAGGTGACCGACTCTTTAACGACTGAATTTTCTAATTCCTAAGAATCTCCCCCTAAGGGAGGTCACCTCAATTTACAATGAATACAAACAGATATTACATTAGATTGCTCGAGGATTATTGATTAAGTCCTTTGCTCAGTAGCTCGTAGTCTTTGATTCTTCATGTTTTGCATGTTTGGATAATTCAAGTGGAGGTCTTTAACTGATCCACGTGATGATGAGCTTTGAGCCAATATTGAGATCATCAGCTAACATAAATCTTTGACTCTTCCATTGGGTGTTGGTATTATGTGATGTTGTGACATTTGGACCGGCATGCTCACTTTCTGGATCATGATGTATTCTCATCAGAGTAGCGGAAGCTTTTATTAATTCATGATAGTGGCAGCAGGGTAGCAGAAGCATGGAGTGAAAATATCAGAGTCATTGATGCACTAATCATGATTTCTTTCGAGATGAATGTGTTGAGTGACCATGCGGCTATGGATTGACCGCTTCATTCTGATCAGCTGCAAACGTCGGGCGTACCTGCATACAACAGTTAGCAATAAAGTGCACGAAAGTGTCTTTGATCACTTTCGTTGAATTGAGGTACACGGCACACAGTTCCCCGTTGATCAGTACACGTACTGCCTGTGATCAGGTATAATTCCGAAGAATTTCCTTGACAGGGTTTCGCAGCTGCTCTAGCTGTTCTCAAACCTGAACGTCTCAAAGAAGACAACACGGAGTGAGTGAACCAGCGAATTGAGATTCACTTATTGATAAAAAGAGATTTGAAAAACAATCGTGTATTGCTCAATAGAAATTGTTTTTGCAATACAACGAAGGTTTTAATGAAGATTAATTATCAATCATAAACACCTTTTGATTTGAAATATTCGTACACGGTTGATGTGCTAAAGAAAAAGAGTTTTTAAGCACAACGATCGGTTTTTCACAGGTATCCGTCAATCCATAACCTGAACCAGGATTGAATCAAAAGATTGAATCACCCCATTGTTTCTGTTCAGTTGTCACATGGTTGATCGATTGAATAGATCTCACATGCCACCTACCAAGAGCTTGTTTGATGTTGGCTCCAGAAGGCTTTCCATCTTCATTGTGAATATGTTTACATATCACTCATATGTTCTGGCAATACCACAAGGATACAGCGTAGGACTCAAGATATAATCTCTCTTTCCACAATGTGTGAAACAGAGAGTCTTCATTGAAAGTGTCCTAATGAGATTTATTGATGATCTCGTGGCTCTAGACTCAATTTATGCATATTTGGTTCCTATTTCGGAGACTAGGGAGAGGGACTCCTTCTTCAATATCAACAATCTCTAAGAGACAGTCGATAGATAATGTCGGTTCCCCGTGAGAATGAAACAAGTCCTTTTAAGAGGAACTTTAGTGGCTTGGGAAGTTGTAGTGCAGTGCGTCACTGGGTCCATGACGTCTTGTCTTCAATACCGGTGTTACCTTGGTAACCACCAGTAGCATATGAATTGAACCTGGTTTCTGCCCTAAGGTTGAATAAATGGAGGGCTATTTCTTTTCACCCTTTTCACATTCAATTCTTTTTCATTCTTCAACCCCTTCAGTGCTTACCGAGACTTCATTACTAGAACCCTGTTGGGTTTATTCCAGTACTAGCTCAGTCTCAGTCCGCACTCTTCCCATAACTCACTTTTCTCCTTTTTTTCATCATACCTAAGGACTCTACACTATCTAGTGGATTGTCCCTGGGTAGATCCCTCCGGTTCTGGCGGATCATGGGAACAAATACCTAACCTTATCATCCTTATATCACCATACATAAAATAAAGTTGGTCGGTCTATTTGGTATTGTTCATCTGCCATTGAAACCAATTGAAAACCTTTTGAAAATCAATCCAGATACTTGTGATATTTTATCAAAGCATTTTGTACCTGAAAAGTTTTTGATATTTTTAGAACAAGAGCTCCCCCTCAACATGTGCTTAATGTTTTTGAAATCTTTTGGCACATGGAGGCAAGAGGAAGAATTAACTTTTTTGATTTCTAGTGTCTAACAAATATCAACATCACTTCCCTAATCAAATTAAGTAGAAAACACATTTTGGGAAAGGATGAGGTTTTCAAAATTTTGCTCCCCCTCAATATGTGCCTCGATGTTTGAAAGATTTTTGCACATACTAGAGGAAAAAGACTGCACATTGAACTAAAATGATCACGTTTCAAATTTTAGTGGTTTCAGATAGATGCTCCCCCTCAACATGTGCATGGAAAATTTGAAATCGTTTGGCACATGTGGGAAGGAGAGCTTGTACATCCTTATAAAACCATTTACCGAGTTATCAGTTTTAATCCAATTTAAATCACAAATTCTCCCATGATCACAATTATCAAATCATTTGAGATTTGTGATCTCTGTAGATTTAAATTGATTTTGAAGGCTTTTTAAGGAGAATTGTGACTTGATTATGAAAACGTTTTAACTGATAAGGATCGGATTTTGAGACTTTAAACTCCATTGATTAATCATGCATGATTGTCTTTTGAAAATATAATATTAGTAAAGGTTTTGAATCAACTGTATAAAACATTATTCCTTTTGATTTTTCAACAATAAACCTTGATCATTTGCGTGCCAATTGTTTGAAAAATAACCTTTTTAAATCATTTGAGATTTGTGATCTCTGTAGATTTAAATTGATTTTGAAGGCTTTTTAAGGAGAATTGTGACTTGATTATGAAAACGTTTTAACTGATAAGGATCGGATTTTGAGACTTTAAACTCCATTGATTAATCATGCATGATTGTCTTTTGAAAACATAATATTAGTAAAGGTTTTGAATCAACTATATAAAACATTATTCCTTTTGATTTTTCAACAATAAACCTTGCTCATTTGCGTGCCAATTGTTTGAAAAATAACCTTTTTAATTCGAATAAAATCATTCTCCCCCTCAATCAATGACACAAGTTGTTGATTGAGAGATAGAGATTTTGACAGATGATAAGCACAAATAATTTACACGAGTAGTAGAGTACGAGGTATTTTCAAAGCAATTTATTTTTCATTAGATGGCAAATATTTTTCAGAAGAATCATTAGACGGAAAAATATTTGGAAGGATAAGCATTTGTCTTTTAGATGACAAACATTTGTTTTAAGAATCAGAGCATGAGATTTGAAAAAAAATAAAGCATGGCTCTGTTCTTTACTTTTTAGAACGGGTTACTGCCTGAAATGACAGTAAACCACAATTTTTCTCCGCCTCTTTTTTTTTTTTTTTTTTTTTTTTTTTAAGAACAAAAAAACTATGTGCATTCGAAGAACATCTAAAAACCCGTGACATTATTTGAGTGTCAACACAAAGTCCGTAGATGATATCAAATAAGGAAAAACATGACAAAATAACAATAATTTTTGGAATTTTTTAAGATTTTCTCATTTTTATGGATTTTTGGGAATTTTATATTTTTATATTTTCTTTTGTGGGTTTTTCAAATTTTGTATTTTGCTTTTAGAATAAGTATATACAACAAATAGATGAATAAAGACCTTTACTCCTCGTCTTCCTCTTGAAGACGCTTGAGTGTTTCCGGTTGTAAACTCTTTAGACCAAGACGTGGAAGGATAAACTCAAAACGTTCTCTAGGAAGAGCTTTGGTGAAGATGTCGGCTAATTGGTATTCAGACCTCACAAAGTAGAGTTCAACCACACCTTTTTCCACTTGTTCTCTGATGAAATGATGTCGAATGTCGATATGCTTAGCTCTTGAGTGCTGAACGTTGTTGCATGAGAGAGCAATAGCACTTTTATTATCACAGTACAGAGGGATTTTGTTGAATTCAAAGCCATAGTCAGTTAATTGAGATCTCATCCATAGGATTTGAGCACAACAGGATGACATGGCTATGTATTCGGCCTCTGTAGTACTCATTTGCTTCTTTGACGACCAGCTTACAAGCTTATCACCCAAAAACTGAGCACCTCCAAACGTACTTCGACGAATGTCTTGACACCCTGCATGATCTGCATCTGCATATGCTGTTAGTGACATACCGGTGTCCTTCGGGTACCAAAGTCCCATATTAATGGTTCCTTGGAGGTACCGAAAGACCCGTTTAACCGCTTCAAGGTGTTTTTTGGTAGGCTTAGCCTGGTATCTAGCACACATGCATACAGCGAACAGAATATCAGGTCTACTGGCTGTGAGGTACATCAGGGATCATATCATGCTATGATATTTCGTTTGGTCTACCATGATCCCTGAGTGGTCCTCATCCAGTTTAGTACGCTCAATCATGGGAGTGTCAACAGGGTCACAAGAATCAAATCTAAATTTCTTTAAAATCTCATTTGCATATTTAGATTGATTTATAAAAATGCCTCCGGGACTTTGTGAAATTTGTAATCCCAAGAAAAATGACATTTGTCCCATCATTGACATTTGAAATTTAGAACCCATTTCATTTGAAAAACGGTCACACTCATTGGGGTCAGTCGAGGCAAAGATGATATCATCAACATAAATTTGAACGTGAATTAAATGTTTGCCTGACTTCCTGGTGAACAATGTTGGATCAACTGCTCCTTTGCTGAATCCAGTAGATAGAAGAAACTTTGATAGCGTATCATACCATGCCCTTGGAGCTTGCTTTAAACCGTAAAGAGCCTTCTTCAAACGATAAACGTGAGTAGGATGCTCTGGATTCACAAAGCCTTCAGGTTGGCTGACGTAGACGACTTCTTTAAGATCTCCGTTCAGAAATGTCGTCTTTACATCCATTTGATAGACTACCATGTTCTTACTTGCAGCGTTAGCCAAGAAGATTCTGATTGCCTCGATACGAGCAATAGGAGCAAATGATTCTTCAAATTTAATTCCCTGCTCCTGACGGTATCCTTTTGCAACCAATCTAGCCTTATTCTTTAAAACATCGCCATGCTCATCAAGCTTCACTTTGAAGATCCACTTTAGAGCAATGATCATAGCACAATCTGGAGCAGGTACTAATTCCCATACATCAAGTCGATCAAACTCATGAATTTCTTCTTGCATGGCATTGAACCAGCTGTCTTCATTCATGGCAGTTTTAACATCTTTTGGTTCGACCTTAGAGAGTACGGAGTTGAAGAAGCACCATAAGGCATCGGTTGCAAGTTGTTTTCGTGTTGATACTGGACGAGAGGGGTTTCCAATGATGTTGTCCAATGGATGATCATGAGTCCATTTCCTAAGGTGTTCATGTGGGTTGTTGAGGAACTGAAGTAGCTGAGTCGATTTCTCCTGATGTAGATGGTTCTGATGATGATTCAGGAGCAAATATATTTTCAAACGGAGCATCTTCAGGAGTAGCAAAGGGATTTTCTCCATCATTGATACCAAAAATATTTCCATGATGTACACTCGATGATTGATGATTTGTTGATGAGACAGAGTGATCAGCAGCAGGCGCTTCTTGACTTAATGATATAGAAACTGAAGGATTGACTTCATTCACAGGGGTAGGAGCAGCCTCTGTTGATTGATTTGACATATCATCAGCATTTGGTTCATAGTGTTCATCGAACATTGGATCAAACAATTTCCTTAAATCATCTTCTGATGGAGGTACATATGGAGCTGCTGGAGAGGGATTTGGTACAAGGGATGAACCAATGGGACTGATTTGAGGTGCGGGTCTAGAACAGGATTGTCCAGGAGCCATTGGACCGGTCAGCTCATCAAACGTAACGTGAATTGTTTCCATGATATTTCGGGTTCTTTTGTTGTAGATTCGGTATCTCTTTTTGTTTGGTGCATACCCTACAAATACTCCAATGTCCGCTTTAGCTTTAAGTTTGCCTAAGTCTTGGCCCTCATTAGTTGGATAATACAATGCACCAAATACACGAAGGAATGAGATATTAGGTTTTCTGTTGTGGACAAGTTCATATGGAGTTTTTCCATGAACAGTGTGAATCAGGGATCGATTTTGTGTGTAGCATGCAGTGGCAATGGCTTCAGCCCAGAGAAACATTGGAACCTTTGAGTAAATCAGTATTGTTCTTGCGGCTTCCACAAGAGTTCGATTTCGTCTTTCAACTACACCGTTCTGTTGAGGAGTTCGTGGAACGCTTCTTTGATGACTGATTCCAACACTTTCATAAAACTCACTAAGTTGTTTGTTAACAAACTCAGTTCCATTGTCTGTTCGGATGATTCTGACAGTTTTGTTAAGTCGAACCTGCAGCTGTTTGATGAGTTTGATGATGATATCTGGAGTTTCATCCTTTGTCCTTAAGAACTTGACCTAGGTGAATCTAGAGTAATCATCAACCACAACTAACATATATTTCTTCCCAAAGATATTCTGCACTCTCATTGGTCCACATAAATCCATGTGAATGGTATGAAGAACTTCTGATATTAAGTTTGTAGGTTTGGGTTTATGGGCATACTTCTTGCTTTTTCCCAATTGGCATGCTGAACAAAGATGATCCTTTTCATACTTCAGTCTAGGTAAACCTACAACTAAGTCCTTTCTGGAGAGATCATTGATGGTGCCGAAGTTCAAGTGATTGAAACGACGATGCCATAACCATGACTTTGTTTTCGAAGCCTTTGACAACAAGAAAATTGGAGAAGACTTCATCATATCTTCGATAAAGATGGTGTATAGATTTGAACCACGTGTTCCTCTTAAAAGTTCCTTACCATCAAGTTCTCTAACGAAACAAGTATGTTTTCTGAAGGCTACTTCTAGATCAGAATCACATAATTGACCAACAGAGAACAGGTTATGACCAAGACCTTCCACATAATATACCCTGGAGATAACACTATCACCAACAACATAATCTCCATAACCCATAATTGCACCAAAATGATCGTTCCCGAATCTAACAGTCCCGATGAATTTGCTCACGAAGTTCATGAGCCGCGACCGGTCTCCAGTCATATGCTTGGAACAGCCTGAGTCCAGGTACCACAGAACGATTTGAACGATCTGCAGTTGAACACAGACAAGAATGGATAACTGGATAATTGGGAACCCCATGCAACAATGGGTTTCACTTGGTTAGTAACAGTGATTGGAACACCCACATCAGGAGTAGAAACAATGGAATCATCATAAATTGATGCAGTGCTAATGTCAATATTCAACCTATTTAAAGTGTGTTCACTTCTTAAGGGAATGGTTCTACCAGTAGGCATCCATTTTCTAGTGGGCATTTTCTTAGTAGATTGAGGGCAGAACTGATTAGTCTTATGGCCAGAAGGTATCCATTGATAACCTATCTTACTAAATGTTCTTCCTGTGGGTTTCCACTGTTTTCTAACTTTCTTTCGTCTTTGACTTTTAGCCTTCTTAGCATGATTTTTAGCATTAACAATTTTCACAGGGCAATTGACAGCATTAGACAAAACATTCACACCACATTCATGATTAGCAACAGAATTCAAGCAGACATCATTACATGGTTTGCAGATAGTATCAGAATTCGAATTAATTACAGTACGCCTATGGCTAATACTAAAATCAACACGATTCGTTTTATTCAACTCAAACTTAAAGTTCCTAGGTTGGTCTTCTACTCTCTTCCAGTGTGCATTCTTAGCTTGCGAGGTCCTATCTTGCTTGGTATTGCCTGGAGGCTTTGACCCGCTTGCTTTAATGTCACTGATTACTCCTGTAGAGGGAATTATGGGAACATTAGTTGGTTGATCTACCTTTTGCATTCCTGAACTAGATGTGCAAGGATCTGAACTACTCGAAGGCACATTAGTGTTTACTTTCTTAAAACTGGGTATAGAATGGTTTGTATGCTTGGCACTAGGCATAGAACAGGGCATCACAGCTTTACCTTTCGCACCTAAGGGTTTAGGACATGTTGCAATTAAGCATTCTAGCAGTTCCTGAGATCGTTTGGCCTGAATGCACGCAAACCTAATTTCTCTATCAAGAGGCTTATTTAGGTAATCCTCCTCCACAATCTCACGGAGACATTCTAGACTATCCTTAAGGTGAGCACAGTAGTTATGAAACACAAGTTCATTATTCCTAAGATGAGGAGGAATGTATTTAACAGTCACAGTATATTTGCAGTCAGAGGATGACTTTGAAGCGACATTCTCATTAAAAACAAGTGGCAGTTTCCCTTTTTCCTGACCCCTCAGATTCTCAATTTCCTTTTGTAAAGAAGTTATTTTTTCGTTGTTTTTGTCACGAGTGACTTTCATTGAATTATATAACTCTTTAAAGTGACGTTTAACTTTTTCATTTTCTTCTAGAAAGCTCTCGTTTTCCTTTTGTAAAGCGTTTATTAAGTTTTGAAGATGAAAAGTTTGAGAATACTGAGAATCTAAAGGAGGAGGCATTTGGGAGCCAGTCACATTGTTCTTTTCACCCTTTAATTGAGAAATTTGGGCTTTCAACTTTCTGATCGTGCAACAATGAGCTTGAATCTGTTCATCACGTTTATTAATCTGAAAAACTGCATCAAACTCTGGAACATCTGAGGATGTCTTGATATTTGAGGTTTTAACATTTTCTTTAAGATGTTGATATTTTAGTTGCAAATCAAAATGTTCAACTTCTAGTTTAGAAAGATGTTTTACCAAATTATCGTGATCATCTCGATTAATTTTCTCACTAAGTTCTGAGTTTTTGTTTTCAAGCTCAATGACACGATCATGGGAAACTTTCAATGCAATAGATAATTCATGAAATCGAGAAGCAGTAATGGAGTGATTCATAGCAGTGTAAAACACATCTTGAGCAATACATTCAGAAATAAGATTCTCATTTAATGTGTGCAAGTTCTTCCTCTCAATCTCATTATATTTTAATTCATGCTCATAGTCACTAACTTCAACTATCATTGCATCAAATTCCTTTTCCATTTCTTTAATATCTGAATCCATCCCCTTTTTAAGACTCTCAAATTGATCTTTTAGTTGTTTAAATAAAGGCATGACCTCAGTTAAATAGCATTCTTTAGTTTGCTCAAAACCCCTTTCCCCTTCTGTTATCCCAGTGGGTGTGATCCTTTTCTTACACGTTTTCTCAAAGTCAACAAATAATTGGAAGATGACATATTGACTGATTAAGGTCTTGCTTTTAGTGGCAATAGTTCTAGGGACTAAATGCATTGGTGTATTAGGAGGATACACAGTAGCTGAAGGCATTTTCCTAAGAGGGGGGTTTGTTACAACAAGATTCTCTGCTTTTTGTTTATCTAGATCCTTTTTCCAGAACACTTGTTCGGGTGTTAACAATGTTTGAGGCTTAAACATGTTCAAGGAAATCCAATTTTCCTTTTTGTAGTCATGGGGTTTGATAATTATGTTTTTCTCTTTACATGAAGGATTGTTGAGTTTCTTATCCATTTTCTCCCTGGTGACCTCATCTGATTTCTTATCTTCCTCAGTGCACTCAGCACAACTAGGTTTCTGTCTAGGCTTAAGGATTTCATTGCCATCACAAATTACCTTATGAGCAGTTCTAGCCTTTTTAATGACCTCTGGATTTGGTTCCTCAACAAGGGGAATGCTATGCTTATCGCTTAAGACTTTATGCTTAGTGATCAAGTGAGCAGTCTGAATGGTATTCCCTTGTACGTACAACTTATTTTCAAGCTTGTTTTCAAAGTTTTTAGATTGGAAAAATCATTCAAAAGTTTTGTTTCCTTAGCATTGAATTCTTGCTTAAGCATTTTAACATTTTCTTGAAGTTCTTGTTTTTGCTTAGCAGTTTTAGAAAGCTTTTCTTGTAAGGAGTTTAACTCTTGTTTTAATACTTCTTCTCTAAAGTTACTTTTTCTAATAATTGTACGCATTTGGACATCCATTTCCTGCTCACGTGTGGTCAAATCAAATTTAGCTCGTTGTTCATAAATAGCAACACGTTCTTTATAGGCATTAAGTTCAGAGACAACAGAATCATCAGGGGCACATGCAGTATGTTCATTAAAAACATAGTCATCATTGACTGCGGAAAATGCATTACTTGGTACAACCTCACTTTCATTTTGCTTCACATATTGATCATATGGGACAATATTGCTATTACCCTCATAATCAATATCTGATTCATAAGTCTCAAGAGTTTGTACTTCATTATCCATCTTTCGCTCATCAACATCATCATATAGTTTTAATACCTCATAAATGATTGATTCTTTGGATGGACTAGCTTGCTGTGGTGAGGGGACCTTAGGAGAGACCATTGGAGAAATGCTAGCCATGAAAATTGTTTGTGCAGTAGGTTCATCATCGACGTCAGAGTCGTATGCATCACAGTCAGCGACTTGGAAGGCGATCTGATGATTATGACCCATCTCCTGAATTGGCTGTTCATCAACATCAGCATCATAAGTCTTGGCATTCCCTTCAGCAAGAAACAATAACTCCTCTTCATCCAAAGCAGCTCCATTATCCTGAGCTTGAACAAGCAACATCTTATCCCTGAAGTACTCAGCATTCTGAGGACATTTTGGAGATGTGCAGTTCCTTGCAATGTGTCCCTCACCGTCACAGTTGTAGCATTTGATCGGCTTTGCTTGTCCTTGATTTCCATTCCTTCCCCTATTCTGATTTGCCACATATCCTCTACCAGCTCCACCTCTCCCTTGTTCATACTGCCTTTCTTGAACTGGTTGTACCATAACCTTCTCATCTCTAACAGTGGCTTGATTGTGTGGATTGGATGATGTTCTGAGGTTGTTGTTGGTGTGTGGGAGAGAGTTCATGTTTTGACTAATCATGAGAGCCAGTTGATTAATGAAGTTTCCCACGTGTGCATCAGCATCAGCTTGTTTGAACATTGGATCGGGAATGAGTTTGTGATTACCATTACCCATGGGTATAACTTGAGATGCTTTGGTGGTAATTCCAATGTTTGAGTAGAAGGCAGTTGAATCATTTGATGAGCTTGTCTCTCCCTGGTTGGTTTTGAACTGATCAAGAATCCTTTTTTCAAACATAGCATGTCTCTCATTCTGAAGAAGGAAAGCATAGAGTTGCTCATAGTTCGTATTCTTCAATCCTTTGGTTAGTTTCACAGAGGTGACAAACTTATGCCATTCGGGATTCATGTTGTTCACAAACTTTGAGTTCAGCTGAATGTTTGGCATAGTCATTCTGATGTTCCTCATGTCATTAACAAGCTTGTGGAATCTCACGTAATACTCATAGACACTCTCATCTGGTTTCATCTTGAAGTGTTCAAATTCATCATAGAGTTGTGATTCTCTGTCTTGACATTATCCCATACAGCCTTTGCTTCAATGTTGTGATTAATAAGCTTGTAGATATCTTTTGGAAGACCTTGAAGTATAATGTTAGAAGCCCTGATATCTGCATCGAATCTCTTTTTCTCCTTATCATCGAGCTCATCATACGTCTTTGGTCTGTCTATTCCATAGATCATTGTTCCATCTGCAGTTGTATCAATTAAGTCTCTGGTAGTCTCAATCTGATAAGGTCCTTCATCTATTGACTTGAGAATGTTGACTCCGTTTTCTTTTCCCAAATAGTACAATCGGATTCGTTGTGCCCATGAATCATAATCAGTTATGTCAAGCATAGGTGGACGAGTATCTGACCCTACTGCTTGAACGTCCTCAGCTACGGAAGAAACAATAGTAGGAACGATGTTTGCCATGATTACAAGTTCTACGGGATTTTACTATTCTTTGATTAAACTGGGAAATTGATTCTTTCACGGGATTTTACTAAACCAAAAGAACAACCGTAAGAATGTATCACGAAGAAGTAACAAGTCTAAATAGACAAGTAGCTACACCCTCAACTCGCTTAGTAATCAACTCGCTAGACAACCAACTCGCTCAAAGGAACAGTCGCTTAAGGAATCAACTCGCTAAATAGCCAAGTCGCATTAGTATCAACTCGCAACACAATCAACTCGCTTAATGAAACAAGTCGCTAAATAGCCAACTCGCTTTAGTATCAACTCGCAACACAATCAACTCGCTTAAAGAAACAAGTCGCTTTAGGAATCAACTCGCTTAATAGCAAGTCGCAAACAGACACAACTCGCTTAACCACCAAGTCGCTTAAAAGCTTAACTCGCTAAATAGCCAAGTCGCATATATCAACTCGCATCCAGTAACAAAGCAACTCGCTTTGAAGAACTAAATATCCGAGACTCAACTCGCTTAGTACAAAGTTCAAAAATAACCACTTTATCAATCAAAAACAACCAAACCACAATGATTTAAGCCTTCCAATTCAAAACATAAACACATATGATGATCCTAAACACAAAAGTACAAGCAAAATTCAAACTTTAACACTAAAATTTGTCCAAATGAATCAAACTCTTCTAAACACTTAATACCCCAAAAACCTTATGAAATCCACCAAAACAAAGAGCATGAAAGATGAGTGATCAAACAATGGCTCTTGATACCAATTGTAAGATATAGGATTTCACAAACACACTAAACCATAATCAAAGTGGGGCATTCAAGTAGTTTAGAGAGAGAAAGTTCTAGAGAGAGAAAGGGAAGAGAGTTGAGAACTATGTGAAACAAAGAAAAATGGTATTGAAGCTCCAACCCTCTACCTTGGGAGGTAGAGGGTATTTATAGTTTCTTACAAACAAACGCCACCTACGGGCTGTGGATCAGGCATACAGTGGGTAAAGACCCGTCCGTCCTCCACGGTGTTACAAGACAAACAACTTAATAATATAACTAGACTACGACTACGAGCTTTCTAACGAATACATATACTTGAGGTGACCGACTCTTTAACGACTGAATTTTCTAATTCCTAACAAATACCACCCCCCCAAATCCAATACCCCGAGATTCGTACCTTTCAATATTCTAAAAAATATAAAAAAAGATAAAAAAAAATAATCTTCCTCAACCCCAACCTTAGCTTAGTAATTTCTCACTAGCATTCCTATTCCCCTAGAGAACGATATCAATTCCCGAGTCTTACCCTAATACTACACTACAACGATTAGGTTCACTGCCTAGGGTGTTGAAAAACTTGCTCGACGAAAAGGAAGTTCCTTTAACCCCGAACGCGCGTTGTACGCGTATCATTATAAATTCAAATTACCCCCGCATCTTGCAAAACAAAATCCAAACTATATGGATCATGTTCTTCATTCAACTTGTGAGAATGCCAAATAGATATACATCTCCCTTTTATTACCATGTTAGTAATCACGAGGTCAACATTCTCTAAAGGAGTTATTTGTTGTTCATGTATGTTTACTCCTGTATACATTTACACATACATTTGTTGTAAATATATTTATAAACAATGTTATTATTAATAGTAGTAAACAATATGTATACCTCGTGAACTGCTTTAGAAATTGGCACTCTTCCTTTGAATATTTATTTCACCAAATTGATATCTCCCTAAAATAGAGTTATTCACTCTAGAACTTTTGTGGCAGTCTTGCTTAACTTCTACAAAAATTAAAACATAAAATATTATGAGTAAATTTTATAAAAATCTATATATAAACAACAATATATAACTTTAAATAAAAACAATCATTTAATTATGAGTTAAATAGTTTGGAAGAATAACCTTGATACTTTAAATTAGAATCATGAATGTTGCTTCTGGTCTTTCCAGAACTTGATTGGGGGCGTAAAGAAGATGTTTGATAACCAAAACTCATTTTTGAGTTTCTGTTTCTTCCTACACATTATTAGGTAATGGGAAGTTATATAATATTTGCTAAACCGATGTCATAACAAACACAATTAAAATAACAATACCTTCCAACTCCTTTCCATATTTTAGAGCCTGATTCCCAGGTGTGTCGCTTTCTACCATTGGCATAGACATAAACGTCGATCGAGTGTTTGCTGATGGACATGTTGCAGAAGATGAACAACTCTGTTGTAACGTCTTATTACTGATTGGAGTATCTAGAGTTTATAACCAAACAATACAGTATTACAATTTAATACAAAAGTATATCACGACAAGCTAAAAAATCTAAATTAAACATACGCCTTTGGTATCTAAAGTTATATTTAAATAACAATATAAATTACACAATAGTAAAAATATTTTACCATCACATACTGTCGGCACATTCCGCGAACGGCTTTGAGAGTTCCTTCCTAATGTATTACTTTCATACACTTTTTTACCCATGCCAATTGTTTTCTTACTGTGACTTTTAACAGCTGTTGTTAAAAATATAAAGAAAACTTTTTGTATTAATTCAAATAAAACAAATCCACTTTAAAAAAAATTAAAAAATTATACATGAGCCTTGTCTTCCTGGTATGTCACTTTCCAATATCGGAGTTTTGGTTGCATTGTTTTCCTTTTCCGAACAACCTCCTGTAAATAGATTCATATTAACGAAATTACCAAACAATTACAAAAACAAAACAGTTTCAATTAATGACTTTTGTATGATTAATAAGCAATAAAATAACATTTGAAAACCCTTTGTCACTTTTGTTCAGTTTACCTTCAGTCATAATTTTACCCATCACATGTGTTTGTAGTTGTCCAGTTTTAGCAGCTTCTGATAGAAAACCAACAAAAAACATATGTTAAAACATAAAACACAAAACCACGGAAAAAAAACAATTAAATAGTTAAAAAATACCTTGTGGGTGATTTGGTGAATCTAAAGCTTCAATTTCTGAAACAACAACACACATTAATATTTAAAAAAAAATTTAACATACAAAACCATATACAAAAACAACATACAATACCTGTCTGTGGTTTTCTTGATGTGTCTGATTCCAATATCTCAACATCGATAGTTCTAGCTTTCTTATTGGTACGTGATTCTGTTTGAAAAAAATATATACCTTTAAAGACTAAAAACATCACAATAATACCTTTTCAATCAGAACCAATAATACAAAAAAAATACAAACAATACAAACATAAAACATCACAATAATACCTTTAGAAACAGAAGTACCACTCTTAATACCTTTTGCTCTTGTAAGCCTTTTCGATTGTCTTTGCGGCTGCATCTTTCAATAAACTGTGTGTATACTGACTCCAAAAATATTGAATACGTTCGTATGTAATGCCAATACAATATATTATATATAGCTTACAGATTCAGATAGAATTTTATAGAATCATGCATATAATCAAATTGATAACCGCGCCTAAATATAGGCCTATAATATATCACCATATATATTCCTAATATATATCCACATATAATTAAAAAATATATCCACATATAATTAAGAAGATAAATACAGAAAAGAGAAAAACAATTATGTATATAGATTGTGATTTGGAATATGAAACTAAAAGATAAATTAGCATAGTTGGTTTCATTACTTGAGACGTTTAAATGCTATCAAACAGACTCAAGTTCAAACCTCACCTGCGCATATTTTTTGAGGTATAATACCTAAACGAAAAATTGCCAACGTGGCATTACGTGGCATTGACTGGGCAAAACGTGACAATGACGTGGCATTACGTGGCATTTCGGGTGAATTATGACATCATGAGCATCCTGTTATATATATGTTATAGATATATATACTGAGAAGGATTTTTAAAAATGATTGATTTTTAACTTCGATTCAAGTTTAACGAATTGTACAACTCATTTTAATGTGATTCTAATCCAAAATATGAAGAAAAAAAATAATAATAAAAAAATTGAATCAATGTTAAAATTTTCACAATTTTGTGATATAAGTACCATTGTGAATCATCTGTACTAATTTAATGAATCATTACTATAACTCGATTTTTACAAAGATTTGTGAATTTAAATTTGTGATTTATAGATTCAATTCATTATTAATTGATGTATACTTGTTAATCAAGTAAAAAAAATATGAATCAATAGCTTTAACGAAGATTTCTCAATCTAAAAAACAAATATCCGTATATTACGTAAAAAGACAAATATCCGTATATTACCTAAAAAGACTTTTTTTTAAAACTTCGCAAAATAATCCACAAACGTCTTTTTTCCTTTTTTTTCGGAAAATGTATCCACTTCTAGAAAAACTTACTTCACAACTTTTTCATGCATCAATATACCCGATCTTGTGAAATTATTTTGGATTTTTTCGCGAACTTAAAAAAAAATCATTTTTTATTTAATGTACGAATATTTATCTTTTTATTTGGTGTTTATCATATATAAATTACTATTGACTTTAATTGTGTGGTTTTCGTCGTCGTAGATGATGAATGTTTAATAAATACGGTCTAATCTCTACTTTTCTAAGGGCTAATGATTTGCACACTCTAAAAAGTTATTCGCACACTAAAGATACAAGCAGTTGAAGCAAACTGTTTAAAACCGTACAAGTATTTCATGCATTATTGGAGTGTCCGAATCAATATGAAAAGTGTGCAAATCAATTTCCTTTTCTAAGTGGTGCGCCATTTGAATAGCCATTTGAATAAGTGCCACTGCGCCAGCCCGATTACGAAAAAGTACAAATCAACCCGTATTCATCTTATGAAAGTCACTACAAAAACTATGGGATTTAGCATTGGCATGTCTGTGAAGCGCATGGGCGGAGCTATTAAGGGACCGGGAAGGGTCCCGGCCCTCTTAGGCCTAAACCCGTTAGTGTATTTTTTCGCGATTTCATGTGTATTTTCGGAAAAAAATTTATTTCGGCCCTCCCACTTAATGTATTTCCCGAAAAAAATTTGTTTCGGCCTTCTCACAGAAATTTTTCTAGCTTCGCCATCGGTTAAGCGTATAGTTTTCTTTCACGTATTTCTGTGTAGAACAATTTGTAACTTTGGCCTCTCATTCTTTTGATTTGGGAATTGATACTCACACCGTACTTTTTGATGCATTCACCACCATTTATGCATTACAGTATTGTACTGTACAATACTGTAATACATAAATAATGATGAATGCATCAAAAAGTGTGGTGTAAGTATTACCTCACTTTTGATTTCTATATTAGAAAAATTGTCCACATTTGTTGGGTCAAACAATTACTCCGTTGAATGACTTGGAGAGGATTTGTATGACATACAAATGCTTCTAGAAGCCAAAACAGTGACAAAGATAGTATTAGCAAGCAGCACACAAACTGACAAAAGGGTGACGTCCACAGTGACAAAAATAGTATTAGCAAGCAGTGACACAAACTGACAAAAGAGTGACGTCGTCGTCCACAATAACAAATCTAGAAGCAAATTCTTGTAAAATTGAAGGACCAAAATAGCAAAACCGATAGCCTCTTAGGCATGTGGGAGTGGTACCCTAATACCCTGAGAGTGTCACATCACCTTTATCCAATAAAAACCTTCCAACTCAAAACTACCCCAATACTACCCTAACACTACCCTACGTGAAGGGAGTGGTACCCTAGTACCCGAATTCCATTTTTTTTTAAATACATAAAATCACATACAATATTTAAAATAAAAACATACCATTTCATTAAAAATAAAAACATTACATAATACTTAAAGATTTGAAACATGTCTATATTTATCACATTAATATTATTGGGACTTCCTTCAAAAATAATTGTAAAAACAATGGCCCATTTTAACAATTGGGTTGAAAATGTCTATATTTAAAAACAATGGCCCATTTGAAACATGTCTATATTTATCACATTAATCATCTTCTTCTCCGATGCATAAAACCAAGACCTGCAAAAAAAAAAAAAAAAAAAAAAAAGAAAAGAAAAAAACGCAAACACAAAGACACAACGCTCGGCTTCACACGCGGGCTCTGAGCTCGAATTTGCTACTCGATTTGGGAACCCGAGCTCCACGGGGCGGTGTCCCGCTCGAGCTCAACTACTCGATGGGGTACCCGCATCCCACTCCGTCCTCCCTTAATCAAAATAGCAGCTACTCAAACATCGATGTCTCTTAGATGCAGCGACTAAAACTGCAACAAAAAATAGCTGATTCGCGCTATATCTTAGCGGCCTATTTAAAGAATTCGTATCATTACTTGTAATAAATATTGACACAAGTATCTCCATGAAGAACAAGCTACAAACCATAATACCGATCACACAGGGGCGGAGCTAGAAAATTTTGCTCGAAGAGTCACATTTTAATAAACTTTAAAACTACACTACAAAGTGGTTCTTAAAGGGTGTCAAATTACGAAAAAAGCCAAATATTTAAAAAAATTTACACTACAATTATTTTCTCTTGACGGGCACGTGACTCTTATGCCCCTCCTTGTCTCTGCCACTGCGATCACAAATGTTTTTGTATAGTCCAAACACCGAACCACCTCACTTTGGTTTTTGTTTTAGTATGAAACTTGACCGAGCCAAAACATGCTCATGCTGAGAAAGCTCGAATGGACATGTTTCTCACTCGCTCACACGCACCTCACTCTTAGAAATATTTCTTATTATATTTTCAGTCCCACACTCCATTAAATTTATAGTCATATGATAGGTTGGAAGATCTTTTTGAAAGATGTTAGTTATCTTTGTATAAGGTAACCTTTATACATATTGTAAACTTGTGAGATTTTTTATTAGGGTAAAAGTTACAGACGAACTACTTATTTACACAAAATAATCAATTTGAATCATGAATTTGTAAAAGAGCTATTATGAATAATATTTTTTTTTAATGATTTATTATGCATAATATATGTTTTTCTATGATTTATTATGCATATGAAACAAATTATGTATAATGCATGAAAAAAACCCGATATATTATGCATGATCATTTTTACAAGTTTATGATTTAAATTGATTATTTTGTGTAAGTAAATAGTTTATCTTTAACTTTTACCTTTATTATTATTAATATTCAATACTTCGATAAGTAATCTGGCTAGTCTATAAAAATCCTTACCATGTTATAGGAGAATAAATGCTTAAATGGAGTGAAATGTGTGGACTTGTGTGGCCCGATTCATAAGTTTTTAGTAGAATTCATAAATGATAAGGGGACGTCAATTATTAATGTGATGTGGGCCGACCATGAAGCGAAGAGATAGCACGTTATAAAGAGGAAAGATAAAATGTATTCTTTTCGACTCAAAAAATTTAGCCACATCTAACACCATCAACAAAAACCACTTATTTTTCATAACATTCGTTAACATGTTAATAGTACATTTTTAAGGGCATGATATTCGGACCCTTCTTATAAAGAGGGTTTCCAATCATTGGATACATCGGAGGATTTGTACGGTGTGCATCGCGGTATTGTATTGTCTACATTGCGAGTTGTACGGTTGACTCATAGAGAGAGTCCCTATAACACATCCCCATTTTTAAGACGGGTCATACTATACAAACACCCCCTATGATGTGACACTAGCAGGATACCCGCGCAATGCGGCGACAGGTATCCTGTGACCAATGTTTTAAAACTCGGGTTGACCCGGCCGGTTCAACCGGGAACCGGCTCGGAGACCGGGCCGGATAGGACCGGGTTTTCGCATGGTTGAGAACCGGATTGAACCGTCGGTTTTTCGTTGACCCGGTTTGATAAACCCGGCCGGGTCATTACTTTTTATAAAAAAAATTAACAAAATGATTTTTTTTCCATTAACTTTTCTAAGTTTAATTGAAAAGTTAAAATGTTGATAATTAATGTTTGTTAAAATTTTATAAAATAATAAATTATAGTTATATATGAGAATCACCAATTAATATAGTTTTATTATAAACTATTTTATAATTTACAATCACCTTGAAAATTTTGGTTATATTTTTATAGATGTAGACTTAAAAAGCAAAACTTATTGGTATAGTCTTAATTTTCTTCATCGGTTTAATCGAATGTATGAATAAAAACGGATAAATTATTAGATCATGCAATACTAATTATTAAATATAGGAAAAAGTATATATATGTATAGAACTGGTTGAACCGGTGACCCGGCGACTAAACCGGGTCGATAAAAAAACCGGTTTTTAAAACATTGCATGTGACTAAATTTTATGGCGAACAAATGTTTCTAACTTGCAATCTACATGCGACCTTTTAGGAACAACAAGAAGACTGACATCTATTTTATTTTATTTTTTTCAAGAAAACCCATCTTTTTTTTACAATATATATGTATAATATCCCATACAACTATTAACAAATCTTGGTCTTTGGTTTACACGAGCCATGAATTTATACCAGTCCAGAATCTTTTGGTTGAAAGGCCCATTTGTTAACCTTAATACACATCGTAAAAAGTAGGTCATAATATTACACCCGCCACTAGCACATTTCTTCCTCACACACATATTCAACCCTTTATCATCTTATTACACGCAACCATCAAAGATTCTTCTTCTTTCTTAAATCAGTGACCGAACCACAAACACCCTCTTTTACGCTAATCTTACACCACATCCATCACGAAACATAAGCACAAATATGAACACAAAAACTTATTGTCTTCTCTATGCGGCTACAAGATCTCTAAATGAGATCTCGGTTAGGTTTGTATTGTTTTGTTTTCACATTGTTTGACCGAAAGAAAGTAAAGGATGAAACAGATTGGTTTTGTTCTGTCTATACGTTTCGAATATAAAAATGAAGGCTTGCTTCAAAAGGATCGATGATGGGTTATATAAAACTTGTAAATCTTTAATGATTTGAGAACAAGTTTATAATATGAGATCGTGTTTTCTATTTCAGTTTAAGTTTTAGAGTCTAGGTTGTTTGATCGTGTTTGATGGATCTCAGTATTATGTTTTGGGATGATGAATTTTAGATTTTTGTTTTCGAAGCTTAACTAGATTGTACATTGTGGTAAAATAGTTGTGTATTTTGGTAAAAGGGTGAATTAATTTGTGTATTAATTGTATGTGTTGAATAGTGGTTTTTAGTTTTATTTGTGCTTCAAATACTTGTAAATAATGCTTCTTTATTTGTATTTGCTTAAAAATCTATTTCAGGAAATATTAAAAAAATTAATAGGAGGGTAGTGTCTTCCTCTGTTATAAGTAGTATAGATAAGAGGGGTTTTAGTCAAAGATGTCTTTTGTCCTCCTTTTGTTTTCAATACATCACAGTTTTTTGTCAGTTTATATTTCGTATTTCAGACAGTTTTAAACGTTTAACTTGTTAAACTTTATATTTTATGTTCCATATTTTCAGATTTACAGATTTTTTATATAAACAAAATTATAAAAATTAAAAAAATTAAAAATTAGAAGAAAAAAAGCTAAAAAGGAAAGGAGTGCCCTTTGTAAAAAAAATAGGGTTTATATAACCTACCCTTTTTAAAACTCATCATTTTATATTATTTTTTATTTTTCAAACAAACTAAAATTTCATTAATAAAAATAAAATGAAATAGTATTTAAGAAAAGTTATAAAACTAAATAAGGAAAAGAAAAAAGAGTTAACTGTATAACCAACATTGGCTCAACAATCAAAAGCCCACTTGAAAACTAACATGTGTTCAAAAGCCCAATTAGCATGTGTTTAAAAAAGAAATTGCTCATCTTCAACAATGAACACACCTGTACACACATACACACTCATATAAATCAAAAAGAAAAAGAAAAAAGAAATCAAAACAACGCACGTTGGTGGGTTAACACCCAACCCAACGTCATTGGCAAAACCATTCCACCAGTGTGATAACGCAGGCAACGCGTCTGCCATGTTGGTGTAACAAACGTTGTTGCGTTACCATTTTAGCTTCAAGATTCCAATCTATGTGGTACATGTGTTGAAAATATGCATAAAGTTAAGCTACTACAATTTGCATATAAACCGCGTATAAAGATAAAAATGATTGTAAAAGGATCCGTGCAGTGTTGGAATAATGATTTGCTTGCATTCAATTAATTATTAAGAGGAATGTTACACCCACACATATTTTACAAAATAACTTTCACTTGCACATGTGTTATGTTAGTTGCACCAATCACATTGTATTATGTTTTCTCTTTACTTTTTTCATCATTCACAAATTAACATACACATCATTGTGTGGATTTTCTTTTGTAAAACTTGTGTGGATGTAGCATTACTCAATTATTAAATACAATAAATAACTTTAAAACTATTTTAGAAACAACTAAACATGGGCAAGGCCCATAAAATATAACATCTAACAAATAAATATAATCATCCAGCCCCTCGCAGTTGGAGCGGGAGAAGGACGAACACTGTAACTAGAACATAATTAATCAAACAACGCAGTTGGTAAGCCTTTAGTGAATGTATCCGCAAACTGATAACATGAAGTCATATGAAGAACCCGAATTTGACCAGTAGCAACCAAATCACGAACAAAGTGAATAGCAATCACAATATGCTTCATACGTTGAAGCATAACAGGGTTATAGGACATGTAAACCGCACTAACATTATCACAATAGGTTAATGTAGCCGAGAACAAAGGTATATGAAGCTCCCGTAACAATTCTGTAACCAACAAGTCTCAGCAACAACATTAGCAACACCAATATACTCAGCCTTGACACTAGATCGGAAGAGAGGGTAATTTGCCGGTTGAAAGACCATGAAAGCAAATTGTTGTCAAGAAATACACAATATCCCGACGTCGAATGACGATTCATAAGGAAACCCGCCCAGTCCGCATCTGAGTAAGCAACTTAAAATTACTAGTTTTTTTTTATTAAGAACCATGATGAACTCGTGTAGATCTAAAGTAAGAAAAGTCACAAGTTTAAAGATTTGGAGTTCGAATCTCCATCTAAGCTTATGCTAAACACTTATTAGTCTACGAAACTAAAAAGCTTTAATGATCAAAGTGCCAAAAACAAGCATTAAAAAAAAAAAAAAAAAAAAAAAGACATGGCTTGTAAAAAAAATTTTAAGACAAAGATTTTGAAACGCAAAACACTCCTAAATCATTTTAGGCTCTTAATACCACTTGTAAGGTTCCAAAACTTAAGTATCAATCACGCTAAAAGATGTATTAGTCATTTTTAGATAGAGAAAGAGAGGTTTTGACTGAGAAAGTGGTGGAACTTGTATTAGAGAAAACACACTCGAAACATATACAAGAGCACACACAAATGTGATCGTTTTTGTGTTTTTATAGTTCATACGCTACACACATGGGCTTTAAGATGGGCTTGCGTTTGCTGAATTTTGTAACATATTAGATTACTCAAGTCCACGAGCCCGATATTAAACTATTACGCATTCTATAACACGTTAAATGGTTCCTAATCATATAATGACCATCACTTTTTATATGTTGCATTCTATAACACGTTAAATGGTTCCTAATCATATAACGACCATCACTTTTTTAATGCTAACATGAAACTTATGAGTTCAATATGTAGTCATTGCGAGAAAAAAATTAATAGGTTAGAGACAAAAATGATAAAAGTTTAAGGATTAACTATTTTTTACAATATTAATTTAGTTGTAGATGATGTTATCATTTTTAATCAAGGATATAATAATCCACCAACATTACTTGACATTTAAGCATTTAAGTTTAAAAGATATTAAAAGTAATCAATATTACTTAAATTTAAAGCATTTTAAATTTAAAAAATACATAAACATGCATTATAATTAGTTGATGCATATACATACTATGTAAATAGCAGAGATATATATTTCACAATCAGATAAAATCACCTTCATCTTAATTGGTGTTACAGAGTCCATAAGATAATTTTTTTATTATTATTTTTTTTTTTTGAAAGGCGAATCCATGAGATAAATATATATTTCACAATCAGATAAAATATATACATACTATGTAAATAGCAGAGATATATATTTCACAATCAGATAAAATCACCTTCATCTTAATTGGTGTTACAGAGTCCATAAGATAATTTTTTTATTATTATTATTTTTTTTTGAAAGGCGAATCCATGAGATAAATATATTAGGGTCAATTTGGAGTTTTGGACGTACGTAAATGGAAGCATAAGTATGGTTTCCAAGTTATAATATGTAGTAAAGGGAAGGATTACAATCATACAAAGAAGTTTTTACGTATGATGTGTGAGAGACGTGATAGTGATATGGGTTATGGTCCAAGACTCCAAGTGTGACAACATCCATGAAGAAAAAAAGCTGAAGGACAAACTAGTTTTTTAGACAATAGTTAATGGTTTTCTTCTAAAGTTCACGACATATCCAAATGTTGCTAAAAGTTTACTAGATGATACATAAAATTATTTTGAAGAAGATATTAGACAAGTAGACATTATAGTAGTTGCCAGTTGGCCCAAGCCCAAGCAAACTAGCGTCTAAGGGGGGTGGCAACACTTTCGGTATGGCTTGCGGTTTGGCTAGGCATAATGCGGCATCCCATTGCCACCCTAGCGGCATCATGAACTCGGTATGGTTTGCGGCATCTTTTGCCGTAGCGGCATGGAGGAATTCAAGAGGAGCGTGTGTTTCATTTTCAAAATTATAGCCGTTTGGCTATTTTGTCCAAAAAAAAAATAAATAAATTAAAAAAAAAAAAAAAAAAAAAAAAAAAAAAAATTCCCCTATAAAAATACACTTTAAATCACCAATTCTAATCACATTCTTCTCATCTTCTTCTTCCAAAAATTATATTAGTAAAAAGGATGGATGCTAGAAAAGGTAAAAATGGTTCCTCCTCATCCAAAGGTCGTGGACGAGGCTCTCGATCACAACCCGTTCGTGCGCAAGTTCAATCACAACCATCTCCCTACTATCCTCAAATGAGTCCTCAAGCCGGTCACTATTATTCTCAACCTCCACCGATGAACTATCCATCTCATCAACACCAATATTATCCCCAACCACCTCCGTACATGATGTCGACGACTAGTGATTTCGACCCGTTCGGCGAATACCGTGACGTTCCTACGCGACGTGAACCGAGTGTCGAACGACCACTACCGATATATGATGACGAGGATGATGAAGTTGAGTATGTTCCGGAAACGCAACAAGATAATTCAATCGGTATACATTTTATTTGTTATAATTTTATATGTTATAATTAAATTTGTTATAATTATATTTGTTATACTTTTATTTGTTATAATTATATTTGTTATAATTTTATTTGTTATACTTTTATTTGTTATAATTATATTTGTTATAATTTTATTTGTTATACTTTTATTTGTTATAATTATATTTGTTATAATTTTATTTGTTATACTATATATTAGGCGATGAAGAAGTTCAAATAGTTGAAGAAGTCCCAAAAAAAAAAACATCGAGTAGAGCGGAGAAAAAAAATTGGATGACAAACGAAGAGGTTGCTTTGGCAAAAGCGTGGGTTCATATTTCCACATGTCGAAAAGTCGGTAATGAACAAACGAGAGATGGTTTTTGGAAAATAATTCTAGAGCATTTCAAGACAAACTTGAATAATACTACTCGAAGTCATCATAGCTTGAACACAAAGTGGGGAAATATGAACACCGCCATGGGTATCTTTAACGGCCTATACATCCAATCGGTATAATTTTTAAACTCTATATAATTTTATTAATTTATATAATTTTACTAATTTATATAATTGTATTAATTGTAGAAACGTCTTCGTGAAAGTGGGTGTAGCGATCTTGACGTCTTGAAAAATGCCTTGGCCGATTATAAAAAGAAAACAAAAGGCAAAGATTTTACTCATATTGAAGCATGGGAGGTTGTTAAGGGTGAAGAAAAATGGTTGGAACAACCTACTGTGGGTCAAGAAGCTTCGGCTAGTGCCGAAAAACGAAGAAAATCGTCGTCATCTAGCTACCAGGAGACGGGTAGCAATGAGAATGTTCAGACTGTACTTCCGGACTTGAATGACGACACAACTCCTACACGGAAAAGAAAAGGCAAGAAGGTCGACTCAGCTTCGACAAATGAAAGTATTGCTGAGAGCTTCGACAACTACGCGATAAGGAAAACACAAATATTGGAATCAATAGCGGAGCAAAGGTCTACAAAGGATGGCTTGGCCGAAAAATTGTTGTCGGCCCAAATCCGTAATATTGAAGAAAAGGATTATCATCGGGCACTGAGGTTCTATAACCAACCTCACGATCACATAATTGATCCGAGAATGCGAGAGATCACGATTGCCAAAAAACGTGAGTATGCGGAGCAATATGGATGGCCGACGGATATTTAGATGCGTACTTTTTTTAGTATTATGCAATTTTTTTTTAAGTATTATGTAATTTGTTTTTTATTATTAATGAAATATTATGTTTTTATTTAATTGTTTGATTTAATTATGAATTTAAAAAAAAAAAAAAAAAAAAAAAAAAAAAAAAAAAGTGAGGTATGAAATGACCATTGCCACTAAAAAACTATGGTGAGGTATGATGAGGTATGAGATTAGGTGGAATGAAATTATTGGTTGGTTGTGAGGTATGGTGAGGTATGGCTCAAAACCATTAGAAACCAGAAAGTGTTGACCGAGAATTGAGAAGGTTGGTCCAAGACGCCAACTTTCATAAATACGGAGTAATGTTAAGGGTGCGTTTGGTTCGCAGAATATTTTTGAAGGAATTGTAATCTTTGGAAAGAATTGTAATTTGAATGAATTGTAATTCAAAGAATTGGAATGTGTTAGAATTGTAATGTGTTGGAATTGTAATTGATAAAATATGTCATTATGTTTGGTTGACTTGCAACGTAATGTAATTCAAAATAATAATAATAATAATTAGCAATAACAAACTAAAAATAATAATATAATATTAAATAAATAAATATAATAATAATAAATAATAAAATAAAAATAATAATATAAAATTAACCAATAAATATAATAGTAATAATAATTATTATTATTATATAATTATAATATTATAATAATAACAAATTTTAATAATAATAATAATAATAATAATAATAATAGTACAATAATAAACACTAAAACAATAAAAATAATAATATAATATTAAATAATAAATATAATAATAATAATTATTATTGTATAATTATAATATTATAAAAATAATAAAAATTATTAATAATAATAATACTAATAATAAAAATAATAATAATAAAATAAAAATAATAATATAATACTAAATAATAAGTATAATAATATAATATTTAATATTATAATAATAATAATAATATTATAATTATAATATTACAATAATAATAAAAATAAACAATAATAATAATAATAATAATAAATAATAAAATAAAAATAATAATAAAATATTAAACAAAAAATATTATTATTATTATTATTATATAATTATAATATTATAATAATAATAAAAATTAATAATAATAATAATAATAATAATAATACCTTTTAAATATAATAATAAATAAAAATCTTAAATTTAACATAAAAATAATTATTAAAAAATTAATTATATATTTAGATATATATAATATAAAAGTATTAATATAAAACTAATTATTATAATTATTATTATTTTTTTAGAATTAAATAATATATTAATAATAATTAATAATAACGATAAAAGATAAATACTGATATATTAGTGGTAAAAATCTGAATTACAACGTAATTCAACACATTCCATCAAGTTTGCTATGTAATCTGAATTACATCACTGGACGTAATTGGTTGTAATTCAATTACATTACCTTGCAAACCAAACACCCTATGTAATGTAATTTGAATTACAATTCCATCCATTCTGCCAACCAAACAGGATTCTAATGTAATTCAGATTACAATTACAACAGATTACAACGGATTCCAGCGAACCAAACGGGCCCTAAAAGTCTATGCGTTTGATTGAACCGACTTCCTCCATAATGCGTTGATCCTGAATTTATATTTAATAAAGATTTTTATTAACCACCTCACCAGAATAAACAACTCACTTTTTAGAAAGGCAAATATCATAGAACACACAAAGGAAAACAAAATACAAAAAGAAGACATCCCACCCCATTTAATCAAGTAAATTAAATAGATAAAAGAACTCAAAAGTTCAAAATAAACAAACACACGAGCAAAAAATGATCCAAACATAACTACATCCTAAAGCTAACACCTGATCTAAACTAAACATAGTACGAAACAAAACATAGCAAACTGATATCACTAACTGACACAAACAACTATTATTTTCTTGGCTTGACGAATTCACGAACCAAAAACCATGGGAAATATTGCACTCCCACATAGAACATATTACCACTAGATAACAAGAGAACAACAGCAAAAGGACAAAACAACACATATGGTAACCGGACACAGCCAAACTGTTTCCAATGGTGCTCTTTAAATCCTCTACTAAAGCCTCACTATCTCATAGAAAATTACCTTAGACAAAAAGAGTTATTGTTGACTGAAACTACTGTTGAAACAATCCACTGATTGAGCATCACAGAACCAATTGCTTCTTGTACTGGCACAAAACTAAAAATTATACACGGTGCGTTTGGTATGCTGCCATAAATGACAATGGGTATGAGTTTGATAGTAGTGGTGGGTCCCTCACCTATGAAAGATCCATAGCTCACTTGATGTATATGGAGTATGGATTATATCTATCATTTATTACCATAGTGGTGGGCCCTCTCATCTTAAACAAACACCTTTAATCACTTTCATAGTTATAGTCTCATTCCCATAGTGGGATACCAAACGCACCCTATATTCGAATATTTATGGGGTCCCACAACCATTGTTGCCAATCTATCACTTTATACTTCTTTGATCTTCGCACAATCCATTCGTAATTTTTTAAGGTATGTTTGGCACGGAGCGGTGAGAAGCTTTTTGGAGCGATGAGCGGTGAGCAATAAGCATTTTGATTTTTTGTAGTCGTTTGGCAAAGGAGCGGTGAGCTTTCCTATTTTTTAGGAATGCTCAATTTTCCAATGCTTCTTTAAGAAGCTGTGAGCGTTGAGCGGTGAGCTGCACAACTACTGCTCACAGCTCACAGCTACTGCTCACTACTACTGCTCACAGCTACTTTTGCCAAACACACCCTTAATTGAATTTCTTGAACGATCTTGTTTGTACTTGAAATCTTATTACCAAACACGTGAGCATTTCTTTCTTTCCAAATGAAATAACAGGTAGACCAAATAACCGCTTGCCAAACTTGAGAAACAAAAGTAAGGACATTAACGTTTCCATTAGATGAAAAGAATTTATCAATAGAAAATGCATTAACAATCTCTACCTTCCACCACTTAAATATCTTATCCCAAACACTCATAGCAAGATCACAAGTGGCTAAACTATGAGTACACGTTTCCACAATGTTATTACAACTTGGACAAAGAATCGAGTCTAAATCCACACCTCTTCTATCTAGCTCCACACGAACCAGAAGTATTCCTCTTAAAGCCCTCCACATGAATATGTTAACTTTTTTTAGGTACCATCTTGTTCCAAAGCGTTTCTTGACTACAACTCTCCGGAAATAAAATATTTTCCTCGATCAATATTGATAAATCCTTGACCTTGAAATCACCGTCTTCGCCAAGCGACCACATCCTTCGATCCTTACAATTATAAATAATAACAATATATTGCAAAACCCCCATAAGATCATCATACTCCTTACTTACTCTACCCCTAACATCTCTAACCCAATCCCACTCCCACCTATTATTAATCCACGCCCCTCTTTCCTTCGCACTTACTCATTAACTTGAAAAAATTTGTGTTTCGATCGAGGAAAAGTGAACTAATGAATACGTGTTTGTAAGTAATGCTTGTCTAAAAAGAGTTCAGAAAATTAGACTCACACAATGAGTTGATAAGTGTAGTGGTTTATTCATTGGTCTAGTCATATCATAATCATTTTTTTTATTCTTATTTTTTTACTTTTCACATTTAATTGATAAGTCATTATATAAATATAATTTTATAAAATTTTGTTAATCTAGCATTTCTCATGCCATCGTTTGAATTCCAAGCATTCACAAGTGTTGTTCTTTGACTATTTTCCACGATTCCTTCCTATAATATGTGAAGCTTGACTTGTTTATAATATTATGTTACTAATACTTTATCTCTTGGTTGCTCGTATGGCACTCTTCCATTCATGTATCCCGGGCTTCCGGTGGGGAAAAAGATGCATTTTTGTGAAGGTTGGGGTGATGTAGTTAACCGTCTTAGAAATAGGCTTTCCGATTGGAAAGCTAAATCCCTTTCTGTCGGCGGGAGGCTTACGCTCATTAAGTCTGTCCTCGGTAGTATTCCTGTTTACTATCTATCTCTTTTCAAAGCTCCGCTTAAAGTCATCAACCTCCTTGAATCCATTCGAGCGCGTTTCTTTTGGGGGTTCAAAGATGGCGCTCGTGGTATTAGCTGGGTCAAGTGGAATAGCATCCTTCTCAACCATAAGATGGGTGGTCTTGGTGTAGGTAGTATCCTTGCTAAAAATCTCGGGCTTCTTGGCAAATGGAAGTGGAGGTTTTTGACTGAAAAAGAGGCGTTGTGGAGGAAAGTCACCAAAGAGTTCTATGGAGAGAATGGTGGTTTCGGATCCTCTCCACAGGCCTGAGGCTGCCATGGTACTTGGTGTGATATTCTTAAAGCCACTTCTAAAATTAACAAGATTGACCCGTCTTTTAGTGAGTCTTTTCGCTTAAAGGTATCTGATGGTTCAAGTACCTCGTTTTGGAAAGACCCCTTGAGTTGTGATGGGTCTCGTCTCATGGACCGTTTTCCGCGGTTGTTTGCTCTTGATTCGTTTAGTGGGTGCTCTATCAAAGATAGATGGGGTCTAGTTAATGGTTTGTGGAGTGGGATGTGGGACTGGCGATATCCTCCTCGCGGCAGAGCTCTAGACGAGTTATCCTCTCTTATATCTCATATTGGTAATACCGTTCTTGTTGAGGATGGAGTGGACAAATGGTCTTGGTCTAAAGATGTTTCGGGTACCTTCAAAGTGAAGTCTTTATCGTCGTCTTTACAGGACAGGTTGTTCTCTGGTGACAGCCTTGGTTTGCATCATGTGTGGAATTCATGGATCCCTCGTAAAGTCAACATCTGTGTTTGGAGAGCATCTATTGATAGGCTGGCTACTAGGCCTAATTTATCAGCCAGAGGGGTTAATATCAACTCTGACTTATGCCCATTTTGCGAAGCTAGCAGTGAATCTACTAACCATTGCCTTGTCGTTTGCCCGCGTGCGAAGACCATCTGGAGAAAGATATGGAGTTGGTGGAAACTTGTCACTCCTGTCTCCTTTCCCTCTTTCGATATTCTAGGCATTAGTATGAATAAGGTTGTTGATCTTGGTTGCTCTCGCCTCAACAAAGTCATTCATGGAGTGTTTCAGTGTGGTATTTGGGCCATTTGGAGATGGAGGAATAAATTGGTTCATGCCACTTTGGATGATCGATCTAAAGTCCTAGAGGAAGATATATTTCCGTCCATTCAACGGTTGTCAAAGAATTGGATTTCAGCCCGCTGCAAGATGGCGACTTTTAATTGGAGTTGCTGGATTTCGAATCCAAGATCTTTATTGTCTAGTATGTAGAGGGGTTCAAATTGTATAGCTTGGTTTGCCCTCGGTGGGGTTGTTTTGTTGCTTCTCGTTTTGTTTAATCTCTTTGTTGTATTCTGCTTTCGGCCTCCTTCTTGGAGCGAGTTCTTAATAAAATTCAGCCTTTAAAAAAAACAACAATATTATATAATATATTTCATTCATTCTTTTTCTGTATCTAAGCCGTCAATTTTGATAATTGTCAGGATCATGTGAGTAGGAAGATAAGTATGAACAATTTGTAAGAGAAAATAACATTTTCCTTATGCGACTACTGATTTGCACAATTGCTCGTGAAAAACTATTAGGCATTTATGCGTCTTTTGATAAACTTAAAAGAGCCGGACCGAAATCATTTTCTTTTTGTTTTCCCGTTAATCAGCTTGTTATAGTTATTTTGTTTGTGCCAAAACTTATTACAATGTACCCGTCGCGCCAACGCTCGAATACATCGACAGTAAATTTTAAAAACTATATGCGTAAATTGCAATACACAGTGGTATATAATTAGTTAACACGAAATGAAAGAATAAATATTCTAAAAAAGAAAAAAGTTAAAAAAGATAAAGGCTTTTTTTTAACTCCATCTCAAGGGTTTATATGAGAGAAAAGTAGTAGGCCTTCTTCACTCTTCACAGCCTATCCGATTGATAATTCCGTTAATAACCAGCCGTTGCTATCGGTTTGATGACGTAATCCAATCGATTATCGGACTTGATCTGATCAACCAAAACAGATCTTCGCTGTTATTGCATAATTCAGGTCTATTTATCTTCCGATCATCTTTTATTCATTCAATTTCGTTTATATTAACTACTCTAGTGTTTCTGTTGGATTAATCTTTTAGTAATGGTTGAATATATTGTGTATCTATATTCCGAAATTAACGGATTAGAGGTTTGTTAGGGTTATGCTTAGTGAATTAGGATTTTCACTTTAGAATTGATGGTTATGCGTTATAAGTGCATATGAATTAGGATCACTAGGTATGCATATGATATGCATAAGAAGAATATATATGGTATTTATAGTGCTGCAAGCTTGTTATAAAGCGTAAGATAATAAGCGTAGCATTGATTTCCTTTATCATATGTGGATTCTTGATATTGTGATCAAGTGATCAACTGTGCGCCAGCTTAGGACTACCTTACAAATACTGGAATCACGGTAAAGAAATGAACTTTCATTTTGTTTGACAGAGAAATGGATTAAAATCTGACCCAACTGAATGATTGATCAAACTATTATGTTTAAAAGCTGTCAGTAATGCAAGGGTCATACTTTGAAACCGAAACTAAACAGAGGATTTCAGCATAGTACAACCTGAAATCTGCTACCAAATTGGAGATCTAGGATTTTGTCCTTGTAAAATGCATGTCATATAATTATAAACACACGCACGCATAAGCTGTGGAGCTGAGTGAGACTATGGTTTTATGTGCAAGCAATAAAGATATACTTCAAATTATTGTAACAAATAAACATGTTTCTCAAACATCATGGAAAAAGAACATTCAGATGTAATATGAAACCACTTATATTCATGTTTTGTCAACATTCTGATCTAATGCTGCATTGTGATTCCATCTGTGCAGTGTGGCCCTCACTCGTACACTAAATCGATAAGCTACTACCCTTCTAACCCCTTTTTAGCATGTGTCCTGTCAAGCTGCTCATATGCTTATGACTATGCGGATGTACCACTTCTGATCACCAACACGATGGCTAGTCTATCCAGGTTATTTTCATCCAAGTGTGTTCACAATTCTAACCATAACTCTATGCATGTATGCTTTTTATGTAGTCTCATCACATACCAATTAAAATATTCATTTAGAATTTACATTATCTAATTTGAATAAATTCTAACCTGAATTGTGCATCTTTAATATTTAACCATCTGGTTCGGATTAAAATTGACTTGATAAAATTTATGTCACGGAAATAGCCATGTACCCCTAGCATTGCCTTACGCTCAAACTGGTCTTTTAGACTGCAAATTTTGTAGTATGAGGTCTGAAGCTCAGCGTATTACTTCTGATACATAATCTGACCTATGTAACTTGATTTCTGCTAGTTTTTTTTGCATGCAAAATGACATAAATTAGGATCTGCGGGTAGTTTCAGGCTAGGTGTTAGGCTTTTTAGGCGTCTTTTGTCGCCTCCCCACCCCCCCCCCCCCCCCCCCCCCCCCCCCCGAGTTTTTAGTCTCTGGTGCCTCGTTTTGGCCTTGACATAGCTTTAGGCCCCGTGCGTTTTTTATTTGGCCTTGCTATGTGTGCCTTGGATCTGGGTTTTGTTTGCTTTTCTTCTTTTGTGATTCCTTTCCTGTGCTTTTCCCGTGCCCCCTTGCCTATCGTCGGGTTCTTTGTTTTGGTTTCTGCTTGGTTTTAGGTAGTTTTAGTGTTAGGCTTTGATGTCTCTTTGTCGCCTTGCCCCCTGCATTTTGGTTTTTTGGGTGCCTCGTATTTGCTTTGCTTTAGCTCTAGGTCCCGTGTGTTGATATGCCTTGCTTTGTGCTGCTCCCTTAGGTTTGCCTGCTCCTATTTGTGCCAGGGCTCTTGTTTTGTTTTCGGGTAGGCTTTTGTGCTTTTGTTTGCGTGATGCGTTTTTTTTTTTTTTTTTTTTTCCTCTCCTGCTTTTTGCATGTTGTTTTCTGATCTTTTTGCCCTCCTTTTGCTCTCTCTTCTCTTCTTTCTCACCCGCACACCTGCTCCGGCCGGAGGTCTCATTGGAAGCAGTCTCTCTACTCCCGGGTTTATCCTGGGGTAGGGGTAGGATCTGTTTACATTCTACCTCCCCCATACCTTGCCCCGGCGGGATTGGGTATTGTTGTTGTTCTTCTTGTGCAAAATGACATAAATTCATATTATATCATACATGATCGTGTTAGTGAAAAATTTGCCCAAAATCATGAAACTGTATGCATGTGATGGTTTATACATCATTTACTACATATTGTCATAATATGCCATGATCTTAACCCATGCTTGACACGCAACAACCTCAAATTCAGAAATCCTTTATGTGTCAGTTTTCTATATTTTGACTTGATTTCTTTTCAATCCTGTCACAGTTTATTATGGACGTTTATAAATCGTGGTATTAAAAGTCTCATAGTAATTGTTCTATTTTCACCTCTTCCCCCTCGTAAGCATTGGAATTAAGCATATATATAGATAAAGGGAAAGGCTCATTTTGTATCATGTATGTATTGTATCTCTGATACTGGCTAACATATTATACATACATATGACAATTTGTATACTCGATATCCCCCAATTATTCAAAGGTTGTTTTTCTCCATAATAGACTGTCAGACAATTGTTAGTTTAATTTAAAACATCAAAGGTCCTTAAAATACAATACAAGACCACCATTAGGGAAGTGGAATAATTTTATAGCTTAATCATCGGCCTGGATGATTAATCTAATAGTAGTGTTATTACTTGCTGAATACCCTCCTAGAAGATTCTGCAAGTCAGCATCACAAGCAAGGAGTATCAGGTCACCATCTTCATCCTTGTATTTTAGACGAAAGCCTGCACTCTTTAACTTAGTCCTACGCGCCACTTCATTTTGTAGTTCAAACAGGCGCGATGAAATAGGGATTTGAACCTTTATCATATCATCTTTAAAAGTTGCCTTCACTGTCACCTTCCTTGTATCTGAGACTTCATTGGACTTGATCTGGTTTGGGGATGCATAAAAAAGATTTGAATCTGGAAGCTTCCTATCAACATTTAATTTATTTAGCGGTTTTTCTGTGCTCTCTAGGTGATCTCTTTTCTGCATTGCATGCCTGGTTGACTTCTTATTTTTCCACCGTTGCAGGAATACCATGAGCCATGCTACTTGGTATATTGAATCTGACTTAAAAGGAAGATGGCTATGCTTCCCACAACTCCACCAATTACCTGAAAACCCATGACGTTTACTTGCACAACTCCACCGCTTAACCCTTACCAACAGGGTCACGACAGTAAATAAACCAAAACGTACATTTGAAGTCTGTTGTAAGTTTTGCTTTGACCGTGATGTTTGTGACAGCTTTGAGTCAGTGATGCGGGCAGTTTTTTTGTTGTGCTTTGGTAATGGCCAACTGGTCATCTTATTATCTCGACAGAAACGCTTCAATGTAGACCTGCTGACTGGAAAAGAACCAATTGGCCAAAAAATGCTGTTATTGTGAAGAAATATTCAAATGAAAGCCTACAAATAAAACAAGTAAGATAACTTACCACCAAGGCTCTTCGCAGCTTCGGCTATTGGTTTCTCAACATGTTTCTTGACTGCCTCCATTGTAAGCGAGTCTATTTTACGCTTTCTACCTCTTTTCAAACGGTTGCTCTTTTCTCCAGCATCAGTGATGGTTTCGCTTGTTATCTGCATGATCATATCACGATTGGAAGTAGTATTGTCGTCATCTCTTATAACATCATCATGCACCACAATTTCTGTGCTAGTTATGGTACCACCATTATTATTAAGAAAATGTTGTGTGGGTGATAGTTGGTTTACGACATGTGTATAGCTAGTTTTAGCTACATCTGCTACAATCGACTCTGAATCTGATGACACAGTTTCCAGTATCTTCGTGTTTGTTGTTGTGATTGAGGATATGATGGTACTTTGTGGGTTTGTATCCATCAGGTACGAGGATGTTTGGATATTATCAGGTTCTATGTTTGCAGAGAGATCCATAGGTGGTCCAACAACTTCTATAGTATCACCCAATTCAAATCCCGAGGCTATTTCGATGCTGTGCTTCAATGTTTGCACCAATTTATGTATATATCTACCATCTTCTCTGTGTAACGGTAGAAAAAACTCTAAAACATAGTCGTTATTGCTTTCTATACTATGCAAGAAGATTGCAAAGCAACTGCTCAACTCACTCATGAGTGCGTGGTGAACCAAAGGGTATTCTTCTTGACTGAGTTTGGTTACATCTTCACAGAAACATGAACCATGGGACAATAGTGCCCTGCCGACAAAGCTACAGGACTTGTCCAAGTGTTGTTCCTTACATGCTTTCCGAAATGACCACAAGCGCAAGTCTCGAACATAATATGGTAAAGCATCTGTTGACATGCAAACTTTTCCAAGGCATCTAGTATGAAAACTGTTACAACTCTTTTTTAGAATTTGATCATGGGAAGCAAAAGTAGTGAGTGGGGACATAGCCCATGTCTGAGCAAGAGGTAATTGGTGAGTGTTGCACAGAAATTTCAGTATATTGTGGATCTTTTCCAACTCATTTTGCGTATGCGTGGGGCAGTCAACTGCTTGTGTGGTTATTAGATTTGCTGTCTGCAAGATAACTCCATGGAAATGAGAATGACAATACAATAAAAAAAACATGATAATTAGAATTTCAATGGACTAAACATTTTATGCTTTCCCGTTGCATTTGGAGACTATATAATAATAGTATGTGTGAACAAAGCAACGTTTTAGGCTACACCCAATTGGGTTTGGCGCGTGAGTTTCCTTATTGGGAGCGGCCTTAAAGAAATAATTTTATGGACTCGAAGCAACAACTGAGCCACAATGGTTTAAGTTAAAATGATGTATGCATCAAGTACCAAAGTATGTAAGGAGTAAGGACACACAAACACATGAGCTGAGACTAGCATGATACTCATTAGCTGCACCAAGGTATGTAACGACACACAAATGCGTGATTTTTAAGTTCTTTACACGACATATTATATCCCTTTCTTTTCTTTTTCCTCTAAAAAAAACTAAAGAACAAAAAAAACTTTTTATTTTTCTTTTTTCTTTCTCAAAACATAACTTGAGAACCGAGTGTTAGAGTTGTGTTGATAATATAATGTGTTTTTGTGTTCGTGGCGTAATGACATGTAACATTTCATATTAGAGTTGTGTACTTGTGTAGTGTTGATAATACATATAAATGTTTGATAGTACAAGATAGAGACGTCTCTAACTAAGAGCAGACGGTAAGGAGTTGTTTTAACATGCCAAATGACCCATTCTTCTCTTTTGGCATGCCAAATGCTTTACCAGGCAAAGTGCCAAACTCATGTTAAAAAGAATTGAGCCAGCCAAGTGGCTTACGCCAATTTTTTTTTTGTATTGTATTGTGAGTGGATATTTTTAGTTGGGTATTTTGTGGGACCCAATAACATGTTAGTGGTGTGTTATGAATGAAGGTGTTTTAGTTATGAGTAGTGATTGGAAGGCTTAAAAGATATGCCTAAACTCATGCCTAAACCTGCGTGGCATCATCCTGATGGCTGCAGTCAGGGGACTCACTTTTTCACAAACCATCAGGATCATGCCACGTATGTTTAGGCATGTCTTTAGATACATAATTAGGTCTCCAAATCATTTCCCTTTAGTTATTAGTGTGTTATTAAAAGGTGTATGATGTGGCACTGAGGTGTCATACCAATAACGTGTTAATGGTTCCTCCCATACCTTGTGCTCTAAGTTGGATGCATTTTGACCACCATTCAAATTAACGTGGTAAATATGAAGGATTTTTGCAACGATATATTATTTGATAAATTTTTTATGATATAATTATTTAATTACTTTACTTTGTTTTCACTAAAAATATTACGTTGCGACGCTATATTGTTTGATAAAACTTTTATAATATGATCACTTAAAATCATTTAGGGCATGCTTGGTGGGGAGTATTAGGGGGCGGGGAATAGGAAAAGCAATCATTAATTATGCTTGGTGGAGGGTAAAGGAATGGAGCATTACCCTAAACTAAGTAATGACCAATTGCACTACAAGTTGGGGGTTAAGGTATTCATTACCCTTTGCATTTCCCTTTCCCATTTCTTTAATTGAACTAAGCAAACCCTTAATTACTTTATTTTTTTGTTAAAAAACATTATCGCATTGTCTATATAATTCGATATTAATGTGTTTAATATAATTAAATTGATTATGTTTTCAAGTTGTACTAATGTTGTGGAGACGTGTGCTCATTGCTTGATCACTTGCGATCTTGCCATCGCGTGTGGGATAAGATTTTCGAGTGGTGGAAGGTGAGGAATATTATTGATGAAGTCTTTTCATCTAATAGAAACATGTACTTAACGTTTTCATCTATTATTCTAGTGTTTGGCAATCGGTTATTTGAACTACGGGGTACTTTATTTGAAAAGAAAGAAATGCATGCGTGTTGGGTAAAACACTAATAAAATCGTTAAAGATATTCACCTAAAAGTTTCTAGTGGATTGTGAGAACATCAAATAAATATAAAGAGATAGATTGACAACACTGGTTATCACATTCAAATGTTTCAAGTTCAGATGATGCTACAAATGATAATGACACAACTCTACAACATGAGTTCATGTTTATCTGTTATTTTGTTCGAGTACAAATACCAGTTGGCACAGTTTCTCCACTTTACTTTTCTGCTGAAGTTGTTGGTACAATGGTTTATGTGTTGTTTGGCAGTTTGGCAAAGGGAGTTCTGTCTTGGGGAATAAATTTTTCTTTGTGGACTTGGTTCTGTCTTGCACCAGTGGTGTTGTCCCAAGTTTGTGTGATCATAAAATGTTGAAGCCATATTATGTAAAAGGGAATTGATTTGCACACTCAAACTTTTGATTAAGACACTCCATTGTGTGCATTGGATACTTGTACAAGGTTCACAGTGTGCTTTAACTGTTTGTACAGTTGAGTGTCCCAATCACAAAGTTGAGTGTGCAAATCACCTCTCTATGTAAAAGCCACATGTGATAGTTCTTGTCGTGTTATGTAAGTGTTAGTTGTGTATTTGTTTTGTTTCTTTTCTTTTGGGTCTTTTTCTTTTTTAATTACGTAGTAGTTTGTTTAATTGGGGAGGGATGCTTTGTATTGTAATTGTGTTTTGCTCTCTCTGAACGGTCTTATAATAGTTTGTTGTTCTAAAAAAATATTGTAACGGTAAAAACCCAAATTTCAATAATTATACCAGTAATTTTTTTAGCTTTATAGTTTACATTCTAAAAGTAAAAACGTACATATAAACTTTTTCATTAACTAATATTGATTATTGTAGTGAGTCTACACTGCATATAATTCAAATATTTGCAATCATTTTGCCTTATTACTTGAAAATAAGAAGTTGATTCTAAAATTTAAATCCTTATTTTTCATAAAATATAAGTTAAAAGCATTGCAATATTAGGCTTATTAGTTTGAAGTTAAGAACCTTTTTATTGCTATATTTTTATAACAAAATTACTAAATTTTGACATATTAAAATAAATAAATAAATAAAAATTGAAATTTTAATAATCTTTTTTATAAAATCCTGCGTAATTAAAAAGAATTTGCAATATTAGGCTCAATTTATTCTAATTTTGAAGACTTTTGAATTCGTAAATTTTTTAAAAGAAAATTTGTTGAATATATATTTGAAAATTGATAAATAAAGTTTGTTATACAAAAAAAATTTTGTAAAAAAAAAGAGTTTAAGATGATTTTTGTAACTTGTTACATAATTTGGAGGTGTATTTTAAATATTTTTCATTAAATTTATATTTTAAGAAAATATAGGGTAGTTTTTTAAGTTATCAGATAGGTTAAGGGTGTATTTTGAAACTTTATTTCTAGCAAAAAACATGGTATTAATGTTCAATATTTTATATAAAATCGTACGTAAGTAAAAAATATTACAATATTGGACTCATTTTGCTTGATATTTAACAGGATTTTTAACGATATATATATATATATATATATATATATATATATATATTTTAAAAGTTAGATATTTAATAAATAAAGTTTGTTATATAAAAAATTGTAAATTACTAAAAATACAGGGATAATTTTTGTAACTTGTCTCATAGTTTGGGAAGATATTTCTAAATTATTATTTTTTCATGTAAACAACATCGTTGTTTTTCTTGTCTAAACGGTGTCGTCCGTTTCTACAAATAAATATATGTATAATGAATGGTTTGAGATTAACCCTTTCCATGTATAATGCATGATTATTATATGAAAAGTTTAATTTTAACATATTTTATTTTTATACTTGATAAACCCAAACCCAATTAATGAATACTTAGACCATATTCTACAAAAAGTGTTACACTTTCATAAACACTATTTTTATTTGAAAATAAATCATTGGTACAAACATGACCTCTTAGTGATATTAATATTTTGCACTCCACATATTTTGTATAAACATAAATACCTTTTAATCAAACGGTTTACTTTTTAAAGTGAAAAGAAAAAAATAAACAAAAAGTGTGCACTTCTATCAAATAAAAAGACAAATATCCGACAAATGATACAAATGATTTTTTTTTAAGTTCTTGAAAAATTCCAAGAAAATGTTCAGGACTCAAGTTTATTGGTGCATAAAAAAGTTGTGATTTTTTTTTTCTCTAAAAGTGGATAGTTTTGGCATAAAAGTTGTGAAAATAAACGTTTGTGCATTAAATCGCTTTTTAGTGCATAAAAAATTCGTTTTTTCACTCAACTTCTTTTATTTTTTGCAACCAAATTTTATTGCGCATCGTTGAAAATTTTATACATCAAAATTTCGTTTTTTGTGCATTAAAAAAACGTATAAAACTCAAAATTAGCAAAAACTTATTTCACAACTTTTCTATGCACAAGCATACTCGATCTTGTGAAATTGTTTAAATTTTTTTTTAAAAGAAAATATGTTGTATCTGTTGTATCTTTGCACACATGTTTATCATTTTATTTTAACTTTCCCCGCTTCAAGAAATACTATATTTGTATTTGAAAATAAATCATTAATCAAACATGACCTCTTAGTGATATTAATATTTTGCACTCCACTTATTTTGTATAAATATAAAAGTAATTTTTAATCAAACGGTTTACTTTTGTAAAATAGAAGAAAAAAAGAAATACGCCGTATGACTTTAGGTATTAATGCACAATTTGCTATTACTATCGTTATTAATCTCTAAAATAATGCTCACTTAAATCAAGCTCATTTTTTATGGTACTAAAAAGTTTGCCGATCAAAGGTCTACTTAGTAGATTTAGCTCAGGGCCTTAAAATTCACAGGACGGCAAACACCTAGAGATTTAAATAGATCATTAGAGGAGAGAATAAACCTTTAGGGTGTTTTGAACTTGTTGAATCTCGTATGCGTAACTTATATACTTTGAAGATGTTAAGATTTCAAGCACACCAACACATGAACTTGTAAATAAGTCAACAACTGGTAAAGCAAGATATCCATGGAGACCGTGACGAATTGCGCAGTCTTTTTGGGGAAATTGTTTTGGCAAGTAATTAGCCACATCTAGAGTCCATTCGGGCAGTCGTCGTCTAAATACTCGAGCAGGAGGACTAAGCTCTTCCTCTTCATGATCGTTATCCACAACATAGAGATTGTGATGAGATTCTTTTCGATATGAAGTAAGTTGTTCTGTAATTACACCAAGACCAAATGGTTGGTCCATAGTTGTAAGTACTTGGTGCTTCCCAACAACATGAGCATGTGACCAAAATTGAACAATAACATGTTGATCACGTAACGTCAACTGCTTTAATGCAGCTCTTATCTTCTCTTGTATTATCTTCTTATGCGGGTTGATATTGTCTTCCCCCAGCTCAAAACCTATACGTCAGACGAACAATTAACCATGTCTTATAAGTATGCACATATAGGTAGTGGATCGATTGCAAAGTGATAAAGTTTAAAAAGTGTGAAAAATCACTCATCATATCACATGTGTCTCCCCATCTATTTATTCAAAAAATTCGTCCAGTGTGAAATCGTAATTCTTCCCTTTTTTGCTTTTCCACCTCAAATTTCAAACGCACATATCTCTTAAACGACAAACTTTTATAAAAAAAACCGATTTCACCATAATTCTTAAAATTTAATCCTCTTTAATTTGATATAAATCTTGTTAAATATTTCAAACATTTTTTTTAACATATCAAATGGGTCTTGATTTTCTTGATATTTTTTTCGACCTTATTTTTTACCTTCAAAATTGCCGAATCTTTAAGTACTTGAAGCACGAAAGTTGTAGACTTTGATTCACTCTTTACCCAGAATTTTGAATCACTCAAATACGATATGATATCAGTGAGATATCGCACGTTAAAGATGACGTTTTAGTCATATTTGTTGCACACAAGGTGTTTGATGAAATGTCTAGCTTATATTTTTAGTATTAAAATTGCATTAAATGCTCTAATTTTTGTATCACAACGCATAATTAATCATTTTATTAATTTAAGATTCTAAAAGTGAAAATCTTTAATCGTTATTTTTTTTAAAAAGAAAAATACGTTATGTACACCAGTTAGTCTTTATTTATCAAGTTATTCTTTGTTCATCAGTTAATATTGTTCAAGACTGATGAACAATATTAACTGATGAATAAGACATATTTATTACTAAAAAGAGTTGATCATCAGTTTATCACAACGTTTATCAGTTCTTTTTATTTTTATTCATCAGTTATATCACAATGTTCATAAGTTAGATTATATAGCCCATCAGTTTTCTAACAAAAAAATCATAATGTTCATCAATAACAAAATCATAATGTTTATCAGTTGTTTAAAAGAAATCACATTGTTCATCAGTTAGAGTCACAATGTTTATCAGTTCATCAATTAGTTGTTCATCAATAAAAAGAGATGTTAATTAGTTCTCTTGAATTTTGTTCATTACTTTATCTGTTTTTAAAAAAAATCATAATGTTCATCAGTTATGGTCACAATGTTAACCAGTTTATCATTTGGTTGTTTATCAGTTAAAAAAAATCAAAAATAACAAAAGACGTATTTTGGTATACTAATTAGTGCATTTAAAAGTACTTTTATAAGAAAAATCTCTTTTAGGCATTTTATTAAACACTTTATGTGCACTAAATATGACTAAGATGTCATCACTAACGTGCAATATCTCACTCATATTATATCGGAATTGAGTGTTTTAAATTTCTGGGTAAATAATAGCTAAAAAACTACAACTTTCGTGTTTTAAGTTTTGCATAATTAGGCCTTTAAACTAGAAAAAATTAGAGCCGAAAATACCAAAAATTTTAAGAAAATCAACACCATTTAAAAAGTAGAAATAAAAAGTTGCGATTTTTATATATCAAAATACATGCCAAATTGAAGAGAATTAAATTTTAAAAATTATGGTTAAACCGGTTTTTCATAAAAGTTTGTCGTTTGAAAGTTATTTACGTTTGAAGTTTTGGGGTGAAATAAGAAAATTGGTTAAAAAGACCAAAAGGACCCATAACCGAATTTAATAAAAAAATAATAAGAGATTGAGTGGGGGACACATAACACTCAATAATAGTCTTTTTAAGTTTTTTCACTTTACAAGAAATCCACATATATCTCACTATATCCTATATTAAATCTTCACATTCAAAATGCATAGTTTTTGAATTGTTTTGATTGGTTGAATCTGTAAGTAAAAATTTATTTGAACTAAAATAAAAATACGGACATACCAAAGGGCTTGTGTTTCATTGGTGTCTCATGTTGTGTGAGAAGCTCATCAACCAAAATAGTTGCAGGTTCAAGTCGTGCTTAAAATATACATATAGATTTGTAGTATAAATATTATGAAATAGTTAAAATTGTCGTTTTAAAAAGATAAAAAATATAGACATTTAATTTGGGATGCAAAATGCAAGTTACAACTACAGACCTTTCTATATATAGAAATGAAAGCAGAAAGAAGGACATACCGCTGGTGATCATGGGTTGAGCTGATTCAGATTGAAAAAGTTCGTCCTCATTTCTAAAGACGGCAAGTCGAGTCAGGTATCTCGAGTCACCCGAAACCGACTGTATCGGCTGTTGGAAAGAAATATTCTTACTCAGCTCATTAATCCCAACCACGTCAATACCAGAAACAGAACCAAAACCCGGTGTTTTGCCTTCATCTGATGAATTTAAACTTTGGAGGCGTGAACACGATCCCATCGACGTAGCAAAATTTGTAAGTAATGTGCTACTAATGTTCCACCAGCTCCAATTTAGATCTGAATTGGTCAACTTTTCAAAATAGTGGGGCCATTCCTAATCTATTACTAGTATAAATGTGTGATCATGATTCCCTCACTTTTTTCTTCATAGGTTTCACTTTCACGGATGGACCTTGAACCCTCTATTTGAGGTCACATGTATTTCTTTTTTTCTTTTTATATATATAGAGTTTTTCTAACTCATTCCGAGACACATATTAAAAAGGATTTCATAGCTTGAGTGTTACTGCCCGCAGCCACCTCACTTCAAAAACTAATCAAGTACCCAAAAAAATTTTAACTGTCTCCCCAAAATTGTAGGTTATTAACTTCTCTTGTGGACAAAGGGTTTCGTTGTTTTGAGGTTCAAGTAAAATACATGTTAAATGTGATGTGCATTATTGATTATTTGTAGAAGAAAACTTTAGGAAAAATTCAAAAACAGGCACCTCCAATTGACAGACAATATTATGAATTCCACCAAACTTTTCAACTAAGTTAGGCGAACGTGTTTATGACGGGTCTCCAACTCAGGCATGTACTACGATCACACAATTCAACATCATGTCTAGGCCCATATTCGCAATCGTAGGTCCTAAATAATTTTGTAAACAATGAATAAATTCAATGGTTTCTTGTTTTTAGTTAGAGTGGAGGGTCCACATGATGGAAAGGCACGGGAGACGTCCTTTACTTCGGGGCCAAAAAAAGCTCTCATGACACATAGCGTGAAAAGACTAAAAAGCATTTTGAATAATGGGAGAGAGAAAGGGATTTTATTAGTGGCATATTATTTTATTATAACTTACTAGCTTCATAGCCCGCTCGGATGTGTGGGCTAGCTTCATTATATTACTTGATGAAATTTAGTTGATCATTTTGAGGTTTCAAGTATTGATTGAAATGCTTTCCTATACAGGCATTATGATCATAAGGCATGTTAATAAATGGAAAACTGAGTCGTAATTCATGGTGAAGCATGTATATTGTAGTCGGTTAAGTGTCTTTATGTTTAAACCACCATCCCTCGTATCTATTGTCAAGTTCAAGACTTAAAGACAAAATTTTGAATATCATGCGTCATTTTATTACTGTACAATATATCATACGCGCACCACAATGTTTGTACAAAATAGGCTCACAATATTATTAATGTTACCTGTATACACACAACTGCAAACACAAATATGCGAAGGGAAATAAATGATTGTCGTTTTTGTCCATATAAGTTTACCATTCTTTTTCAAATATGGCCACTAATGTATGAGTGTATTGGCATAAAGTTGTTGAGATAAACAACCTTCATATATGCAAGAATTAAAAGACTTAGTTAGGATAGCATGATAAGTGTGGTAGAAACTAAATTTAACTTCAAATTTGATATGAGCAAATAGGAAAACTTTAAATATTAGGTAAAATATGTTGTTATGATTAGTACCAGTGAAATAGTTGATTGGCCATTCCTCAATGTTTAAGGAGTGATTTAGGAGTGATTTGGAACACAGAAAAGTTACATCGGTTCAAGCTATAATAACGTTCATGAAGTAGCTATTCTAATTGTGAATAAAATATATAAAATTTCGTTGAGTTCAGGCGCACCCATCAAACATAATTGTTTTTTCACTTACTCGTCCTTTGGAGGTAGAACAAATTTCTGGGTCTCGATATGGTTGATTTAATGACACAGTCAAATTGACATCCTGAAAATATAAGTATTTATCCGGTCGAAGTTAACGCATAAATAAAAAAATGTCAAGCATTTGACTGGTGTACGACTTCTTTTACCTTCACAGATAAATAAGTCTCCAAAAAGCCTCTTCAAGTATGAATAGTCTGGTTTGTCTTAAAATCTCAAGCATTTGATCGATGTGCAACTTCTTTTAACTTCACAAATAAATAAGTCTTCAAAAAACGTCTTCAAATTATCCGTACCACCTGTTGTAATAAATTTAGTGTCATGCAAGTTTATGACTGCTTAGTCATACATAAATCATGCATTACAACATTAACCTACTAAAGCATTTAATTTACAGCATGTCTGTTTGGGTACTATTGTACTAATACAGACTGAAGTTCCCGTGAAAATATTATTCTTTTGATGAGCTTTACTGACACACATATATCAAGTTGTAACATCTTATATTGTGGCGTAAAACATAAATTCAGAAAATCTAGCACAAATATAAAATTTCTATACTAGAATCGAACTTTATATCCAGGATATAGTTAATGTAAAAGTTTACCTTCATCAATAGACGCTCATGAATTTCATCCATGATAACATGAGTCGCACCTTACAAATGTCTGTTGATTGTGCAAAAGATTGCACTACCAGGCTTCGATGAGGATCAAAGTAATGAGGGGTGTGTGTTCCAGCCAAGACTCGCCTGTAACCTGAGAATAAGAAATACTAAGACACTACGTTAAGTGATTGCGCAGGGGTAGGACCCTGCGAACCACCTCCGGCGTGAGAGTAAGTATGAGTTATGGTTGTATAAGTGTGTGAAAGTAAAGAGATGAGTGTGAAATGAGCATACCATAAACCATTGTCCGTCTAACCTATTTATAGTGGAAGAAATACGGTTAGAGGCACTCTTGCATGAATGTCGGAGATCATGGGGTCGTCCCATGATTGTGGGTAACCGCTAGGGGTTAGTGACCCACGTTCTCAGACTTGACGGGGAAGCCAAGAGAGAGAGGGAGATCGTGGGTTTGACTAAGTCAGGAGGTTCCTTATCCATTGTTCCTTCGTCAACCGTACCCCGAAGGGCTTAGGGCTGCGAATGGCGAATTCCCCTAAGGTAACCTTCGTGCCAACGAATGGTTTGACGCCTATGGATATTTCAGAATCCTAACTTGGGCCTTCGTATGGAAGGGCTTCGACACGTCTCGGAGGAGTGTCCTTCGAGCTACTCGGAGGGTACATCATCAAGCCCCCTAGTCGAAAGTGATGCATATGAGCGAGGAGGCATTGCTTTCGACTTCATGCTTCGAAAAAACACCATCCTGCTGCTAAACATACTAGTTGGAAGATAACTATGCAACTAACCAAGCGCATTAAATGCTAATTAAAAGATCCAGCTGCCCGCTACAGTGATCACTTATCCCCATATTACCCGGAGACCAAAAGTCTTTATTTAAAATTTAAAAAGTGGTTTGTCTTGGATAAAAGTGATCGAGATGGACACGTGTGACTTAGGAGACGGTAAAAAAAGGGTATTTAAGGGGAATATGATGAAACCCTAAAATACTTTTACTCTCTCCGTCTCCATTTACACGCAGTAAACATTCGAGCGCACACCATCTTCGAAAACCAAGGTAAACACTTATCTCCTCTTGTAGATTGTTTCAAAAAATAGGAACATGGATTCTAAGTTTATTATAAAACAACAAAAATGCACTTTGTCTGCTAAAGATTTGCATGATCATTTAGCCGATTATCCTATTCCAATAGAACATAAAGTGATGTTACCCAAACCCTCTCAGGGTATCTTTGATGCCCCCCCAGGTTTCGTAGGGTTGTATACTGATGCGCTCCCAAACAGTCAAGTTTTCTCACTCAAACCGGCCACTTGTGAATGGCCGACCGTAAGAAACTTAAAACGGTTCAGGAACGAACTCAATGAAGATCAGGGGAGTATAGTGTTTCCCCGGGTCGTTATGTCCCAGCGAGCTATGCAATGGATTATCAAACGTAAAGTGATCGAGAGATTTGAACGGAAAAAGGGATTTGTGAATATTATAACTACAGATAAAGCCTATAAATTACAGAGGCTTAAATGCAAATTAAAGGAAATTAAAAAGATAAAAAATATTAAATAAACGCTATCACTATTTTTAAAATGATTTTTCTAGATTTTATAAAACAAAATAACTTAAATAAACTATTTTAATTGAAACGTAAACTTAAATTACCTAAAAACGTGACTAAAATGAAAACGAGCGCTATTTATAAAAATTACGCGAGTGCGCAAGCAAAAACGTAAAATTTGAGAAATAAAAGTCCTATGAATGTAAAAACAATTTTCTTACGTACTATATGACAAAAGAAAATTTTAGGAAAAAGCGGAATATTTTTTTGAGTTTTATATTTTTTATTACGAATTAAATAAGATTTTACACTAAATAAATGTTTAAAAATACTAAAACTAATGAGAAAAATCTGAAACTTTTTTGTAAAATACTTTATCACAATACAGATTTATGAAAATTACAAAACTTGAAAAAGCTACTTTAAATAAGCTTGAAATAAGCTAAATGAACCTAATAAGCTAAACTGGACAAAACGTATATAAGTAATAGATTGTGCAAGACTATAACGAGACAAGTCCCAAGGGCAGTTGGTTGTGATGTTGTGTTGTGAGCTGGGTGGCGTGGGTTCGAGTCCCACCATGCCAGGTTTTTACAAAACATTTTTTTTTATTTATTTTGCCTTTTGCATTTCAAAGACAAGTTGGAAACAAAAACATCTTGTGAAAACTTTTCTTGAGAAGACTTCAAATAAGCTGTTTTAACAGCTTATTTGACCACTGCTGTGGGCAGACCCAACCAAACAACCCTTTTTCAGTCATAAAGCACCAATTAAGCCCATAAAAAGTTAGATAAATGACCAATAAGCAAATGCAACTGAAAATAAACTAGTTCTACATTAAATAAGTTAAACTAAACAGGAATAAGCAATTGGCCTAACTGTTACACTAGGGGAATTCCTAAACTGACAAAATGAGAAATGAGCATTCAAAAGAGTACAATAAGCAGTATAATAAGCTAAGATCAATCTAACCTAATCTAACACACTAAAAGGGTACCTGAGAATCTGAATAAGCAAAGCTAGGAACCAATAAGCACTTGAAAAATTGTTTTAGCTGATGTGGAAGTTGCAGAGAAACAGGCACTAGGGAACCTGTTTGGAGCTTATTTTAAATAAGCTAGAGAGAAAAGTAGCTTGTGAGCTTCTGAGCCTAGAGAGTCCACCTAGTCCACTTGCTTTTGCCCCCAACAGACACTGTCAATAAGCTGATTACAGCTTATTAATAAGCTGAGAAAAAGTAGAGAAAAACTGCACAGGATGGTTAGTACTCTATTGACCCACTTGCAGACCTAGTAAAACATTTTTGTGATTATTTTCTCTTTGACAGTGATTAAATAAGCTGGTGAAATTGATGTTTCTGTTTTTAGATATTTTTTTAGATCAACAAAGAATGATTTAAAATGACTGCAAAAACTATCTAAAACTGCTATGGATAAAAAAATGAGACTGAAAAACTGTTTGAAGTTTAATCTTGAAAAATGCATAATAGGCTTAAAAGACTTGAAACTTTAACTAAGAACACTCTAAAACTGGTTAGTAAACACAACTTACTAAGATTCTACCAATAAAAATCATTAAATCCTTAAAAATCTTTTGAATCCAAACACTCTTTTTACATAGACTAAATGCAATGAACCCATTGAAAATTTATGAAAACTGATCCCATCTGATTCAGCTAACTCAAATTAACATCAAACTAACTTTAGACAGATTGAAAACAAGAATCAACCCAATACTGGTTTTGACTTTCAACTCTAGACTAAACTTGACTTTCTTTGACTTTCGTTGACTTTTTACCCTATTGCTTAAAACTGATTTGTAAGCTTAACAAAAGCTATAATTAGCTCAAATAAGCTTATTGAAACTTAAGAATAAGCTGTTAAAGGCCTGGAAATAAGATTTTGAAACTGGATATTGCAACAGTAAACGTGGAACTAAGAACTCATATGAAAACTTGGATTGGTAATCAAAAGGCACAATACAAAGATGTTTTAACTTAATTGTTATACATAAAAGCTGAAATTACAACAATTTGATTTAAACTACAACATTAATTTAAAAACGACATTTAAGAAAAATTATTGAAAACTAGCTACCCCCTCTTGCCTTTCTTTTTGCTTCTTTTATACCCAAGAGGGTTTCTCTCACTACTCTGAGTGTTTCCCACCTGCTTTCACAGCCCTTGGATGAGTTGGAAGGATTTTGGCCATAGATTGGTTTTTGGCGGGAAATGGGTATTTGACAGTGGGTGAGTTTGAGTGCAAAAGGAGGAGAGGTAATCAATGCATCTTGGATTGTTATGTTTGGAGTGATAAGGTGGGGATAAAAGGTGAGCTGGGGGGATGGGGAAAGCCTGGTTTTGCAGGGTTAGTGATGATGAAGATGGTGGGAGGGAAACCCGTGAGGGTCAAATGGTTTGACTGGTAATTTAATATAAAGGGGGGTCCAAATGCTTTTTGACAGGGGGTCACATGTGGATTGACAAGGGACCAAGGGTCAAAAAGGGTTTGCAAAGGTTTAAAACACAAGGACTATTTGTGTAAATTCTGAAAATTGGAGGACCTAGGCTGCCAATTCTGAAAAGTTGTTCCAAGGACTAAAAGTGACAATCTCAAAAAGTACAAGGACCAAACTTGCCATTTTCAAATTTCCAGGGGCCATTTTTGCCAATTTTCAAAGTTGGAGGACCAAACTTGTAATTTTCTCAAACTTTTGATATTTTTCACCAAAGGACTAATTTTGACAAGTTATGATTTTAAAAGGACCTTTGGTGATTTTTCTTTTGAAATTTTGACTCAGGGACTATTTTTGACAATTTTAGAAACTTGGGGGACTGAAACTGCCAATTATGCAAACTTTGCTCATTTTTCATCTGATTTTGAACATTTTGCATCTGAAACATATAAAATGCAATTTTGGAATATTTTCAGTATTTTGATGCATTTCTGAGCATTTTTAGACGTTTTGCAGTTCAGATTTGACTAAAAATGATGAGTATTTACACACTCATCATATACTCATGCATTTAGTCACTCAAACCTTAGGATTCCGCTGCACCCATTGATTTTGGAATTTATGCAGTACTATAAAGTTCATATCTCTAGATTCAATCCTTTTGGGTTTGCCAAATTGACTACATTCATAGTGATGTGCAAAGCCTACGGATATGAACCAACCTTGACAGTTTTAAGGGGATTCTTGAACTTGTACCCCGGGGGCAATTGGTTGACACTAGCAAAAAGACCCGAGCCAGATGTACCCACTCTGTTTGAGAAAGTGTACACAAACATATCGGGTTGGAAGGGTAGCTTTTTCTACGTGCAAGACACTATTGTTCCCTCTGCATATTCAGAGCTGCTAAACAAGGAAAATAGGTATAATGCTAAACGGTATAATGACCCCCTGCCCTACGAGGTTCGGAGTGATCCTTGTTACCTGCGTTTGGCAAAGTACCCTGTGGATGTGCAAGTATTCCCTGAAGCCATCTTATACATGGCTGGGATTGCTCAGAGTTGGGAGGGGTCTCCCAAGAAGCCTATGATCATATACCAAGGAAAAAGTATGTTTTATCCATTTTTATTTAAATAGGACCAATGTAGCACTGATATTTATTCTTTTTGCTTTGATTTTGCAGAGATGTCGTTCAGAAACTTCATGTTCCAAGAATTTGATGAAGATTTAAGTTTCATGCCTGCGGAGAAAGCTGAGGAGTCTTATGGCGTTGGCTCCCCTTCAACATCTGTGAATAACACTGAGGTAAGCATCCCGAAGCCAGAGCCTATTTCATCAGCACCCCCACAATCTGCTGTGGCGGTTACATCTCAACTGGTGGAGAACATTGCTGACTCGGACGATCCTGCAGATGAGGATGTCCCCGTCGTTGGTTCAACAGGAATAGCTGATAGGCTAAAGAGTAGGAAAGGGACAGCGGCCAAGGCTACGAAATCCAACAAAAGGAAGAATCTCCTGCCTACCTCTGGGAGTAGGGTTGTGAAGCATAAAAGTACCGAGGGCAGAAAGCTTATCAAGTCTGCCTTCGAATTGCCCGATGAATCCGCTGAGGTTCATGGTAAGTATTTCTGTCTTATGAGACATTGTGAAGGTAAAAATATAACTGTTATGCTAACCTGTGTATATTTCGTTGCTCGTAGGTCTTCCAGAGACAAAGGAGCTTCCAAATGCCTTAGCCTGCCATCGGATTGTTGACCATGTGACCCCTCCACAGTGGAAGAGTATGCTAGAGAACATGTCCATTGAGAAGTTCTGTGACATGCATGATAATGGGGCTGCGAGGCAGGCGGTGATGGATAATCACTTGAATGCCCAGACTAGGGGGTTGCTCAGAACCGTGGCCAAGCTGGAAGCAAAGTGTGACGAGATTGAGGGGAACGTTGAGAAGAACCCCGTCGTCCAAGACCTTCGAGAAAAAATAGCTCAGTTGACCGTGGAACGTGGCAATCTCAAACTGGAAGAAGCCAAGGTTATTACTCTCACGGGTCAGAATGCTGCTCTCGAGGCTAAATGCGTTGGGTTGGAAAGTGAGAAGGTTAGGCTTGGAGAGGTAGAGGTAAAGTTGAGGGAGGAGATCGACGGCATGCAAATGAGGTATAAGATGCTGCAGAAAGACCGTGCAGAAGTTGTTTCGAAGGTGGTGCCTTACATAGCCATGGAACTCTATCATAGTGACGAGCTGGGAGCTCAGATGTGGAAGGTCATCAAGTCAGCCCTATTTCATGGACGGTGTTTGGCTCTGGAGGAGGTCGCCAAAACAGGTAAGCCTGTGGACCTCTCCAAGATTGAATGCTACCGTCCCACTTCGCAGGCTGAATATGATGAGGCAGGAAATGCATTTGCCACTGCAGAGTACTCCTTCCTTGCTGAGGCAACCAAAGATCCAATGGCACCCCTTGAAGATCTCCTGTCTAAGAAACCTCGGAAACTGAAGCCTACCACTCCAACCAAGAAGACCATGTCTACTAAACCAGTCTCAGTGCAACCCTCCTCCACTCCCTCTCCGAAGAAACAAGAATGAAGGCTGCTCTGTTAGCAGTAATTTGGTTCCAAAGGGTGGCATGTACCCTTAAGACAATTTATTTTATGTGACAATGTGTGTCGTGTTTCTCAAACAATTTAACTGCTTGTGATGTATGGCCATGTGCCAAAAACAATTTGACAGGAGTCTAGGCTCCTTATGCAGGTATAAGGGCAGTAGCCCGTATTTTGAATGCAATAGTGTAGAGGACATACCTCTACATATTTAGCTTAAGTTTGTTATGTAAACTTCTCTTACGCCATTTCGACGCTTAAATTTTACAACCTAAGGTTCAACAACCTCATTGTGTGTAAATTACAACACCAAGAATATAATGGCCAACTTGACCATTGACAGAGGGTCGCGACCCACTCTATCTCAGATCCTTTACATAGCATGGCTTTGTTAAAAAAAAATTTTTTTACAAGCGCCAAAATCTACTAGGAGAGTTAATGTGAATGTTTAAGTTGGCTTTGAATAATAAGGCATATGTTACACCTCAAGCCATTCGACATTGAAACTCATTAACGACTTGGTTGAACAAATCTTTGTGTTTAAGAAACGAAGCAAGAGATTTGTGGGAAATGTCTTATTTATCATTGAATTGGTAGGGAGGATTACATCATTCTTGAAATGAAAACTAAGACAACTACCAATAATGTGTGCTTTCCCTTGAGAAGCTTTTGATTACAAGAAAAAAGTTAAAGTACTTTTTAAACATAGAACTTTCGAAGGTTCGTACCATTCCATGTCCTGTCGATGGGTTCTCCGAGAAGAGTGGCCAATTTGTATGCTCCATTGCCGTAGGCCTCAGCTACCATGTAGGGTCCTTCCCAAGTTGGTCCCAGTTTTCCCTGATACTCTGCTTTGCTTGCACTGTTGAGGCGCAGTACATATTCTCCGGGCTTGAAAGTGGAAGGTCTGACCCTTTTGTTATAGTAGCCTTCGATCTTATGTTTGTGTATTGCTTCTCGGATGGTGTAAGAGTTGAAGTTTTCAAGCATCTCTTTTGTCTTTTCCAAGTACTGTTTGATGACGGGTTGCCTTGCTTCGTAGGAACCTGTCACTTGGTTTGCCACCAATTGGGAATCTACGAAGACCGCGAGAGCTTTGACCTCCATATCTTTGGCTAGTCGGAGTCCAGCTAATAGCGCTTCGTATTCTGCTTCGTTGTTTGTGGCTTCGAACTCAAACCGAAGAGCATATGTATGTTCCTTCCCTTCAGGACTGACTAACATTAGACCTGCTCCGGAGCCATCGGAACTGGATGCTCCATCTGTGTAGAGCTTCCATTCAACCTGCGTTTGAGAAAGATTAGCTTTGGGCTTTTCCTTTTCTTCATCGGGTCCGGAAGGTGTTTCTGCCAAGAAGTCTGCGAGGATTTGCCCTTTGATAGAACTACGTCCTTTAAACTCGATTTCATGTTCTCCGAGTTCAATAGCCCATTTAGCCACCCTTCCAGACTTTTCAGGTTTAGACAAGATCTGCTTCAGTGGCTTATCGGTTAAGACTGTAATTGGGTGAGCCTGGAAATAGCGTCGGAGTCTCCTTGCTGCGTGAATTAAGGCGAGCACTAACTTCTCCAAAGTTGGGTAGTTGACCTCCGCTCCTTGTAGGACCCTGCTGACAAAGTAGATTGGGATCTGTCGCCTTTCTCTCTCTGCCATAAGGACTGCGCTAATACTTTCTGCTGAGGATGCCAAATACATAAACAACACTTCGCCTTTGATTGGGGCTGTAAGTGTTGGAAGTATTTCAATGAACTCCTTCATCTTCTGAAAGGCTACTTCGGCGTCCTGACTCCATTGGAAAGTTTTCTTGTCCGTGCATCCTTTGAGTGTCTTGAAGAAGGGTAGGGACCTGTCAGCTCCTTTCGACAAAAATCGACTTAAGGCTGCCAACTTCCCATTCAGGCTCTGCACATCTTTTAGACACTTAGGGGCTTGGAGATCGGAGATGGCTTTGACCTTAGAGGGGTTAGCTCGTATCCCCTGCTTAGTGATCAAATGTCCTAAGAATTGTCCTTCCTCGACACCGAAGGAGCATTTCTTAGGGTTCAGCTTCATGTTGATTGCCCGGAGCTGATCGAATGTTTCCTGTACATCAAGGAGTAGGTCCTCCTCAGTCTTGCTCTTGATAACCATGTCATCAACGTAGGCTTCGAGATTTCTGCCTATCTGTTTGTTGAAGGCTTTATCTACGAGACGTTGGTAAGTAGCCCCTGCGTTCTTCAAACCGAAGGGCATCTTTCTGTAACAGTAGACACCTTTACTTGTGTAGAAGGCTGTCTTTTCCTCGTCCTCCTTGGCCATCTGGATCTGATGGTACCCCTTGTAGGCATCTAAGAAGCATTTTAACCGGAAGCCTGCCAAGGATTCTACCTTCCAGTCGATTTCGGGTAGGGGGTAGCAATCCTTAGGGCATGCTTTGTTGATGTCAGTGAAATCCACGCACATGCGCCATCCTCCGTCGCTCTTTTTTACCAGCACCGGGTTGGCCACCCAAGTTTGGTATTTAACCTCCCTCAGGATGCCTGCTTATGTAAGTTCATCAACTTCTTTGCAAGCTGCGGCGTTTCTTTTGGGGGCAAGGCTTCTCTTTTTCTGCTTTATGGGCTCAATGTGTTTGTACTCATTGAGTTTATGCTCCGTTCCGAAGGACTGTCCATCTATCAGCAATGTTCTTGGAACACCTGTCATGTCAGAGTATTTCCAAGCAAAGACATCAAGGTTAGTACGTAACAGTTCTGTGAGCTTCGCCTTGAAATTCGCCGGGAGTTGCTTCCCTACTACCACTGTTTGTTCAGGATAGCTAGGGTTTACGACAACTCGCTCCTTTGCATCTGTACAACTAAGAATTGCCATCGGAGGCTCCTCCGATTCCTCTCTGATCTTTTTGACACCATATACACCCTTATCCGCTCCATAACTAGAATGAACAGTTCCTTACTATGACGAAAATGAGTGTCTCCGTGCGGGATAAGGGACCTTTGCCTATGGTGACTTCCAACGGTACTTCTCCCAGAGGCCATGAGTGTTCACCAGAGAACCCTACTAGCGGTGCTTTCGAGTCGACCCTCTGTGAGCATATAGATGAATTGAGCTTTAGGAAACAATGCTCGTAGATGATTTCGCAGGAGCTTCCGCAATCCATATACGCTCGGTTCACCTCCCTGTTGGATATGTGTACCTTGATGATCACGGGATCGGTCGAAGGTGTCTGCCCTGATATGTGGGGAAAGGTTATTTCCCCTACACTTCCTAGCTCTTCTTCTGCTTCCTTCCTCTTCAAAGTGGTATCGCGTTTGTGTACCATCAGTATCGGAGCTTCTGCGGGCGTAGTTTCCTTCTTGTTACCCTTCCATTCTCCTAGTTGAGTATCAGAGAATTTGTCCTTTCCCTTCTTTATGCCTTTGACCAGGTGTGCTAACTGTCCGGATCGTACTGCCTCTTCGATCTGCTTCTTTAATTCCCTGCAGTTGTTCGTGTCATGTCCATGATCTTCATGGAAATGGCAGTACTTGGACATGTCTCTGGCCTTGCCTCGTGTTATCATCCGAGGCGGAGGATCGAAGGATTTTGCGGCCTTCTCTGTCGCCAGGATTTCTCGGGGAGATTTAACCAAGTTTGCCAGAAATCCATGGTTCGAGCCTTTGTTGTAGGGAGTGAAGCGATCTCTGTTCTTCTTCTTGTTTTTGGATCCTTCCCAGGAGGACCTCTAGAGAATTTGTCAGATGCTTCCTTTGGCTCTATCGGAGCCCCGTTTGCTGCTACCTCCTTAGACTCAATCCAGGTGTAAGCCTTCTCAATCAAGGCCTTGTAGGTGTTGGGAAGATCGGTGGACAGGAATTCCACCAAGCTTCGAGTTCGGAGACCATGTACAAAACCGGAGATCCTCTGATCTTCATGTAGACCCATAATCTGCAAAGTTTCATCAGTGTATCTGGTAACGAAGGCTCTCATGCTTTCGTTGTCCCTTTGTTTGATGGTGTGCACGGTTAAGTGAGTTTTGGTGTGCTTCTTCTGCTGGCTAAAGTGTAACCGGAACTTAGCCTTAAGATCATCTATACTCACAATGCTTCCCAGCTTCTGTCCGTTCCACCATATTCTTGCGGAGTCTCTGAGCGTGTACGTGAACATATGGCATGCTACCGGCATGACCCACTTTTTCATTTTGATAGCGCCTTCAAATAAATGGAGAAAGTTGTCGGGATCACCTTTTCCGTCGTAGGTGCCTATATGAGTAGGCATCTTCACGCCGTCAGGTAAAGGGTAGTCCTCGATCCATTTTACGAAGGGTGTGCAAGCTCCAGAGGCTTCGGCACCGTAAGGGTTGTACGGAGGTGGATAAACCGGTGTAGGGTTATACGGGTTAGGAAATGGCTGTGAATAGGTAGGATATGCAGTGGAAGTTTGGTACGAAGGGTATATTCCCATCGATTGTGTAGGAATCTGTCCGTAGGGCATCTGCTGGTAATTCTGGTTTGGGATTGAACCATTAGGAGGGTAAGTGTTGTAGGTTTGAGTAGGTAAGTAGGGATTCATTCCCGGAGGGGGTAATTGGTTCATGTTGGAGTAGGGAGAAGGATCTCCGATACTCGAAACATAAGAGGGTGGTACTGGAGCCCCCGCCCCTTCTCTTCCCAAATGTGCTGCTAGAAGAGGAGGCAGGTTTACCCCTCCATTTCCTACTGGGTTGCTTCCTCCGTTGGAGTTCTCGCTCCTTCTTTCACCATGCATTCTGTCCCTTCTACCCGGATTTCCTCCGAGTCCTTCTTCAAAACCCACGGTCCTTCCATTTGACCTTCTAACGGAAGGGGAACCATTTCGTAGGGCCGAACGCCCCCTGCCCATAGGTTGAGGCCTGTCCTCTACTTCAATCTCCTCGTCATACTCTTCGCTGGAGTACTCCAACTCCCTCCGCATTTCTGTGTTACGAACTTGTCTCTTGTGAGCCCTTAGCAAAGAATTTAAGGCCTCAAAGTTTGCCTCCACGAAGGCGGGACTGATGTCCGGAGTAGGGTTAGCGGATGTTGAGGCGTGATGCACGGGAGTAGTTTCCAAACGAGATCGTGTGGTGAAGGTTGAGGTTGTTATGGGGGCGAGGTTATCGGTGTTAGTTGTGGTGAGTGGGACCAGAGTAGAGAAACCTGGTGGAGGTGAATCTTCTCTTACTGGTTCCATGCCGGAAAAGTAGCGTAGTTGGTTAAGGTATTAGGACTGGGTGATTACGGGACTAATAGTTGTGGTCCCACGGATGGCGCCACTGATTGTGCAAAAGATTGCACTACCAGGCTTCGATGAGGATCAAAGTAATGAGGGGTGTGTGTTCCAGCCAAGACTCGCCTGTAACCTGAGAATAAGAAATACTAAGACACTACGTTAAGTGATTGCGCAGGGGTAGGAACCTGCGAACCACCTCCGGCGTGAGAGTAAGTATGAGTTATGGTTGTATAAGTGTGTGAAAGTAAAGAGATGAGTGTGAAATGAGCATACCATAAACCATTGTCCGTCTAACCTATTTATAGTGGAAGAAATACGGTTAGAGGCACTCTTGCATGAATGTCGGAGATCATGGGGTCGTCCCATGATTGTGGGTAACCGCTAGGGGTTAGTGACCCACGTTCTCAGACTTGACGGGGAAGCCAAGAGAGAGAGGGAGATCGTGGGTTTGACTAAGTCAGGAGGTTCCTTATCCATTGTTCCTTCGTCAACCGTACCCCGAAGGGCTTAGGGCTGCGAATGGCGAATTCCCCTAAGGTAACCTTCGTGCCAACGAATGGTTTGACGCCTATGGATATTTCAGAATCCTAACTTGGGCCTTCGTATGGAAGGGCTTCGACACGTCTCGGAGGAGTGTCCTTCGAGCTACTCGGAGGGTACATCATCAACTGTCAACCATAAATCTTCTCATCATAAATCCAGTGGTATAGAACACCAAGCGGGTATTCCTTTCTTTTATACACTATAACCTAACTTTATATCCAACCTTCAAAGGGAAGACGATTCTAGAAGATAATAAACTAATGAAGAAGCCGTTATAACTGGACGTAAATAAATATTGAATGAAGGCAAATATCTTAGACACCAAAATTGAAATAAAAAGTATTATATATTTATATGTAATAAGAAGAATGAAAAGTATGAGAAAATGTAAATTACATGGTGCTTATTTTTTGTCATATGCTGCTCCCGGATGCCTACGTGAACAGATATCTTGTGGACTTCATATTTTTTGCTTTCTTTTTCTACAAACATGAATTATTGTTCAGGCGGCGTTAATAGTAGCTGATTTTGTCATATGCTGCTCCCGGATGCCTGCGTGACTGGTTTCAGGACTGAAGTGTATGTTGGGGGCATTGGTTCAGGATTTGGTGTTGGCAATGCCAGCGGGTGTGGGTCGAGGACTTAATCCAAAATGAAGTCAGGTCCTCTACTTATTTTGGTTGTGTCAAAGTGAAACTTGAAGATATGCGTTCTTCCTTCGAGTTCTTTCAGTGAGTCTGGAAGTTGATAAGGGTCCTTGTTTTCAAGTGTGGATAGTACATCACTGGAGTATGTTGTTCTTGTATTTGCTTGTGGGCTAAAACAGGTCAAGGAGATGGTGATGCTGTCATCCTGGTTGAGCAAAGTGCATAATGTATCAAAGTAGTAGTCGGGTAATATTATCAAACAATTGGCGGGCATAAAAGCTACATGCTCTAAATAAAAAATGCAACTATCTGGCAATTTAACATAATAGTAAATCAATGGAACTAACAAATTGCTTGAATTAGATTAAATATATCCATTAAAAAATTCATAATTTACAACCAATTACAAAATAAAAAATCAAATTTAAAAACAAAATCCAAATTAAGCTTTTTTAAAAGGATGAAATATCAAACCTTTCTTGTTGTATCTTTGTTGATCATTACTCAATCAGTCCCAAAACCGCCAAACAATTAGGGTATAAAATCAGAAATCCCTTGCAATGAAAAACGCTCGATAAATCAAAATCACTTTACATATGAAAATGTTTAAAATAAATATAATTGCATAATTTTTTAAGAATCAAACGTACCTGGTGGGAATAATGAATAGGTTTTGATAGTTGTGGATTGAGGAGATTTGGCTTTCTTTTGAGAAAAGAATTATGGTGGATTAACCTAATCGATTGGTTTGTTAGTGGCTGCCATAATTTTTTGAAATCAAATAATGATAGGGAAATTAGTTATTTGTGATGCGTTTTGATATTTGGGGTAGGAAAGTTGTTAAGGTGATGCCGAGTATACTGGGATTTAGGTTGAAGGAGTATAATAGGTTTCATTTAAACATGACATGAATGTGTAAGGGACTTGGATCACAAGTGTATGGTAGCTCAGTTGGTTGAGGCATGTTTGTATAATTGTACATCCTATGGTTCGAGTCTGATATGTTACAATTTTTTTACATATTTATCCGAAAATAGTGCCTAGTCATCATTTCCACCTCATCAAATGATGTGTCATGTCAACATTAAAGTGCTTAGTAAGCATTAATGACGTGGCATATATAGTCTCATATATATGTATAGATGGGTATTTGTATTTTTGAGAATATTTTTAAATAATAAAAAAATGAAAAATAAAATTGTGAAAAAAGAAAAGGTGTTGTTAATGGTTGAAAACAAGTTTTAAAAAAAAAAGTCATGAAGAAAGAAAAATTGATGTGCCAAAAGAAAAGCCCTTCACTATTTTCACATCATCAACGAGTGACATATCCCAAAGTCACTATTAACATAGGTCATCCGTGACACATGCAAGCATTTTTTTCCCCACCTCTTTATATCAACTTAATTTTGGAAATTTCTTAATAGTTTCACCCTCTTACACAAGTTTGTCAAAACTCGAGTGAAGAAAAGAAACTTAGATTTATATATAGATTTTTCTAACTTCTGCTTTATGGGCATAATTTAAGCATACTAAAAGAATTCAAGGACTCACGAAAAAAGACCCAAAGACGCACACAAAAGTACAAAAATTTGTACTTTTCTGTAAGTCTATGAGTTAATTTTTGTGAATCCCTGAGTTTTTTTTATGTGCTTAACTTATGCCCATATAGCACAACTTAGACAAACCCTTTATATATCCGCAGTTCACAATATTTTAACTAAATATATACCTGCACCTTAAAGCATGATGTAAAAGTATATATGGCTTTAGCATGTAATTCGCTCAAAGCAGCTCATGGAAATTGCAATGAATTGGTGCACTAGTTGGCGAAATTGATTTGGCAAATAATTAATTAAATCTGAAGTCCACGTACTTTTGCAATCTTTGCCTTAATATTTGAGCAGGAGAACTGAGGTCTTGTTCTTCAAGATGGGTATCCACAACAAAGATTTGGTCCTCAAATTCCTTCCGAAATAAATTAGGTTGATCCATACTTGTTAGTCTTTGGTAGGTGACAAAAAATGAACAGTAACACGCTGCTCAGGAAAAGCTAATACTGTAACTCGAAGTGCAGCTCTTATATTGTCTTGTATTCTCTTTTTCGCCTTCGTTGGAGTATCAAGTATCAACTATACGAAGATGTGTAAATAAATATATAGAAACTAGGCAGTTTTATATAATGAAAATGGTTCTTTAAATTAAACCCTCCGATGTATATTTCATTTTTGGATCTCAAAACTCTAGCTGGGGACCACAAATCATTTTATCACTAATGACGTGTCCCACGATGCATTATGATGTTGCTTTAATTGACCCGTTCAATTGAGCTTTAAACCTCTTATCGGCGGCAGGTCATCAATATCTTTTTTGAACCTGGCTCAAAATAGTCAGTCAACTTTTTGTTGTAAATTGCCTAAAGGTGGCAAAACGGGCGGGCACGAACACGGGCTAAAAAAAGCATGGGCTAGAATGGGAACGGGCTTAAACGGGCATGAGCTAAACGGGTAAGGGCCAAACGGGCACATGCTATACAAATTGCTTAATAAAAGACGTAAAACTACGAAATAAATTCCTTAAACGTAATATCTTATTTATATTTAAAAACTTAAATATATTCTCTTTAAAAACTATCGTAATGTTCTCCGATTGAGAAAAAAAATATGCCCCTTAGTGCTTATTTAAGTTTTCAATGGGCTATATGTGCCCATTTCAAAAAAAGAAGGAGATAAATATGCTCAATTTTTTTTAAAATTTGCCTATTTAGCATGTTTTTTTTGCTTTTGAGCACATTTTACCACCTCTAAAATTGACATATAATCCTTGTGTTTGATATTACGTGTTCACATTAGTATTGATATCGCCTGATAACACCATGGAAATGAGAATGAGAATACAACCAAAAACATGATACTTAGAATGTCAATAGACAAAACGTTTTCTGCTTTCCATTGCATTTCGAGACTTTATATAATAATTGTATATGTGATATAAACATAACGTTTTAGAGAAATAATTGTATGGACTCGAAGCAAGAACAGCTGAGCCACAATGGTTCAGTCCAATTAAAATGACGAATGTGCCAAGTACCGAAGTATGTACCCACACACAACCACATGAGTTAAGGAGTAATACTCTTATAAATTGGAGTGAAAATTGGAGTGACGTGTAACATTTCCTATTAGAGTTGTGATAATATTATAAGAGTTAATTACATAAATGATTCTTTAGGTTTGTCGAGTTTTATAGATTTAATCCTTATACTTTTTTTTCGGATCTTCTTCTTATGGTTTTGATCCGTTATGAGTTTGGTCATTTGATTAATATTTATGTTAGTTTGACCGTTAAGTGGACGTCTAGATAGCTGAAATGACATAAATACCCTTTAATTGTAGGGTCACTGTGGTTTGTGAGGTATCACGAATTTAGTCTTTATTTATTTGTTTTTTATTTTTTTTAGTTTAACTATTAGTATTAGTATTTTTTTTTAATTCAAAAATACTCAAAGACATTAATAATAAATTAAATTCTTTTTTACTGAACTTTTTTTTAAATATGAATATTTTTCTATAAAACTTTGAATACGTTTTGTCCGTTTTTATACGTTTTCGTTCGTTTTTATACGTTTTCGTCCGTTATTATACATTTTCATATATGTTTTTATCCATTTTATTACGTTTTCATATGTTAGTATCCGTTTTCATACGTTTTCGTTTGTTTTTATACGTTTTCATACGCTTTAATCCGTTTTTCTCACGTTTTTATCATTTTTCATACGTTTTCATCCGTTTTTATACGCTTTCGTCCATTTTTATACGTTTTCATATGTTTTTATACGTTTTCATACGTTTTTATACGTTTTCGTCCGTTTTTATACGTTTCATCCGTTTTCATATGTTTTCGTCCATATTTCTTAGGTTTTCATACGCTTTTTATCTATTATTATACGTTTTCATCCATTTTTATACGTTTTGTCCTTTTTTATACATATCCGTTTTCATACGTTTCGTCCGTTTTTATACGTTTTCGTCCATTTTTGAACGCTTTTAAACGTTTTCTTACGGTTTTATACGTTTTTTTGTCCCTTTTTATACGTTTTCATCTATTTTATACGGGTGAAACATATGAAAACTTATAAAAATGTATAAAAACAGAAGAAAACATATAAAAACGGATAAAAACGTATAAAAACAAATAAAAATGTATGAAAACATAAGAAAATTGGACGAAAATATATGAAAACGTTTTTATCATTTTTCATCCATTTTTATACGGATGAAAACATATGAAAATGTAAGAAAAACGTATAAAAACGGACGAAAGCGTATAAAAATAGATGAAAACATATAAAAACGGATAAAAACGTAAGAAATTTTGACAAAAACATATGAAAACGTATGAAAACATATAAAAGTGGACGAAAACGTATAAAAACGGACGAAAATGTATAAAGCTGAATGAAAACGTATAAAAACGGATAAAAATGTATGAAAACATAAGAAAAATGGACAAAAGCGTATGAAAACGTATAAAAAGGATAAAGAAGTATGAAAACGTTAGAAAATGTATAAAAACGGAGAAAACATATGAAAACGTATAAAAACGGACGAAAGTGTATAAAAGCGGATGAACACTTATAAAAAAGGAAACGTATGAAAACGTAAGAAAAACGGACAAAAGCGTATGAAAATGGATGAAAACGTATAAAAACATACGAAAACGTATAAAAACGGTTAAAAACATATGAAACTGTAAGAAAACATATAAAACGGATAAAAACGTATGAAAACGTAAGAAAAACATATAAACGGACGAAAACGTTTAGAAACGGACAAAAAAGTCTTCAAAATTCTATCAAAAATATTCAAATTTTTTAAAAAAAAGCTCAGTAAAAAAAATTAGAACGTTCAAAAACGGACAAAAAGTATAAAAACGGACAAAAATATATTCAAAAATATATCGAAAATATTCAAATTAAAAAGAAAGTTCAGTAAAAAAAATCTGAATATCTTTGTATATTTTTTATTTGAAAAAATAATACAAATATTAATAGTTAAATTAATAAATATATCAAAGCGTATTTATTTCATTTTAGCCCTGTAAACTTTCACTTAACGGTCAAACTAACAGAAATAGTGGTCAAGGGACCAAACCAGTAAAAGGTCAAGACCATAAGGAGAAGATCCTTAAAAAATATTATATGGACTAAATCTGTAAACCCTGACAAATCACAAGGACCATTTATGTAATTATTTTATAATATAATGTTTGATTGTAGAAGATAGATATGTCTGTAATTAAGGATATATCCTGAGGACCATTAAAATTAATGAATGGTTTGAGATTAAGCCTTTACATGGTCTTAAAATAAAGAAGGATCCGCAAACATCTACATAATCAAATAGATCACTAGAGGAGAGAAGAAACCTTGAAGGCGCTTTGAACTTGCTGAATTTCGTATGCATAACTCATATACTTTGAAGATGTCAAGATTTCAAGCACACCAACACATGAACTTGTAAATAAGTCAACAACCTGTAAAGATATCCATGGAGATTGCGACGAATTGTTCTCTCTTTTTGGAATTTTTTTTGGGGAGCAATTAACCACATCTAGAGTCCATTCAGGCATTCGTCGTCTAAATCTCGAGCAGGTGGACTAAGCTCTTCCTCTTCATGATCGTTATCCAAAACATAGAGATTGTGATGAGATTCTTCCTGATATGAAGTAACTTGTTCTTTAATTTCACCATGACCAAATGGTTGATCCGTACTTGGTGCTTCCCAACAACATGAGCATCAGACTAAAATTGAGCAATAACATTTTCTTCACGAAAAGTCAACTTCTTTAGAGCACCTATAATCTTATCTTGTATCATCTTCTTATGTGGGTTGATATTGTCATTTCTCAGCTCAAAACCTAAAGATTAGACGAACAACTAACCATATCATAAATGTATGCACATAAATCTCTCTTCGTCGTAAATTAAATCTTCACATTCAAAATGCATAGTTATTTAGAAGTACACCAATAATATGTCAACTTTACTGCTTAAAATTGTTTTGATTGGTTGAATTTGTGAGTAAACATATATTTTGAAAAACTAAAATAAAAATATGGATATTTAATTTATAATTTAAAACAACATGCCTTTCTACATATAAAAACCCAAGAAGAAAGCAAGACATACAACTGGTGATTATGGGTTGAGCTGATTTAGATTAAGAAAGTTCTTTATTTCTAAAGACACAAAGTCGAGTAAGGTATCTTGACTCGCCTGAAAATGGAAGTTCGGGCTTCTTTAAAGAGATATTCTTGATCAAAGTATCAGGAACTGATTCAAAATCCAATATTTTGCCTTTGGAGGTGTAAAAACCATAGTTGTTAAGATCTCGATCTTGATCTTAGGATTTTACGATAGTACAAAGCAAAAAAAATCTTGATCTTACGTGGGATCTTATCAAGCTTAAGTTCTTATAAGATCCCAATCTTAACAATAGGATCTTAAGATCTAACCCGATCAGATCTTACTCTTCTAGAACCGCAAACTAAAAAACTAAAGTTATGGATTATGTTTTATAAAATTTAAAAAACAACATGTTAATCTTTTTAAACATTCCATATTCATAATTTAGGACAACATTTTCATGAAACATTCATACAATTTTGTGTTTAATATTTTTAAACATTCCATATTCATCTTACGATTCTGATATTGCAAAAACAAGAATGATCCTGAGTAAGATCCCGATCTTGAAAACTTTGGTTAAAATGAACCCATTGAGAATACTAATTAGGCAGATTTTGTCTAGAATACCAAGTCAACGGTGTACATTTCACATTCAGATCACTTGGTGTCTGTGAGGCATAAGGCTCGTGTTATAGCTAAAAGTGTTGACACCTCATCACTTTTATCCTATAACTCAGAACCTATACCTAACCAAAAAAACATTCTCCCTTCATCACTCAAGTTATTGGACATCCCTGGACCCCACAATATATATTTTTCATTTATTCAAATAGAACAACACATTTCATTGAATTAAAAATAACGATACATTAAAAATAACGATACATTAAAAAAATAGAATTAAGTGATTAAAGTTCCATAAATGCTCCACAATATCTTGTCGAAGGTTGTTGTGCAATCTCATATCCCGAAGTTCTTTGTTTATCCTTCGTTGTATGTCGCATCTTTCGACCCAAGCACGTTGCAGATTCAGTTGTGGAGATATAAACAATTCAGTAACTCACTTATTGCGAATTCTTGATATTTTAATATCATGTTACGTGATATGATGCAACAATAACTGATTCTTCATAGCACGTTGATTTTGTAAGCACGCGCGGGTTGTTGTAAAATTCTTCAACGACATTGCTGGACTTCAAAAACTCGTTCAATATCTTTTCTTGCACTTTCTTGAACACTTTTAAACCTCGTTGTTTTCATCCCTTGCAATGGAAAATGTTTTGACAAACGTAGCCCGTCGAGGATAAATTCATTCGCTAACTAGTAACACTTTTTATATATTTTTCTATTCACTACAAATGGATTTGTCAATATGGTCATCAAGTAAGTTTGAATTATATAAACAATGAGGCTATTATTTGCCCTTGTAACACCAAAATATGCATGCCAAATCCACAAATCATGTGATGCAACAGATTCAAACATTAGAGTCGGGTATTTATGATCACGGATTTTGAATTTCCCGTGTAATGCCTTTGGACATTTTGTCCATTCCCAATGCATAGAATCTTTTTTCGTGCAATGCATATATATGTTTGATGCCATTAAAATCGGGTGTTCTTCTCTAAGCTTAAAGTATATATTCATTTAGTTAACTTTCGTAAACAATCACTTGAATAATATTCACCAATTTGCAAGTACTCGTCCAATTCATCGGGTGATATGTCATATGTCAATTGGCGTATAGCCGATATGCATTTCATGAGAGGACTAATACTTAAACGACCCATAGCATCCGGTCGTTGTTAAAAAGTTGAAGTATTTGGGAATAGGTTCAACATTGTAATTGGTAATATCATTGACTATTTGTTTAAAAAGTTTTGAACTCATACGATATTTTTGCCTAAAATTCATCTCCGTGTATTTAGGTGGATTATTTTCATCGCCAAAATTATCTTTCAAAATCCATTGTTCCGCAACCTCTCGTTCACGTGGTATGTTTGTCCTTGTGTGAGGACCCGAACTCTCGGCTTGTTGATTACCCAAATCTTGAAATTGTTCATAAGTTTGAAAAATACGCGTATACTTATTCGGATCGTCTTGAAAGTAACATCGTAATGATCATAGTTGGGATCCATAACGTTATTTTGAAGGTAATAAAGAGAAGTATTGCTGAGATGTGTAGGTAAAAACGTGTATAAAAATTAAAAGATTTAAATGTTATTTATAAGATTTTTAAAAGGTAAAAAGTAGATAAAATAAAGGCTTTTTTTTTTTTTTTTTTTTTTTTTTTTAAAGAAGAAGACTAGTAATTTTCTTTTGCTTACCCTTATTTTGGTGCTTACCAATGGACAAATCTCCACCATCCATCTAGTTTAAGGATTAACCTAAGATTTAATACTTAAACCTAAGTCCATGTTTTTTTTATTGTCTTTTTGTCTTCCTTTTTTATTCACCTTTTTTTTTTATTTCACTTTTGTTAGACTTGTGGTGGTTTTTTCTATTTAATAGATACATTGTGCATGTTTCGATAGGTTTTATCGCGGGATTTGAAAATATCTATGGTTGAATCAGCAAACTAAAGAAGCTATGGTTGAAGAAAGCACACATATTTATAAACAAACTGAGGAAGATCAAACACCTGTGATATGACACATGATATCACAGGTGATATCACCTCACTTGTAATATCACATGATATCACACGTGATATCATGTGTGATAACACAGGTGATATCACCTGTGATATCATGTGTGATATCACTGGTGGTAGTATGTGGGATATCATAGTTTATATCACTTGTGATATCACCAATGATATCACAAGTGATATCATTGGTGATATCAAAAGCGAGGTGATATCACCTGTGATATCATGTGTGATATCACAGGTGTTTGAGCTTGCTAAGTTTGTTGTGCTTTCTTCAACCATAGCTTCTTTAGTTTGTTGATTCAACGATAGATATTTTTAAATCCCTCTATAAAAATTATCGAAACATGCACAATGTATCTATTAAAACGAAAATGCCACCACAAGTCTAACCAAAGTATCATAACATCTCTTGTTTTCAGTTAAACACCTTTTTAATATTTCATATTATCATAAAACACAAAAATCTTCCTAAATATTTTCAAAAACACAAATAAAAAAATGAACAGAATCATCACAGTGATATAATAAGTGATGTATATTATTATTTCTTTCATATATACTTGGTAAAATACTAAATTCTTATCACATTTGGTAAGAATATAATATTTCACATTCTTAGTTGAGTATCAAAATTGATAACACATACATGATGAAGAATGTAATACTCTTCATCTTCCTTACAGTGTTATATCACAAGAGATAATAAGTGCCACTTAAAAATATCAAAATGAATAAAAATGAAGCAAACTATAGAAATAGAGATTTGAAATATTCTCAAATTCAAACAAGTGTTGCATTAAATTAGCATTTTTTTGAACAAAATAAGAATTCACCTAAAGAGACTTTAACCATTTTATTTCTACTAAGAGTATAATATCACAAGTGATAGATAACACTGGTTGCATTAAAAAAATATACGCTTGTCAATTGCGATGAAAGGTACAAAAACTATCATGTAACTGCAAATTATAAAAATATTAAAAAACACATAGGTGATAATATATAAAAATATACAGAGCAATGAAATATCTCAGGTGATATTAAAGGTTAAAAAAACATGTTTGTTTGTTTATGAAATATTACAAGTGATATTAGACATTAACTTTTTTTTTTTATAAAATATCACAATTGATATTAGACATGTAATATAATAAAGTTTAATAATAAGCATGAAAACGTATGAAAATAGACGAAAACGTATAAAAAAAACAACAAAAAACGGACGAAAACGTCTGAAAACGGAAAAAACGTATAAAAATGAATGAAAAGCGTATAAAAACGTCATAAAACGGACGAAAATGTATAAAAACGGACAAAAACGTCTGAAAACAGACGAAAGCGTCTAAAAATTGACGAAAACGTAAAAAAACGGATGAAAACGTATATAAACCTATGAAAACCGATGAAAACGTATAGAAGTGGACGAAAACGTCTGAAAACGAAGAAAACGTATAGAAACGGATGAAAGTACATGAAAACGTAAAAAAACAAACGAAAACGTATGAAAATGGACGAAAACGTATGAAAACAAACGAAAACCTAAGAAAACGGACGAAAACGTATGAAAACGGACCAAAACGTAAGAAAACGGGCGAAAGCGTCTAAAAACGGACTAAAACGTATATAAACCTATGAAAACGGATGAAAACGTATAAAAACGGGCGAAAACGTCTGAAAACGGACGAAAACGTATAAAAACGGATGAAAATACATGAAAACGTATGAAAACGGACGAAAACGTATGAAAACGAACGAAAAGGTAAGAAAATAGACGAAAACATATGAAGATGGACGAAAACGTAAGAAAATGGACGAAAACGTTGAAAAACGGATGAAACAGATGAAAACGGACGAAAGCGTATGAAAACAGAGGAAAACGTATGAAAGCGAAAAAAAACGCGAAAAAAAAACGTGAATAACGCAAATTAAAAAAAAAAGTTAATTCATAAAAAAAAACGGAAATTAATAAAAAAGAAAAAAAAAAGAAAAAAAGACAAAAAAAAAGAAAAAAAGGCAAAAAAAAAAAGAAAAAAAGAAAAAAAATGTTAATAAAAAAGAAAGGCAAAAAGACAATAAAAAAAACATGGACTTAGGTTTAAGTATCAAATCTTAGGTTAATCTCCACCATTAGATTATACTAGATGGATGATGAGGATTTATCTCTTGATAAGCATGGATTTTTAAGTAAGCAAAAAAAAGTGACTCGTCACAACCCTGACTTTTGTTTTATAACCCTTTGGACCATTGCAAATATTGAAAAAAAATATATATGTATAATTTACCGGTAGTTATGGCGCGAAGCCTTATGGCGTGAGATGGGTCGTCCATCAATAGGCGCCAGCCAGTCCTCTCAAGATCTATTAGCAAACCTTTCATAAAGAACTGGGCCCCCTTTCATTATCATCTTTTCTTTCTGGCCACTTGCCTACTTCACGAGATGGACCTTGGACCTTTCATTGGAGGTCACCAATATATGGATTATTTTTTATTTATCCCAATTTAAAACCTCGATCTGACTATTCCAACTCTTTTGCATCTGGCCATTCAAAATTATTTAATCACTCAAGCTTTTTCCTACTAAATGGTCCCAAACGGCGAACACTTTAGTAATATTTATCATTATTATAAGATAATTCTGAGTCTTTAAAAACTTTGAAGGTACAACATGCGTTAGTATGGGTTTTCTGACTTGTGTCATGGGGGCACGAGTTTAGAAGCATTAATTAAACATAATTATTTCTTAAATTAAATTTATTTTCATGTAAAATGATGTTAAACTAGACAAGTAAAAGAATTTTTAGAAAGTAATAATATCAACTTACATTTAATTATGGTCATTTTAGTTCATTAAATGTTTTAAACGTGTACCACCATGGCACATTGTAGAAAATCCCATTATATATTTACAGAATAAAACCTTTTGCAAAAAGTCAAAAAAGAAAACCTAAATTGACGGACTAATTTATGCATCCACCTAACGTTCCAACTAAGTTATCATTATTTGTTCAAAAAAAAAAAAAAAAAAAAAAAAAAAAAAACTAAGTTATTATTCTTACTAGCCGAACGTGTTTTTGACGTTTCTCCAATTGAGAACTTGTATTATGTAAAGTTGTTGAACCACATTATGTGTATGGATTAATACGAATATATATATTCAAATCGTTGCATCAATAGACAAGTAGTACACATAAAAAATAGGGATAATTTCATCTATATCTTTAAAAAACATTATAATTACATCAATATCCTTACAAATTTCACAATTACATCAATATCCTTTCTAACTTAACAAATACTCATATATATCAAAAAAAAAATATTTTAGCTTAATTAAATAATTTAAACATATTAAATGTTATTGAAATATGAAATAAAAAAAATGTTTTACCTTTATACCCTTCTTCCCCAATCAAAATCTTCTCAAACACCTCCAATAACACTCGAATTTACTTTTAATTGAACAAAAAATCATCATAACTTTACTCAAATCTACTAAAAAATGATTGTTTATTAAAGCCAAACAAAGGAATCACAAATTTATCATTTCACTGTGATAATCATTTGCGTGAGAAATATGAAAGTTAAATTGAAATGTGACAAGTAATTAAAATGAAAGATTACAAGGCGATGGTCACTTTAATTTGAGGCCACCTGCCACCATATATTTTCATCCATTTATTATTGTTACTCTAGCTTCAATTTCTCATAAATTCAATTAAAATGTGAATATAATATGACCTCCTTTAGTGTGATACTTACATCACAGATTCGTTTGATTCGTAATAAATTATCAATTTGAGTGTTGTAGCAGAAGGAGGTTATACGAGAAGCGGAAGAAGATGAATCTTTTTGTTTTTTAAAAAAAATGTATAAAAGTAATTCATCTCTATATTTAATACTTTTATACATTAAAAATATTTAATAAAAACTAAAATGCTTATTTGGATATACATGTGTATTTTTAAACTTTAGAAGGATATTAGTGTAATTATGAAATTTGTAAGGATATTGACGTAATTATTAGTTCTTTTAAGGATATAGATGAAATTTACCCTAAAAAATATATTCATATTTTTCAATAGACAAGTAGCACGTGTAAAAACAATAGAATCTATTTGCACATTTTTTATTTTTATTAACACACATTATGTAAAGTTGTTGAACCACATTATGTGTATGGACTCATTTCCATTATTCATCTAAAAAAAATCAATGAACGAGATTAAAAGCATTTTATTATTTCACATATTTTTTATAATTTAAATATCTCTTAAACCGTTAATCGTTAAGTGAAAATATTTATACCGTCGCGAAGAGCATTTAATTATCTTTCTATAAACGGACACTTTGATATACTTTCAAAAAAAGAAAAAAATTCGTTTTTTTTACGGTTTTTCGTTTTTTTTACGTTACTTGAAATTTGCATGAAAAAAATCATATATGATTAAACACTAATTTGAATATCACATATGATATTAGTGTTAAATCATATATGATATGTGATATCACATGTGATATATATCATATGTGATTTTACACTAATATCACATGTGATATTACATATCATATAAGATATAATACTAATATCATATATGATATAACACTAATATCACATGTGATATTCAAATTAGTGTTTAATCATATATGATTTTTTAATGCAAATTTCAGTAACGTAAAAAAACGCAAAAATTAAAAAAAAAACGTGAAAAATACGAGAAAAAAAAATTTTCTCGAAAATATATCAAAGTGCCTATCTATAGAAAGATAATTGAATGCTCGTCGCAATGATATTTTTTTTCCGCTTAACGATTAACGGTTTGAAAGTTATTAATATTTGAAAAAAAAGGATGAAGTGAGTTTTTTAAATTGTTGTGATTAATCTCATTCATTAGATCAAATAAAAATTGATGGTGAAAATTGATCCCTTGGTATGTAAATAATCTTTTGTCCTCAAATAATATTAAATCTAAAGTTTGTAATAATAATTTCAAAAAAGAGTAATAAGTTAAACTTGATCAAACTTCACTATTCAATTTATTAGTGGACAATTAAGTTAAGATATCCAAAAATAAAACATGAACTATTAATTTAAGACGGAGAGGGTATATCTGAATTCCACTCGTTCAATCCTCGCCTAAAAATTCGAGATGGAGAATGATGTCCAGTCTTGCAAGATCGTTATCCACAATATAGAGTTTGTGCTCAGAATTTCCTTCCAAAATAAATTAAATTGATCACACCAAAACCAAATGGATTGATTCATAGTTCATACTAAGATTGTTATCCATACTTGTTAGTATTTGGTGTTTCCCAATGACAAGAGGCGATTAAAATTGAACAGTGACATGTTGCTCATTTAAAGTCACTCCCTCCGTTTTATATTTATTGTTCGTATTTCTATTTAAAGCTTATTTCAAATTAATTGTTCATTTAAAAAAATAAGTAGAAATTTTAGTTCAAGTTTATCATATTACCGGAGGGGTCTCGGAAGGGTGTGCAATGCGTGCCGTCGCATAGGGCCTCCACTTGAAAAGGGCCACATTTTTATTAGTTTGCATACAAATACGTATAATATTAAACATATTTGAGTCATATAATTCAAGTTAGATACAATTTCTCTTTAATTACAAGTGTAATAGAGCATTTTCGTTGTTATTGCCTAGGGTCATCGGAAACCACGAGACGGCCCTGCATATTACTTCACTTGAGGTTATTATTACAAACATTAAAGAAGTTTTAAATTAATTAGTTAAAGGTAAAATTGTCATTATGCAAAAAGTAAGAAATAAAAAGTTGTAAGGTTGGGCACAGTCGTGACCCAGGTCACCAGCGCCACATCAGCTTTCTCTCTCCGACGACCAGACACGACCAAATTGCCACAGTCGATAACCGACTTTCTTCTTTTTTTTTTCTTCTTTTTTTATAAATTCAAACATTTTAAACGACAAATTTAAAATTCATTAAAATAAAAACATTACAATATATTAAAAATAAAAACGATACGAAATACATAAATTATAAATCCTAATCTGAATGCTCCCCGCATGCAGAGTCATACGAGGGAGTCTGATAAATTCCTCGATGCGAGCCAAATCTTCCTGGTCTAGCAGAGATTCCCCAACAAAGCTGGCAGTCGAAGTTGATGCACCTACACCATCTTTTTCGTTCTCCCGATAGCTCAAATTGATTTTGGTGATGATGTTGTTCGTTATCTGTTGAACACACTCCCACAACTTGTCAGCAATGTCGTCGTCTTTGCGGGCTTCATCCATAAAAAATTTGTCGATCACGGCTTTTCGTTCAGGCGTAATGTCATTGCAAGCCGTGTAGTTTGCTCTCATACGTTACTTCTCTGCCCTTGCCTGCTCAAACAAATGGATAACGTCTATAATAACGTTTTTTCGAGCCACATCATCTTATTCGCATTGTTTGTTAACGTACATTTTCATATCTTCAACGGAATGGGGGAGACGGCAAGCCGTAATAAATCTTGTGTTGAGAAGTAGTTTGAGGTTGAATTGTGTTTGAAATTGTGTGTTTTGAAGTGTGTTTGATGTTGGTATTTAAAGGGTTTTTTTTTTTTTAAACGGTAACATGAAAAGTGGTAAGATTGTTTTTGAAATCGGTTGAAAATACAACCGATATGCACATTTTTGTTCGATGACCGACTTGATGACCCGACGTCCACAATCGATATGACCGATGTGTATATCGGTCATCGACACAAAACTTGGGTGACCGACCGATGTTTTAATCGTGACTGTGCCTAGCCTAATGATAATGTTTTTTTAAAACTGCATTTTTTTTTTGTCTGTGAACAATTATCATGAGACGGAAATAGTAAGAACTTGAAGTGGAGCTCTTTATTTTGTCTTGTATTCTCTTGCTGTTATCTCTTTTTTGCGTTTATCTCGAAATGGAGATGTGAAAATACGTCTGTATAAAGTAGGCAATGAAATGGTTCTTTAAACCCTTCGATGTATATTTCAGATTTGCGCTTTGTTCTTGAGATTTTAATTAAAAGAAAAGAAATGAAAAGAACAGAAAAAAAGTATCACACTTTCTTTTTTTCTATCTTCTTCTCAAATTTGGGCGGAAGATTTTGTATAAAAAAAGGCTTAGATCTAACTTTCTCTTCTCTTCTTTTCTTTACCAAAAGGACCTTGAGAACACAAAATTATCTTTAGTTCTTTCCATTTCATTTATTTTCTTCTCAATTTTAAACTCAAGAACTAAGCGTTGGATCTCCAACCTCTAGCTGGGATCACAAATCAATTTATCACTGATGGTGTGTCCCACGATGCATTATGTTGTATGCTTTAATTGACGATTCATAAAAGATTTAAACCTCCTGTCGTCATGCAGGTCGTCGATATTTTTTCTTTTCACATGGTTCAAAATGGTTAGTCGACTTTTATAATCCTGGTTAAATTAGTCAGTTAATCCTAGTAAATTTCTATTAATATATTTAATATATGTTTTATGTTAAACTTCGTGATAATCAATACCGTCAGTTCAAAAATAAATATTGGGTTTTTATTTTGGGATATTTCAAAATAAATGTTTGTGTTACATGATAGACTTACAAATAGGCCTACATCATTCATATTTTGACAAGTTTCAAACATTTTTTTTTTTTTTTTTTTTTCATATTATCCAATCAAAATTTTAATTTCACCAATCATAATTGTAGATCTATTTTTAGGCACATCATTTAGGTCTACAAATCATTTTTCCATGTTTATTTGTGCTTTAACAAATCAAAATAAGCTTAGTGGATGTTAATAATATTTGATTGGTGGATCATATAATTAGTTAAATTTCTTAAAATTATGTATAATTTGAAAATGAACATTTATTTTAAAACGAATGAATTATTATTTATTTATATTCGTTTGAATCTAGAAAAATCAAAAAACAAGGCACAATCGACGGAGACTTTTAAGCAACCAGTTTATAACTTTATATTAATTAGAATAAAATTTTAGTCTCGTTCAAAAAACGTATTTAAACTTTCTTATTTAAAATATATATACTACTCTATCCTTATGTTCAAAACCCATCGTCCATTTTTCTATTTTGAAAATTTTTAAAATAACTTTTCACTTTTATTTTACACCAATTTAAAAGAGTTTAATATGTGAAAATGATAGTTGGATAAATTGATAAAAATAACCAATTTTACAAATATATTTCACCAAATACTCAATTTTTATCAAAAAACACAAACTACTCATAAAACTAGCAAGACCTTGCTAACTTTTTATCAAAAAATCGTAAGACATTGCTATTTTCTTTTAAAATCGCAAGACCGTACTAGTTTTTAGAAACTAGCAAGATTCATCTTGCTAAACTTTTATTTAAAAAAAATCGCAAGACCTTGCTAATTTTTATATAAAAAAACTCGCAATATTGATCATGCTAGTTTTCACCCTTGCGATTTTTTTCTGAAAAACTAGCAACATATTGCTAGTTTAATGAGTAGTTTGGCACAATACGTTTGTAAAATTGCTTATTATTGTTATTTTCCTTTATATTTGATTGTTTAAGGAGTATAATGGTCACAATTTTTTTAAACTGAATGTATTCTGTCGGATGAAAATTAATTTTAGTACAAGGTGTTAATACAATAAGCCGTAAAAACATTTATTTATATTTTACGATTTTCTAAAGTTTTGTCGATAACAAACGTAAAATCATTTTAACGAAACAAATAAAATGCGTAAATGGTTTGAGCCAATAGTTTACTAACACACTTACGTTTTTACATAAAACACTAAAGTGATTTAATAATACATATGTACAACAACTAGTGTTTACATATTGGGCAAACATATACATAACTAGTATGTATTATAATGGGTAATATAAATGGGTAGAAGTTTAAGTATTTGACCCATTGACCAAATACATTGAATGTAGTTGGGTAAAACCCAAAGTCTATGACCCATACCCATGGAGCATAACCCATAACCCATTGCATGACATCATGCATAAATCATATATGGATATTATCCATGACCCATGGTTTTAACCCATGACTCATGGACTAGATGCATTGCATCTTATAGATACATTGTATCTACTTGGATACCCATGATCCGTAACCCATGAACCAAAACCCATGGGCAAAAGGGAGCGTCCCACGGATCCCTAGTAATACACTGGACGGATCCCTCAAGTGAGGGATCCGTGGGATCCGTGGAACACTAGCTAAATTTCTTCTATAAATAGTGAGCCATTTCTTCCTTTTGGGTTGCCACTCCCACACATACTTTCTCCAAGTATTGTAACCTTCTAACCTCAGATCCTAAGGATCTCTCTATTTAGTTTGTCTTTTGTTTTTGTGTGATTCTCTAGGTTCCTCTTAAAGGCGAGATCACCACCTCTTGAAGTCGAGCAAGCTCAAGTCCATGAGTTGCCATACTTTGTCATCATCAAGACTACTGTGGTTCTCTTGTTGATAGTTCTTTCTTCCTCCAAAGAGGTGTTGTGTCAAAGGCATTATTGAAGGATGCCGAAAGAGTCAAGACGAAAGCATTAGTGAAAGGTGCTTAACGTTCGTGTCAAAGGCATTAGTGAAGAATGCCAATGGAGTCAAGACGAAGGCATTAGTGAAAGGTGCCAAATGTCCGTGTCAAAGGCATTAGTGAAGAATTCCTAGAAGTCAAGTCAAGTGGCATCAGTGAAAGATGCCAAGGGCGTATAATCGATGAGGTGCATCGATATACAAATAGGGATATGTTGTATCCAAGGATATTGATATCCTTGATGATGTTGTAATAAGGAGTGGGTCTCCTTTGAGATAGGTGTTGTGTAGTGTTGGGTAGTAGTTCCTCCATCGTAATAGAACTCAGTGCTTAGCCTAGTACCGGATAAAGGGTAGGCGACGTTGTGATAGGTGTGATTCTACCTTGTGGAAGAACCCGGTGGTTAGCTTAGTACCGGAAAAAGAGTAGGCGACGTTGTGAAGGCTTCTCCGCCATAAGGAGTTGGTGTCGTGTAGTGTTTACGAACTCTCGAGTAGGTGACTCGGGGAGTGGAGTAGGGCAAGGAAGGTGTCATTGTAGCCGAACCACTATAAATACTTGTGTTGTGGTTATGCGCTTCTTACTCTTTATCTTTCATTACACGTTTATATATCTATCTATCAACGTCCAACATATACATCCAAATAGATTGACATAAGTCGATCTAAATATTTTAAAAACGAAGTTTTAATTGGTAAAACTATTCAACCCCCCCCCCCTTCTAGTTTTCCACAATTGGCATCAGAGCTTCGTTACCAAGTTTCTTAGAGTATGTTGTACTTTAAAAACTTGATACGATCCGTGTATGTTTGAAAACTACAAAGAAGGAAATCTTTTAAAACAAATTTTCTTTCTTTTTCTTTTATGTTGGATATTGATAGATTATTCTAACATTTTCTTTTCAATAAATCTTCATGCTAGGATCTCTCCAAAGTCTTCATTTATATTCAAAGAATAATGAAGTCAACTTTCAAGGAAGAACCTAAAAGTAATCGCAACCTACTTATTCTAAGTACAACTGATTACTTTAAAAGCTCATGTAGTATTTTTGGTCTTATGGTCTCCATAAACCATACCAAGAGCATAGAGGTATGTTTACTTTTCATTAGTTAGCTTACATCTACCTGAATATGTTGATACCATCTTTTATTTAGACAATAATAATTACTTGTCTCTTAAAAGTCTCTTTTCACCAGTTTCCCGACTTACTCATCATCGGGAATGGTATTCCTCTTGATCTCGTCAAACTAACGCCGTCGTCACAAATGGATCCTTGATAATTAACTTATCAAATCCCGTTGACCAAACATCTTTTCAATTAGAAACCTCAAAACTATTTTTGTTCCATAAGCTAGTTTATAACTTATTACAAAAATAATGCCAAACACCCTTTTTATGTCCACAGTAGCCGGATCCCTCTAGTTGTACAAGCCGGATCCCTAATATAAGGGATCCGGGGGAACCGTGTGACAGAAATCAGCTATACGCCTTTCAAAATCAATTCTGCTCTTTTTCCCTCTCCTCACAAAACACAAAAACTACCCAATTACTGTTTTCATCTCCATAGGACTCCATATACTCAAGCATCCATCTCTAGAACATCATTGTAAGTAATTACACTAACATGTTCTAATCTTCATCATCTTCATCCTAGGGTTTATGGTTTTTCAATTTTTCTTAATCAATTGATAAAATTAGGTTTTCCAAAATTGATCACTAGAAAAGGTTTTCACATAACTAAGATTACATTGTGCTTACAACATTGTTAATACAAATCAAAACCATAAACCCATCTCAAAAAATTTTGCCTAATTGGAATATTTGTTTTTCTAGGACCAACCATGCCTAAAGCCACCCAACAAGACCACCATGATACCGTCCACTACCTCACCCAATACTATCGAAAAGAGGGTTTGTCAAAAATCGATCGCAAAGTCTTCAAAAGACTTGAAAAACGACTTATCCACGAAGGTCGTGTGGTAAAGGAATGTTTCCTTGAAAATACCGACATTCGTCAAGTCTTCTTGGAAATCAACTTTGATTGTCTTCTTGATATTGATGAACAAATTTGTCCGGTTTTCACTCTACCCCTCAAAACATTTGCTTAAATCCTTCGCTTTCCTTGTGAAGGAATTTGTATGTACTCTCAAGATTGGACAATATCCACTCAATCTTTTGCTCTTGATTCCAAACCAATCTACCATACTCCTCCAGATGACCCCGCGACCGTTCGAGACACTATTTTCAAAGTTAGAGCCGACCAATCTCGTTTCAACCGCAACAAAGAGCTCATTCACCGTGATCCCTTTCAAATGGAAATCTTCGAAATGCACCCCATTTTTAGAAAATGGGAAGAAATTTTTAGGGAAAATGTCATTAGCTTGGTCGGAAACAAAGACCATCCAAATGCATGTCTCGTGCAAATGATTTATTGCCTTATTCACCAAAGGCCATTTAATCTCGCCTATTATATGGTGAAGAGAATGGTCGGGGTATTCAAAGTTGCCAACATGGTACTTCCGTATGGTATGCTCCTAACACGACCCCGTGAGTATGTTAGTGCAATGCAACCATCTCCAATCAATGATGATCATTTCCTCTCCGATCACGTCATGGTACCTCTTACCAAACAACCCTCTAAACAGTTCATGGTCAATGGAAGAAAACCTAAGGCTCTCCCGGACTCCTCGGACGAAGAAGAAGAAGTAAATGTCAACCCCGAAGCCAAAGTCGACTTGGACCCCATTGCCTACTATCAACAACTTCCAACTCTTCCAAACGAGACCGCGGAATTTAAACAAATAAAGGGTATGTTCCAATGCCTAGCTAACTACGTCTTGAAGTCGGGAAAGAGGAAAAGAAAGGATTTTCGAAAGAGACATTAGGATTATGTTTGTTTTTAGACATTTGGTTTATGTATGAATGCTTATGTTCTTGAAGCACACTAGTTTGTTTTGTTTTGGATATTGTCATTACTACTCTTATCTATGATATGATTTATGTGATATCATGCTTGTTTTGCTGTCCTTTGGAGCAGAGTTTAATAGAAATTAATGTACATAGTATGGTGCAAAAACTGCATCTATTTCTGTGATGTTTCTGATCTGCAGTTACCAGATCCCTAAAAATGTACTAGACGGATCCCTCCTTTGAGGGAACCGTGGGATCCGTGATGACAGATGAGCAATGCAGAATCCCACACATCAAAACATCTCACTAGATCACTTCACACTAGCTAAACATAAGGCCTTAGAACCACTTAAGTCTTCTTCAAGCTTAGAAAGCTTCACACTCACCCATAGCTCACTTAGGATCACAATCAAAGTGCCTTTTAATTTGTCATATCACCAAAACTCATCATCCTTCCGCTTATGCATTCACACATCATCTATCACATGTCAACACAGCTAGTTTAATAAATTTCTCAATTTTAACAAATTGATTTTAGCCATATCTACCTCAAAATGGGTCAAAAACTAGTTTTTCAATTCTTGTAATTTTTAAGGATTTTTCAAATTTTATCCCAAGTTTACATCTGATCTCTAGGATCATTTAATATGACTTGACACCATTAAAATTCCTAGTGTCATCCTTGAACACTCATTGGTGATCATAAAGTCCCATTTTCCTTCCATAAAAGGCAATCATTAGCTACATCACTCATTGCTCTTGATCATTTAAGTACTCTTTCATTTAAGATACTTAGGAGGACTGAAACACTCAAAAAGGTATAGGCATTAGACCTTACAAACATCATTTTTACCCTTTTCTAGCTGCTGAGAGCCGGATCCCTAGGATTAGCCTAGACGGATCCCTCATTGGAGGGAACCGTGGGATCCGGGTGACATATTCATGTCAAATCTAGCTAAAACAATCATTTCAAGCTCATGTTGCTAACTTCAACACTCCATCTTATCTTAATTAAGATCCTAGATCAGTACAACTCTGAAGTTGACTCTTATGCATGCTAATCATCAAATTCCAAAGGATCTTAGTGGCTTAAGTCTTGAATGCACTTGCCAAATCCTTCCCTTTATAACTCATCTTGTTAGAATCACTTAGTCATCATCCACAACATAATTCTCAGCATTTAGAAACCTTTTCCTTAGTCATTTCATCATGAGGAAAGCTCCTAGTGCTAACTCATCCACCCAAGAACCACCCAAGAAACTTGCTCGTGTTATATACGAAATTTCCTCAACCGAATCATCTCCCGTTAAATCCACAAATGCTAGGATTTCTCCTCCACCAACTCAACCAATCAAACCAATCCCCAAGAGGATTGTTCCCACAAAAATATCGTCACCAAACTCCACAATTCCTACTAAACCAAACACACCCTTTTCAACCCAACCAACATCATTGGTGCCTAGAGCCATATCATTTACCACTTCAGAATCATCTCCACATTCCTACAACTTAGAGGACTTACCCCCTAGGCCATCTCATCCTCCACCATTACCGACATACTCTTCAATAGAGAAGATTGTGCAACAAAACCAAGGTGTTGAATCAACACTTGCACCGATGTCCATTTCTCCATTTCCCTCTAATGGTCCATTTTGGATTATGAGGAGACATCAAAGTCAACCACTCGACCACATGGAAGTTGACACTTCTCTACCTCCACCATCAACCCTGGTTGAGCCACCATTAAATATGCCTCCACCAATCCCTCCGTCATTTGAGGATCCCCAACCTTCTTCACTTGAACCTCCATATCAAGCCACTCCATTTTTACCACCACCTTTTCCAAACCATGACAAGGATTGCCATCATTGTCAACACGTTGAAGGCTTGATACATGAACTACGTGAAGACCAACGTTTCATGTTTTATCACCTCCTCGAATGTTTCGATGAGGTCAAACCTAAACAACCATGAGCTTAAGGATTAAAATGGTTCCCTAGTCTTAAGCTTAACTTATATCGTTTAGGAATCACATTTCATGTTTAATCATTCTCTTAGTTTTTAGAGATTTGTAGATCATTTCTCTTAGTTTTATTGAATGAAGTTACATGTTATATGCCATTTTTATTTTGAGTATATGTTTATTGCTTGAATACATATCTCACTTTGATGTTAACATGATTTGTTACATCACTATTGCTGGATTATGCTTTCAGACAGACGGATCCCTGAGTTTTGCCTAGACGGATCCCTCCAAGGAGGGAACCGTGGGATCCGTGCAACATAAGACATGTTCTCTACTAATTTGAGTCTTATTTGCAGGAAATTATGCATTATATATTTGTTTTCTAACCTTTGTTTAGTAGATTTTAAAAATACACATGAAGACTTTGACACCCTAAGCTAGGGGGAGCTTTGTGTCAAACAATACATTGCGAAACCATTTGCAAAATATTCCTCATTTGGATTACATTTCATGACGTCCCTTTGCAAAGTTGCAATCATCAAGGGGGAGCATTATCGTCACTAAGACGAAACCATTTGCAAACATAGTTGCAATGCATTAGCTTAATAGTTTTTCTTACTTGACACCCTCACAAAGGGATGGACTCGTCAAGGGGGAGTTATGATGAGAACTCTTCCCGTCACTTGCTCTCTATATTTTTTATTATTACATGTTTTTCTTAAAAACAATGTGTTAGTTTCTTTTCGACGCTCTTTTTATTTCGACAAAAAAGGGGGAGAAGAGAGTAAAAATTCCAATTCAAACCTTTACGAATTTTAGTTTTTCATTAAATAATTTTATGTTTTGTCATCAACAAAAAAGGGGGAGATTGTTAATACAAATAAGCCGTAAAAACGTTTATTTATATTTTACGATCTTCTAATGTTTTGTCGATAACAAACGTAAAATCATTTTAACGAAACAAATAAAATGCGTAAATGGTTTGAGCCTATAGTTTACTAACACACTTACGTTTTCACATAAAACACTAAACAAGTAAAAGTGATTTAATAATACATATGTACAACAACTAGTGTTTACAACAACTAGTGCATTATATATTTGTTTTCTAGTCTTTGTTTTGTAGATTGTAAAAATACACATGAAGACTTTGACACCCTAAGCTAGGGGGAGCTTTGTGTCAAACAATACATTGCACAACCATTTGCAATATAATCCTCATTTGGATTACATTTCATGACGTCCCTTTACAAAGTTGCAATCATCAAGGGGGAGCATTATCGTCACTAAGACGAAACCATTTGCAAACATAGTTGCAATGCATTAGCTTAGTAGTTTTTCTTACTTGACACCCTCAGAAAGGGATGGACTCGTCAAGGAGGAGTTATGACGAGAACTCTTCCCGTCACTTGCTCTCTATAATTTTTATTATTACATGTTTTTCTTAAAAACAACGTGTTAGTTTCTTTTCGACGCTCTTTTTGTTTCGACAAAAAAGGAGAGAAGAGAGTAAAAACTCCAATTCAAACCTTTACGAATTTTAGTTTTTCCTTAAATAATTTTATGTTTTGTCATCAACAAAAAAGGGGAGATTGTTAATACAAATAAGCCGTAAAAACGTTTATTTATATTTTACGATCTTCTAATGTTTTGTCGACAACAAACGTAAAATCATTTTAACGAAACAAATAAAATGCGTAAATGGTTTGAGCCAATAGTTTACTAACACACTTACGTTTTCACATAAAACACTAAACAAGTAAAAGTGATTTAATAATACATATGTACAACAACTAGTGTTTACATATTGGGCGAACATATACATAACTAGTATGTATTATAATGGGTAATATAAATGGGTAGAAGTTTAAGTATTTGACTCATTGACCAAATACATTGAATGTAGTTGGGTAAAACCCAAAGTCTATGACCCATACCCATGGAGCATAACCCATAACCCATTGCATGACATCATGCATAAGTCATATATGGATATTATCCATGACCCATGGTTTTAACCCATGACCTATGGACTAGATGCATTGCATCTTATAGATACATTGTATCTACTTGGATACCCATGATCCAAAACCCATGGGCAAAAGGGAGCGTCCCACGGATCCCCAGTAATACACTGGACGGATCCCTCAAGTGAGGGATCTGTGGGATCCGTGGAACACTAGCTAAATTTCTTCTATAAATAGTGAGCCATTTCTTCCTTTTGGGTTGCCACTCCCACACATACTTTCTCCAAGTATTGTAACCTTCTAACCTCAGATCATAAGGATCTCTCTATGTAGTTTGTCTTTTGTTTTTGTGTGATTCTCTAGGTTCCTCTTAAAGGCGAGATCACCACCTCTTGAAGTCGAGCAAGCTCAAGTCCATGAGTTTTCATACTTCGTCATCATCAAGACTACTGAGGTTCTCTTGTTGATAGTTCTTTCTTCCTCCACAGAGGTGTTGTGTCAAAGGCATTAGTGAATGATACCGAAAGAGTCAAGACGAAAGCATTAGTGAAAGGTGCTTAACGTTCATGTCAAAGCATTAGTGAAGAATGCCAATGGAGTCAAGACGAAGGCATTAGTGAAAGGTGCCAAACGTCCGTGTCAAAGGAATTAGTGAAGAATTCCTAGAAGTCAAGTCAAGTGGCATCAGTGAAAGATGCCAAGGGCGTATAATCGATGAGGTGCATCGATATACAAATAGAGATAGGTTGTATCCAAGGATATTGATATCCTTGATGATGTTGTAATAAGGAGTGGGTCTCCTTTGGGATAGGTGTTGTGTAGTGTTGGGTAGTAGTTCCTCCATCGTAATGGAACTCGGTACTTAGCCTAGTATCGGATAAAGGGTAGACGACGTTGTGATAGGTGTGGTTCTACCTTGTGAAAGAACCCAGTGGTTAGCCTAGTACCGGAAAAAAAGTAGGCGACGTTGTGAAGGCTTCTCCGCCATAAGGAGTTGGTGTCGTGTAGTGTTTACAAACTCTCGAGTAGGTGACTCGGGGAGTGGAGTAGGGCAAGGAAGGTGTCCTTGTAGCCGAACCACTATAAATACTCGTGTCGTGGTTATGTGCTTCTTACTCTTTATCTTTCATTACACGTTTATATATCTATCTATCAACGTCCAACATATACATCCAAATAGATTGACATAAGTCGATCTAAATATTTTAAAAACGAAGTTTTAATTGGTAAAACTATTCAACCCCCCCCCCCTTCTAGTTTTCCACACGAGGGAAGTATTTATAGTATGAAGTTGGGAAGTACTTTTTACTCCGACTTTATAAAACAACAAAAAAAAAGAATTATTGCAAAAGGGAGGTGATTTGCACACTCTCTCAATTGAATTGTACACTCTAAATTAAAGTCTCTTGATATTTATACCCTCACATTATTTTTACACATTTTCATCCTGTGAGTGTATAACTGTCAATACATTAAAAATGTGTCAATCAATTAAACAGGTGTGTTAATCACTTCCATCTTCCATTGCAAAAGGTCAAATAAATCTTCATAAATTAAACGACTGTGGCGGGGAAACCCAAAAGTTATCTTTCACCGACAAATTTTGAAATTCATAACCGGGAAACTTTTGATGCTAGCATTTAGGTGTATGTTGGCTAGAAAACAATAAAATAAAGTGAATTCACTTCATCAACATAAAGAAATCTGGTCACTACCGGCCCACGCACAAACAACTACAGTATTGTGCCCATCTTTATTGGATTATTTAATTTAGAGTAAACTCCAAAAAACGTGCTTAAACTTTCTGATTTTTGCGAAAAGTGTTCTCGAATTGTTATTCTGCGAGAAATGTCCCTAGCATTTCATTTTTTGCGAGTTATGCTCTTGAACCATTGCAGTAGTTGTAAATTCCTCGTTTTGGCTAACGTTCGTTAGAAAATCTCGTTAGTCAAAGTTAAACCTCATGCGAAATGATTAATTTACCCTTTTCTTCTTCCCCACTTTTAATATCTTTTGAATTTACACCACCACCCTCCACCACCCTCTACCATCACCCTTTACCGCCACACCCCCACCTTTTACCCTTCATTTTCATCTTCTCCGATTACCAAACCCAAGATTCTGGCAATATTTTCCGGCTAAACCCAGATTCCGACTACCATGTTGAGTTTTAATCTATCTCTAACGGGTATAATTTTGACCCATAAAACAAAAAGATAATCACATTCAATTTTAGTATACCATACACTAGGGAATTGATTATATGCTTCTTGAAACAAAATGCAAGAATGAGAATCACTTTCAAAACGCAATGTCAGACAACCCATATACATTTGGTTTTCGTTGTTAGTTTTACTAGTAAAAGAATGCTATTCGATGTATCAGGTATATAATGGGAGGATTATGTTCAACTGTCAGCTTTAAATTCAAGACAAATGTTATGCAATCAACTAGAATTTCATCTTGGGTTGCATGATAGCTTGATAGAATTGGTACTATGAGTTTTCCTATAATTCAATATTCAGTTTATGTAAACATGATGGGTCTTTGGGTCCACTATAAATTTGATCGGTTTTGCGTTTCTCTTAAAATCTGACTCTTGATGTTGATTTTACTGAGACAAAGCAATCATTTTTTTTGTTGCTGCAACAAAATGTCATCTAATGGCATGCTGTAAACTCATAGTACCAACATGAAAGCGAGCCATCGCATGTGGCGAGTGCTTTACCACATGCCTATTCCATGACATAAGAAATGAAAATATATACTATAAGAGCATGGAACAAGTAGGGTTGGATCAGTTGGTAAACCCCTTGCCTCTCAACCGAGAGGTCAGGGGTTCGATCCTCACTCCCTACAAAGGCCGGAGGTCCTTTCTACCTTTGGTAGAACTGGAAGCAGCCTCTCTACCTTAGGTAGGGGTAAGGCTGTCTACATCTTAACCTCCCCCATACACCGGAAACGGTATTGGGTTCCCATAACCGTGGAAGACGGCATTGGGCGTTACTTACTTACTTACTTACTATACTATAAGAGCATGGGGTGTCGTGGGTTGACCACTTCTTTTCATTTGGGCCCCACGTGTGCCACATCACCTCTACATCACTCCAACACACTCACTTAAAAATACTCCCCAATCACAACTTACTCACTTCTCTTCATTTGGGCCCCACCCACCATTTTTTTTTTTTATATTTCCATATTTTTCAAACAAAATAAATTTCATTTCATTCACTTAAATAAAAATAAAACTACAATACCAAAAATAAAATAAAAAACATAAGAAAAAATAAAAAAACTTACGATAATAAAATAAACCAAACGAAAAATCCTAAATCCTAATCTGAATACTCCTCGTCCGCAGGATCATACGCGGGAGGTATATAATCCTCGAGGCAAGACAAAGCTTCCTCGTCTACCGGAGATTCCTCACCGGAGACTCCTGCATCATCATCTTTGTTCACCCGATAGCTCCAATTGACTTTGGTGTTGATGTTGTTCGTTACCCTTTGAACACACCGCCACAACTTGTCAATAATTTCGTCATCTCTGTGGGCTTCCTCCTTCAGAAATTTTTCGATCACACATTTTCGTTCAGTGTTGATGTCGTTGCAACTCTTGTAGTTTTCTCTCATCTGCAGCTTCTCCGTCCTCCCATGCTCAAACAATTGGATGACGCGTATAATAGCGTCTTTTCTAGCCTCATCGTCGTTATTGCATTGATTTTGAACGTACGTTTGCATATCACTAGCGGAATGCGGGAGACGACAAGCCATAATAATCTTGCGTAAAGAGAATGTGAATTTTGAAGTTGAATTGTGTTTGAGAAGTGTGAATTTTTTGTGTAGATGTTGGTTATATTTATAGAGTTGGTAAATGTTTTTGAATTTGAAAAGGAAAAAAATTAAAATAAAAGAATGGTAACCGTTGTGAGAAAAAATAAGATTTTGAATTTTGTCCTTTTCTTCGTCGTTGGACTGGCGAAACCATAAGTGGCGAGTAGCCGTGGTGTCGTGGCGAGGAGAAAAAAAAAGTAGCGAGTAGCCACGTTGGAAACGACGAGAAACAACACACTCGACACCCCATGCTCTAAGAGCATTGCCAATGGCAACGCAATAACGCCTTTGGAGGGCTAAATAACACCCTTTATTGGCGTTAACCATTGGAATCTCAGCGTTATTGCGCCGTTAGTCCTTGGGCGTTACAGGGCTAACGCGCGTTAAAGGTAAAAAAATAAATGAATAAATAAAAAAAATATCATTTCACCCCCATAAACCATTTCAAATAAATTTTCACTTACACCCCTCAACCTATTCAAATTCAAATTTAAATTATACTGGTCAATTCTGGGCGGGATAAATTCAAATTCAAATTTGAAATTTAAAAATCAAATATGAGCGAGATTTATTCAAACTCAAATCAACTCTGCCTATATATACAACTCTACCAGAGTTGTTTAGAACACACAACACACACAACTCAGACACACAAAAAATGTCTCACAAAATTTTTTCTCAACAATTTTCAAGTCCAGAAAAGCTACCGGAAACAAGCTTTTCAGCTTCACCACAGTTTCCTCCAACTAGCTTTTCAGCTTCACCACAGTTTCCTCCAACAAGCTTTCCACCTGAACTTGAAGTTTACTCAACACCACCGGAAAATGTCTTTCCGGTGGGTTTTGAAAACATCCCGTACCTCCCAATTGTTCCAACTCCACCTGTGAACAGTCCACAAGTGGATTTTCAAAACCACCTCAGCGGGTTAAGTGAGGCTTCCCTCCGGCAACTAGAACAAGATGAAGAAAACGTTAGGGAGAGTATGGAAGAGCAGGCACGTAAAGAAGCTGCTCGCCATGAGCAAGAAGCACGGGAAGCTCAGTACCTCAAAGACAACTACTTCGACATAATGGAGCGTCGGTACTATAATGGGGAGTTTAATTCTCCTTCAAGTTCTGAGGGTTGGGACTCAGATGATTCGTTTTTTTAAGTTTTAGTAGTTTTATTTTCATCAGTATGCGTTGTATCTTTAATTTTTAATGTAATTCGTGTTTAACGTTTAATGTACTTTGTGTTTTAATGTTAAATGTGATATGTTTTTTAATAAATGAAGTGTTTGTTTTAGTTTAGGGGTTGAAATTGAAAATATGAAATGTTATTGATGTTATTGGGATGTTATTGTTGTGGGTGTTTTTTGGAGATGTTAAGGTGAAATGTTAAAGCTGATGTGACGCTGACGTGGACGGTGTTATTGGTGTTATTGTGTTACCATTGTTAATGCTCTAACAATTGATGACTGAACAATAGGTATTACCGTATTATCAATCTCATTGTGTGACCAACTGCACACAAACAGAGAATTTTGGAAAATAATTCTGTATTACTAGTCAAATGTAAAAGCGAACAAAACAAAACTAGAGCCAAGATGAGCGAAAATTAATCACAATTAAAAAAAATAAAAAAATAAAAATAAAAAAAAAATAAAAAACTTATTCACTGTAAGAAAGCTATTGTGAAATTTTTGAAGAGTTACGAGGTAGTTGGTGAAATCAACAACATCGAATGCAAGCACTTATAAAAGAGATTGGTTGAGTAACGTAACTGTCTATTTTTAGAACGTTAAACTATCTATAACCGTAAGAAAACGGCCAGTAGCCCAGCATTAGTCACCTTTGACATTCCTTGTTAGGAGCTTAACAAACTTCTTTGGTAAATTGTATCAATTTCAGAGGTAATTGATTTAATGTTGAAGGATAATCTGGGAATCCAAGCTGCTGATATTTCCTATACTTTCGGGTTGGAGGATAAGTGCCACCCTGAGACCATATTGAAGACATTCTTACAAAATAAAGATAAAGGCATCGAAAACGGTTCTTCTTCCTAATGGGTAAGTACTACTCTCTTTCTTTCACTAAACTTTATGTGATGAAGATTATAATGTTCTATTATCTTGTCAACTGCAACGTGTTCTATTAAAATAACCTTCTAATGTGAATTTACATACTTGCCCTTGTCATGACTACCAAGAAATTAAGCAGTTGCGTATATTATATCAGTTGACCCTTATATTATCTCTGTAATGCTCTTCTTTTCTTACTATTATATAAAGAGGATGCATATCTTATCTTATTATTACTATTATATAAAGAGGATGCATATCTTAAAATTTTGCCAAGTAAGCATGTAAAAGTAGCAAACTATTTCACCATCCAAACTTTTAAATTAGACTAAAATACACCGTTGGTCCCTAAACTTGGCTCGAAGGATCGCGATGGGACGAACCTGGCCATAATCATCGCCATAGGTCCAAACAGTAGCAATTAAATGCCAGATTAGTCCTTTGACCAAGTCAACATCTGATTTTTGTTTTGTAGTCGAGGGTATTTTAGTCCATACACATTTATACTTTTATAACACATTTATATTTTACCCCTTCATCTTTCATCCTCTTCATCATCTACCCAAATCATTCATCTCCCCAACATCATCATCTCCCCAACAATCTTCATCTCCCCAACAATCATCCTGGAAAAATTTTGTTGATGAACATATGCACATTATTCCCTCGGTCTCGTTCTCGTTCGGTTTTGCTCATTACCAGTTAGCATTAATTATGTAATCCTATCCATATCCAAAATTTTGTGTTTTTTCTTTGGGGAATACATTTACCAGTTAGCATTAATTATGTTTCAGACATTTATAAACTACCCTGCACTGTTTCTAGTAATGCATCTCTATACATAGTTAAAAACCAATTGACAAATCTCTATAAAAAGTTAAAAACCAATGTGCTACAATCACGATATCCCGAGATCATATACATGTCAAAGTTGTCACATTTAACTGGCATCGATTGTAGGAAAACATACAGTTTACATAGCCATGTTTTTATATGTAAGAGATGCAAAGTAAGTAAATCATTCTCATATTCTCATACAAACATTAGAGCCCATATTTTAAAGAAATGAGCCAAGTAATGTAAACAAGTGCACTTCTGTTCTTTTTTTGAATTGTACAAAAACTATAGTAAAATCAACGATGGGCGAACATATACTATCATCATCAAGGCTTTGGTTTAAACTTCCTTTGGGGTTTAAGGTCCACCACTATCACAGATATGTTGTCTTTGCTTCCTTTTTGTAACGCAAGCATTGTTAGATAATCTGCCGCTGCTTGTGCTGCTTGATCGACTCCATCTACACCCCTTTCAATGGGCATTCCAATATTCCTTTTGTGCCAAATAAGGATCCGTTTTCTAGCAACTTCACATGCCTCCTCATTTGACATCACGTTCCATAACCCGTCACTGGCTAGGATAAGGCATTCGTCTTCTCTAGCTCGTGGAGTGAAAGTGACTTCTGGTTCAGGTATTATCCAAGGCTTCAAATACCCGTCACCTAGAAAACACACCAATTCAAGAAAGGTTAAGATAAGTGGCTTAAAGGGTATTTTACATAAATACTACTTCCATCCCAAAATAATTGTCCAATTATGTTTAACTCTATGATTTAGAGAAGTGTATATATACACGACTACACAGTATACATTTAGAAGTGTTAAATTCGTGAAAAATATTGATTGATGGGTAGAGGTAAGAGGATATAAGGGGGACTCTAATCTCTTAAACCCGGCCATTAGGGAATACCGATTAAATAATCCATTTTTCAACAACTACAAAGATCTTAAAAACCAAATGACTTCAGTACCTGGGATAGAAGGGGTAAGATGGTAACACCGGCATGACCACCCACAACTGGAACATCAACTTCCCTTGGATCAAGTCCCAACACTTCAACCTTCAGATAAATGACAAATAAATTTAAAGCAAAGAATAGACGTTATAGGAAATGTGAACGGCTAACATATAAGCGTAACTATCTATAAGGTTCTAATATCACAAGTTTATGCATATAGAGTATGATTCATGAATAAGTGCATACCACAAAAGTGTTGGCCCGAACTACATCAAGCATGGTAACTCCCAACAGTCTCCTTGGATCATACGTGCCCGCCTGCTTAAAAACCTCTGCCGCAATTGGGACTGTAGAATTTACAGGATTGCTAATCACGTTAACAATAGCTTTCGGGCAGCACTTAGCAATTCCTTCACAAAGAGTCTTAACGATTCCTGCATTGATATTAAACAAATCGTCTCTTGCCATTCCAGGTTTTCTAGGAACGCCAGCTGCAACCCTGTCTCCCACTAAGCAGAGTACAAATGGCAAAACCATTCCTGCTTTAATCAGTGTTTAAGTTCAGAACTAATTAAACCTGGTGACTACTAAACAAAGATACCATTTCAACATGTATATGTTCAGAACTGTAAGAGATTGATGCTTGATAATCAAAGAATCAGTAATCCTCCAAAGGAACTTAAACATCAAGTCATGTTCACCAGATTACAACATATGTACACTCTTATTTGCTAATCCGACTTGAAACCTCTGATTCCTATAAACAATTTGAACGCCTTCATTTCAACCACTGCAACACTCTACCATGGTATTCAGAAACTTGACTGGCTTAAACAAACTTAAGTTAAGATGTTGACAAGTTTTAAAGCAAGTGACACCTTATAAATCATTTCAAACTCTATGCCTATAAAATACATACACATCATTAACTTTTGGTAAATGGTAAAAGAACCTGAGTCGTATTTTATTCTTATAGTCTATGCAAGAGAAAATGCAGTTAGAGTAACGACAAGCAATAAAACGATGTTATCTCAGTTTGTCACATTATCTGTTAATATAGCGCTTCCAGCTTAAGAGCGTGTATGTATGAAACCTCTACCTGTATTTTCTTTGTCAAAGCCTCCATGTCCTTCTCGCTTACTAAATCTATCTGCCATATTTAAAAACAGAAATTAACAAAAGTTGAATATATGTAATACTCCGTATATCATTAAAGTACAGTAAAAAAATCTCACCTTGTTCATAATTATACGATCCGCATACGCAACTTGTTCCACTACTTCATTAACCACAAATCTTGGTTTTACCTCATTCAAATGCTGCATAGCATGCTTACAGTCAACTAGTGTAACAACTCCGTCAAGTTTCACATAACGAGAAATTTGCTCGTCGGTACAAAACATTTCAATAACCGGACCAGGCTTTGCAAGGCCTGCAACACGCCAACACGTATGCAACAAATTTCTTAAGTACTCACATTTACATACTCCCTTTTAAAGCATACACTAGATAGGATAAGAAATGTCAATTCTCGTAATTGCTCAACGCTTTAGTGCATCTAAAACTATGATATGCTTGAACAATAAAGTATACATCTTTCGTAACATAACGTAACATACCAGTGGTTTCAATAACTATATGATCAAACTTATCTCGCCTTTTTTTAACCAACTCCAAAAGCATCGTCACAAGCTCACCACGAACAGTACAACATAAACAACCGTTATTAACCATCACAATATCCTCGTTAGCTGACGAATGACTCGCCACTAAAGAACCATCAATATCCACCTCGCCAAACTACGCCACAAAAAAAAACATTTCCACAATCATAAGTTCATAACTAACACAAATTCAATAAACTCCATATAATAGAGTTCTTATACCTCGTTTTCGATAACCGCAATCCGATTGCCGTGCTGAGCTGTCAGTATATGATTTAATAAAGTTGTCTGTCATCCAAAATAACCAAATTCTAAGTATTTAACATTTTTAGAATCATTAAAAAACATTACATAGTACAATGAAGATAAGTGACCTTTCCAGAACCTAGAAAACCGGTGATGATAATGGCTGCTCCATAGTTTTTTGTTATAAAAATATATCACCCACACACACCCAGTTAATAAAAGAGGATGATGATAAAGGTTGGTTGTATTTTTCGGAAATGTGATGAATGAAGATTGTTGGGGGAGATGCAGGTGAGATGAATGATTTGGGTAGATGATGAAGAGGATGAAAGATGAAGGGATAAAATATAAATGTGTTATAAAAGTATAAATGTGTATGGACTAAAATACCCTCGACTACAAAACAAAAATCAGCCATTGACTTTGTCAAAGGACCTGTAACGAGTATGAACAGTGAAAATAGGGACCCCCGACGATGAAAAGGGCGAGGTTCGTCCCATCGCGATCCTTCGAGCCAAGTTTAGGGACCAACGGTGTATTTTAGTCTTTAAATTATAACACATTATAGAATAATAGGGACTATTCAATCTTTGACAAAATCTAAAATTATAAATGCCATCTTCTCACTTATAAGCTATGAATTTTCGCTTTCACTTTTACACATAATCCTTACCTTGCTCACTTTTATATGTATATATCTAACGTAAAATGGTTTTAACAACTCTCATTTGAATAAATAGCTACTTTATTTACGGTAGAAATTAATATGTGAATATATTGAGTGATCAACACTCAAGTGTTTAGAGTTAATGATTTTGTCTAGATAGAGAACCGAGCAGATAACATACTATAAACATGAATTTGGAAAAAAAGGATATGATATAGATATTATCTTATGTAATAGTAGCAAACTATTTCACCATCCAAACTTTTAAATTATAACACATTATAGAATACTAGGGACTATTCAATCTTTGACAAAATCTAAAATTATAAATGCTATCTTCTCACTTATAAGCTATGAATTTTCACTTTCACTTTTACACCTAATCCTTGCCTTGCTCACTTTTATATGTATATATCTAACGTAAAATGGTTTTAACAACTCTCATTTGAATAAATAGCTACTTTATTTACGGTAGAAATTAATTCTTTACCTATGCATAACCCCCTCATCATTATGTGGCCACCAATTCTAACGTAAGAGAAAGTAAATCAAAAGTATGAAAACAAATATTAAACCCTTTTAAACAAAAATAGCATAGTTAAATATAGAGAAAATGTGGGGAAGATGTTGAATCACTACCATGAACAAGGTGAGAAAAAATGTAGGGGAGTTTGATGAAAAGCGGGAAGTAATGAAAATATCAAACGGAGTACGAAAAAAGATAAAATTTAAAGGGTTTAAAGATCAATCTAGATACTTACCACCATACTCTTTCTTTACCTATGCATAACTCCCTCATCATTATGTGGCCACCAATTCTAACGTAAGAGAAAGTAAATCAAAAGTATGAAAACAAAGATTAAACCCTTTTAAACAAAAATCGCATAGTTAAATATAGAGAAAATGTGGGGAAGATGTTGAATCACTACCATGAACAACAAGTAAGCATGTAATAGTAGCAAACTATTTCACCATCCAAACTTTTAAATTATAACACATTATAGAATAATAGGGACTATTCAATCTTTGACAAAATCTAAAATTATAAATGCCATCTTCTCACTTATAAGCTATGAATTTTCACTTTCACTTTTACACCTAATCCTTACCTTGCTCACTTATATATGTATATATCTAACGTAAAATGGTTTTAACAACTCTCATTTGAATAAATAGCTACTTTATTTATGGTAGAAATTAATATGTGAATATATTGAGTGATCAACACTCAAGCGTTTAGAGTTAATGATTTTGTCTAGATAGAGAACCGAGCAGATAACATACTATAAACATGAATTTGGAAAAAAAGGATATGATATAGATATTATCTTGAAGAGAAATGTGTTGTAATAATGAATAGAAATTCAGACCGCGAGTGAATACAAATTATCTTCAATGAGTTGTGTTGTAATTGATTTTGTATGTTTATTTATTATATTTTCTTTTAAAACTCATTGATCCCATATTTTTTTAAAATTCTACGAGGATTGAACTTACAACTATACAAACTTAAACTATCAAATGCCTTTTTTTTTTACAGAAAATTCTGATACGAAATCATAGTCTAAAAAGAATCATGATCTAAAGATATACATTAACCATAGTCTAAAAAATAGAGGCCCCTCAATTCATTAGAATTTAGAATTTATTTAAGAAAAATGATTGGCATGCCTAAATGGCATGACTAATTTTATGCCTAATCCACTCAACATATGCAAGTGTAGTATGGTGTTTCTCTCTCTTCATGATAGCCTTTGATCACTCCAAATGTTGTAATCTAATAGTTAGACATGAAATTAGGCATGCCAATCACTACTCTTTAATTAATACGGTCAAATAGATGGTCAGAAAAAAAAAATAACAGTGGTCACTTTAAAATTATTTACACCTAGCATAAATTGACCTAGGGACACAAGCCATACTGTCGTAATTTTTTTCATACTCTTGGGTCGTGCTTAGCACGGCCATAAAGCTTTGCTAGTAGTAAAATAAATTAGGAGGTTTAATGCACTGGAATTAAATTTGCGACAACTTTTGACCCATATGACTTGTTTTCTTTGAAGCAATTTTTGTATTTTACCCGTTGGTGTTTAGAGATTAAACACAACCCAAATCAGACTTATTAAACATGGTAGTCGGAATCTCGGTTTGTAGCCGGAAAATATCGTCGTAATCTGGGTTTGGTCACAAGAAATTCAGAGAAGATGAAGAGTAAAGGGTTGTTGTGTGGTGGTAAAGGGTGGTGGTAGAGGTTGGTGGTGCAAATTCAGAAGAAATTAAAAGTGGGGAAAAAGATAAGGGTAAATTAGTCATTTCACATGGGGTTTGACTTTGACTAGCGGGATTTTCTAACGAGTGTTAGCCAAAATGAGAAATTGCAACTACAGTAACGGTTCAAGGGCATAACTCGCAAAAAAAGGAATTGTTAGTGACATTTCTCGCAAAAAAAAGTTTCGGACATTTCTCGCAAAATTCAAAAGTTTATGTAGCAACTCGTACATTTCAGACTATAATTTGACTATTTATTTTGACTTATTATTATTTTAATTTTAAGTAATATTACTTTTATAAGTAATTACGTAAATTCAATCGCGTATTCTTAATTCGTAAAGAACACGAGACTATGATGAGTCTAGGTGTTCTATACTTTTTATTTTCTCCAATAGTCATATTTTATATGAACTATCGCTATTTTGTCATTTTTACGTAAACTTTGTACTTTTTACGTAGTACGCGTATTTGAACCAACGTTATTAGATTTTAAAAACGTATACGCACTCCCACAAACTTATCACTCAACTAATATACTAATATAGAGTATATTGATAAGTTTTAATATTTTTATAAGTATTATATTTTTATGTTAACCGTTTTTAAGTTTTGTGACTTAAGGGCTTTACATTAATAATTACCGAGATCAAACTATACCCTCTAAACACAAAACCATCACTAAAACTAATAATAAAACACAAGTTTACACTACCACCTTTTAGTGCCACGCCTCCTTACAACTTTAGGACACTTAGCATTGTTTTAAGACTAGTGTGATCTCACATGCATGACTCATAACACAAATTGATGACTTATCATTTTATTTATACTAATTTAAATAGAATGAAACTAGTCTATGGTTCTTTGTCCCTCTTGATGCCGTACAAACACCCCTGTCACCATACCAACTCCATCTTTTATTATTACTAAGGTGTTTGGTAGGAGGGTTTTGACTTGAAGGAATACCTTCAAAGTAGTTATAATCGTTTGGTATATGGGGGTGGGGTTTGAAATTGGCTATGATGCCTTTATATGTGGTAGTACACAAATCCTAGCCTCACTCCTTGGTTTACTGACACTACTTTTGTTTTTTTAAAATTAGTACAAAAAGTCAGTACACTCTAGCTAATATCTTCCTTATTATTATTTTTATATTGTTTTTGTGTGGGTCCATAATGCATTATATTTTTATCATATCCTAAACCTACTAACAAAACAAACACATCTTTAATTCAAAACCAAATGCAAATCTAAATACAAATCCAAATCCAAATCTAGATCCTAAACCCGGCTACAAACCAAACGGGCCCTAAATTTCTTATTCAAAAGTAAAGGTTTTGTGTTATTAGTTTAATCCTTGAATCATTATAACCTTAAACCACCATTGTAGCACATCATTTTCTTGGAGATTTTGAAAGATCACTAGGGTTGTATTGGGAATTATTGCAAGTATTTTTGCTATAGAGATCGAGATTAAAAAGATTGTAGACAAAGGGTTAAAGATTGATTGGAGATTGGAAGGGTTTAGGATTGATGTGTTCTTGTTGTACATGTAACTTTTCATCCTAATCCTTGTAAGATTTATTATTTATTTCTTGCTATTTTTAATATGGTTGTAATATAACTTTGTACTATATTTATTTTTATGATGTTTGTAAGATTATATATGTATATGACATAGTACACAAGATTTATTACATGAAAATAAGCTTAAACAACCCCTAGGTGCACTTTATGAATCTGAATTCTGAAACAACCCCAAAGATTGGAAAGTCTGGACAACTCAGTGAGTTATGGACCTGAGGTAATTAGATAGGGTAATAGAGCTTTGTTTTTTTTGTCGTTTCGCCAAGTGGCGCACCTCATAACTCATCCCGATGAGTAAATGAGAACCAAAATGGCGAAACATGTCAAAATCTGCACACCAGATTTCATTTGGAAAAAGCTCATAGTTCTGATCATTTCTGGTAGTCGGCCCAGTTTTATGAAATGTAGCTAAGACATAAACTTGAATTTTGAAGAAAACCGCGCGTCAAAACAAGTTGTATAACTCAACTTATGATCGTTTTGGCGGGACTGAATGTGCAGCCAAAGTTTCTGCAATGAAATACAAGTGTAAATTTTTAAATTAACTTATGATATAAGTTAATAAAGACTTTAGAACACCTAAGTATGATAAATATATGTAGAACTAATTGATAATAATTTAAGGTTTAGGAATAAAGTGTTAACCAAGTCGGGATAAACATATAAGTAATAATCGAAAATTGATAGGAGTATTGTTACACTTTTATTTAAACACCAAAGTAGTAAGAAATACTATTGGAAAATGACCTATTTATCCATATAAGAGGCTAACTTGATATTTACGGGATGGTTGGATTAATAAAAGTTATATAAACCCGAACATAGAGTAGCTTACCAATGAGGCTTGTCATCATTTTAAAACTTAGCAAGAACTAAACTTATACATTTTTGTAAACTTACAAAAATGTGTACAATGTCAAAAGTATATAAATACTTTTATAAAAGTTATTTTTTACTTTCTCGTTATATATCAAAGATGCGGCTATTTAATTTTTAGGTCGTCGTTAGAAGCTCGCGACTTCTTGATCTACGTTATATCATTGTAATCCGCTGCTAATCATTACTGTGAGTATTCACGAACCCCTTTTAATTATTTTAATCATTTTGGGGTGGGATGCATGAGCCTAAATTTTAGCTATATTGTTAGCACTATATTATGAACTTATGACTTGTTTGAATCTAATGGTCCGTACATCCTTGGCTTAAAGTCTCCCATTTTTGGAGCAGCCTAAAGTCTCCCGTGTTCGGAGCAGACCTTGACCTGAAGTCTCCCATGTCTGGAGCACCTAAAGTCTCTCCTGTTCCGAGCAGTGTCGAGTGTCCCATGTTCGGAGCATTCATAATGTGATAATATATAATAGTTGTTATGATGGACTGTCCGTACAAACAGTGCATTCGTATTGTAAGTCCCCGATTGGTTTGCCGTTCGCACTCCAATTTATACGTATCGTTTGTGCGGCCTACTTGTGTGAGGCAGTAGTTAATATGTATAACGCTATTAGAGGTCGGCCAACCTCTCTTTCCCCTGTCTAAGGAATGCATATTATTTATTTTGGGGATTTGCCGCATAACTTTATTATATATGAGGCTTTATTATTTGATATGACCACGTGTGCTTGACCATAAATTGTGCTATCTATTACGCAATGGCTTGTGAAAACATAGGTTGCAAGTCTTGTATGAGCCGGGATTTGCAACTCGATGGTTTGACAGAGCCTTTGCATTTGGACCTTTCTCAAAAACTTTGGACTTAACTTTATTGTGAAAATAGATCTGAACTCTTCCTCTAAAAAGACTTTCATATTATTTAAAACGTGTGTACTCACCAACTATTTTCATAGTTGACCCATTTTTCTCATGCATTTCAGGTGATCAAAGGTTGTTTTCTATGACTGGATCTTTGAACTGTGAAGTAACACCTTCAGTCGACTGCCGCTGCTAGACTGATTTTGGAGGTGTTACAGATTGGTATCAGAGCTAAAGTTTATAGAGAATGCCGGTTTTTCTAAAATAAAATCTGTAACTATAATCAGAATAAATTTTCCTTTAACACCGAACATCATACGAGTTGACTAGTCCGAGCATTGCATCGTTACTCCTCAATTATACATAGCCTGATCACCTATGTCTAATTCAGGAAGAATCATGCAATGATGGGAGTAGTAGTCTCGGATCATGTTTGGTCGAGTCTTAAAAAGGGCAATCACCTGAAATTGCATCGTTCGTGTGTGCGTGCATTGCATGTTTGCATTCGTAATTGTGCATTGAACCATGTAGTTAGACATCTATATTTAGCATTAGGCATGCTTTGTTCTTGTCATACTTGCCTCGTTTTGTTACACTATGTATTGATTAGGCTTAATAGTTACTAAGTACTTTTGTCATGACATGCCTTGTCCTATTTTTGGTATGATAAGTCTTATTATATCTTCCGTTTCAATTACGTACTTACAGTATATAGTCCTGCCAAATCTTCACCGACTATCGTTTTATATCCACCTTCTTATCAAGGCCCGTACTTGCGACAGACCCGAGGGTCGGTACCTCTGAACCCCTAGGAACGACTTACTAGGCATCGCCTTTCCATTCCTTACGACCATTGAAAGACGTGATATCCATTCTTAGTGATATTATTAGCTGCCTTGGTCATGACGTTGTTTGTGCGATTCTTGTGTTTTGATCGTAATTCTAGCATACTGTCGTTTTCTGTTCATACCTCTGGATTATGTAATATATATGGTTTTTGAAGGTTATTGATTCGGTCAGAACCTATTCTAAACAAAATGTTTTTGGTCTATTTTAGAATCATGGCTGAAAGAAACACACGCTCCAGAGTCAACAACAACGTCGACCCAAACAACAATGTTGACCCAAACAACAATGTCAACCTAAACAACAATGCCAATCCAAACAACAATGCTGCTGGAATAACAGACCTACTCACCCAGATTGTGATGCACCTTGATGCTAGACGAACCAACGTTGGAGAAGGTACTTCAAACACTGGTCATGGATGCAACTACAAGACCTTTATGGGATGCAAGCCAAAGGAGTTTCATGGCACCGAGGGTGCTGTTGGTCTGATATCATGGTTCGAGAATGTTGAGTCGAAACTTAGCATCACTAAGTGTGCGGAATAAAATAAGGTCGAGTTCTCTGCGGGTCTACTCCAGAGTCGAGCATTGACTTGGTGGAACAATCAGTCACATACCAGAGGAAGAGAAGCTGCAAATGGGTTATCTTGGGAAGGATTCAAGAAGTTACTATCTGATGAATATTGTAGAAAAGATGAAGTGCAGAAGCTAGAAGCAGAATTTTGGAACCATTTAATGATAGGGGTGGAAGTTGACAAGTACACGGTCCAATTTCACGAGTTGGCCAGAATGGTTCCTCACATGGTCTCTACTGTGGAGAAGCTGATTGACCGATACATTTGGGGTTTGATCCCAGAGATCAGGTGGGATGTCACCTCATCTAACCCAACCACTCTGCAAGCCGCTGTAGGCCTAGCATATCTCTTGACAAATGACGTGATTAGATCTGGCAGACGAAAGAGACAAGAGGACCAGCAGGGGAGTCGAGACCAAGACCAGCAGGATAAGAGGCAGCGGGTAATTAGAAACTATGCAACAACAACTCAAAAGCGTAGGGAATATGCAGGCCGACATCCTAAGTGTACTCGATGTAAGCTCCACCACTCAGGAGACTGCTTAAGGTGCAGAAACTGCAGACAGATGGGCCATCTTATTCGGAAGTGCCCAAACCAAAATGGAAACCAAGGACGAAGGCTAACATGTTATGAGTGTGGGAGTCTAGATCACCTCCGGAATACGTGTCCTAGGTTGAATAGGGCACAAAGGCCCATGCAGGATAACCATAATATAGCCTTAGCAGTTGATGGAAACAACCCAAACCATGGAGTCCATGTCAGCCCGGTTAGGGTCGAGCATACTATTTGGGTACTGAAGAAGCCCGCTAAGACCTAAACATCGTGCCGAGTGACCATCAATAGGTGTATTACATGAAGAATTTTGCATAACGAAGTCTTCATGTGTTGTGTTTGACGTTATGTAATAAGACGTTATCTTTCGAAAACAGAACTTATGTTTCAAGTTGCCGATGTCGGCTAAAACAATATTTTAATATTGTACTTTTTCCATAATGTTAATTATGGTATTATTCTACATCTCTTTTACGATGATTATTGATTGTGTTGCACCTTGCGTTTTCGACCTCGGTGGGGTGTGATAGATATTCTAGTGTAGAATTTACTTTCGTTCCTTATCGATTTCATGACATTGATTAATGTGAGACCTAATGTCATAAGCCTTAGTTGTATTCCTAGCCTTCTTGCTATTCTAAGCCACCACTATTTGTTGATTTAATTGGTTTAAGCAATTCCATAATCGAGCCAATCTTTCAAAAGACTTTCTTCAAAGATATAAATTCTTTCTTTCTGACAACTTGTTTTCAAGCTTGATTTAGTGACCGTTCTTGTTTCATGAGTTGCGAAAATCAAACTAGAATCAAGTTATTACTCAACTTATTCAACTTAATCTCATGACAGTTCATGTCTGATGAGTTGTGGGACTAAGTTAGAATCAGCTACCCATTGGCCTTTTGAGGGCTATGCTCGAGAATGGGAAAGTTTGCCCATCATATCTAACCATGAGAACGTACATTTGTAGAATGAACAAATTGAATTCAGGGACTGAATTCCTTTGACGGGTGGAGACTGTAGCAACTCGTACATTTCAGACTATAATTTGACTATTTATTTTGACTTATTATTATTTTAATTTTAAGTAATATTACTTTTATAAGTAATTACGTAAATTCAATCGCATATGCTTAACACGTAACCAACACGAGACTATGATGAGTCTAGGTGTTCTATACTTTTTATTTTCTCCAATAGTCATATTTTATATGAACTATCGCTATTTTGTCATTTTTACGTAAACTTTTTACTTGTTACGTAGTACGCGTATTTGAACCAACGTTATTAGATTTTAAAAACGTATACGCACTCCGTTAAACTTATCACTCAACTAATATACTAATATAGAGTATATTGATAAGTTTTAATATTTTTATAAGTATTATATTTTTATGTTAACCAGTTTTAAGTTATGTGGCTTAAAGGCTTTACATTAGTAATTACCGGGATCAAACTATACCCTCTAAACACTAAACCATCACTAAAACTAATAATAAAACACAAGTTTACACCACCACCTTTTAGTACCACGCCTCCTTACAACTTTAGGAGACTTAGCATTGTTTTAAGACTATTGTGATCTCACATGCATGACTCATAACACAAATTGATAACTTATCATTTTATTTATACTAATTTACATAGAAGGAAACTAGTCTATGGTTCTTTGTCTCTCTTGATGCCGTACAAACACCCCTATCACCATACCAATTCCATCTTTTATTATTACTAAATTTCTTATTCAAAAGTAAATGTTTTGTGTTATTAGTTTAATCCTTGAATCATTATAACCTTAAACCACCATTGTAGCACATCATTTTCTTGGATATTTTCAAAGATCACTAGGGTTTTATTGGGAATTATTGCAAGTATTTTTGCTATAAAGATCGAGATTAAAAAGATTGAAGACAGGGGTTAAAGATTGATTGGAGATTAGAAGGGTTAGGATTGATGTGTTCTTTTTGTACATGTAACTTTTCATCCTAATCCTTGTAAGATTTATTATTTATTTCTTGCTATTTTTAATATGGTTGTAATATAACTTTGTACTATATTTATTTTTATGATGTTTGTAAGATTATATATGTATTTGACATTGTACACAAGATTTATTACATGAAAATAAGCTTAAACAAGCCCCTAGGTGCACTTAATGAATCTGAATTATGAAGCAGCCCCAAAGATTGGAAAGTCTGAACAACTCAGTGAGTTATGGACCTGAGGTAGTTAGATAGGGTAATAGAGCTTTATTTTTTTGGTCGTTTCTCCGGGTGGCGCACCTCATAACTCATCAGAATGAGTAAATGAGAACCAAAATGGCGAAACATGTCAAAATCTGCACACCAGATTTCATTTGGAAAAATCTCATAGTTCTGGTCATTTTTGGTAGTCGGCCCAGTTTTATGAAATGTAGCTAAGACATAAACTTGAATTTTAGAGAAATCCACGCGTCAAAACAAGTTGTATAACTCAACTTATGATCGTTTTGGCGGGACTGAATGTGCAGCCAAAGTTTCTGCAATGAAATACCAGTGTAAATTTGTAAATTAACTTATGATATAAGTTAATAAAGACTTTAGAACACCTAAGTATGATAAATATATATAGATACCATTCTTAGGACATAAAAACTAATTGATAATAATTTAAGGTTTAGAAATAAAGTGTTAACCAAGTCGGGATAAACATATAAGTAATAACCGAAAATTGATAGGAGTATTGTTACACTTTTATGTAAACACCAAAGTAGTAAGAAATACTATTGGAAAATGACCTATTTTTCCATATAAGAGGCTAACTTGATATTTACGGGATGGTTGGATTAATAAAAGTTATATAAACCCGAACATAGAGTAGCTTACCAATGAGGCTTGTCATCATTTTAAAACTTTGCAAGAACTAAACTTGTACATTTTTGTAAACTTACAAAAATGTGTACAACGTCAAAAGTATATAAATACTTTTATATAAGTTATTTTGTACTTTCTCGTTATATATCTAAGACGCGACTATTTAGTTTTTAGGTCGTCGTTAGAAGCTCGCAACTTCTTGATCTACATTATATCATTGTAATCCGATGCTAATCACTATTGTGAGTATTCACGAACCCCTTTTAATTATTTTAATCATTTTAGGGTGGGATGCATGAGCCTAAATTTAAGCTATATTGTTTGCACTATATTATGAACTTATGACTTGTTTGAATCCAATGGACCGTACATCCTTGGCTTAAAGTCTCCATTTTTGGAGCAGCCTAAAGTCTCCCTTGTTCGGAGCAGACCTTGACCTGAAGTCTCCCATGTTTGGAGCACCTAAAGTCTCTCCTGTTCGGAGCAGTGCCGAGTCTCCCATGTTCGGAGCAGTCACTATGTGATAATATATAATAGTTGTTATGATGGACTCCCCGATTGGTTTGCCGTTCGCACTCCAATTTATACGTACCGTTCGTGCGGCCTCCTTGTGTGGGGCAGTAGGTAATATTGATAGCGCTATTAGAGGTCGGCCAACCTCTCTTTCCCCTGTCTACGGAATGCACATTATTTATTTTTGGGGCTTTGCCGCATAAGTTTATTATATATGAGGCGTTATTATTTGTTATGACCACGTGTGCTTGACCATAAATTGTGTTATCTGTTACGCAATGGCTTGTGAAAACATAGGTTGCAAGTCTTGTATGGGCGGGATTTGCAACTGGATGGTTTGACAGAGCCTTTGCCTTTGGATCTTTCTCAAAAACTTTGGACTTAACTTTATTGTGAAAATAGATCTGAACTCTTCCTCTAAAAAGACTTTCATATTATTTAAAACGTGTGTACTCACCAACTATTTTCATAGTTGACCAATTTTCTCATGCATTTCAGGTGATCAAAGGTTGTTTTCTATGACTGAAACTTTGAACTATGAAGTAACACCTTCAGTCGACTTTCGCTGCTAGACTGATTTTGGGGGTGTTACAGTTTAGGGACATTTTTTATAGTTTACTCTTTAAATTATATGTCATTTCAATCATTTTTGCTTGCATTTATCTCTCGTTCGATCCATCCGTCAATCGCACTTGTCAGGATATATGAATATAAAAAGACCAAATGGACGGACGGATGTAACACACTTAACTTTTTTGATGGAAACACAACAACATATGCATTAAAAAGTTGTATTATATAAACATTATGCTTTAACTGGTTATATAATAAAGTGTGCAAATCAAAAAATTATGTGTGCAAATCATCTCCTCAAGAAAATACAGTAGTATTAATGCTACTAAGAGTATCTCCGGTGAATTAAGCACTTACAATTTTCAACATGTTATTGACCCGTTAACTACAATTCAAAATCATTCTCAACCTATTATCAAACTTTATTTTTCATACAACATAAAAATTTCAACCATTTTGTTAGAAACACGTTATTATTATGAAGTGTCGGTCATTACATTTGTAATAGGTCGTTAGATATTATGGTTTATAATTGTTTGTAATTAAATATCTGGCTCATGTAGTAAGCCCATGAGCAGTGATGGAAGGTTCTTCTAAAACCTAGGGTAAACACCCTTATCTTGTAAACACTATAAATACCCACTCCCTTGAAGGGAGAGGGTGTTGGCTCTTAATGAAATAATCATTTTTAAGATCCCTCCACTTTCTCTCTCCACTACTTTCTCTCTTTAAAATATATGTTGTTATGTGATAAGATAGTGACCTCACAAGTTGTTGAAATCACTCCTAACTTGTATTTCAAGCGTTAGTAATTAATATGTAATAGGTTTCTTAAACTAGGCTTTTATGTTTGTATTAATGGCAAGGCTTATGTAGAAAGCCCATGAGCCTTAGCCCAAGCCCAATAAGTAAGGAAGGGACTAGACATGTTGCCCTACCTCCCTTCCCCTATAAATACTAATGTAAACCTTCTCTTGAAGGTTCGTTGTTCACTTCTCAATATATCCTACGCCTATCCTTTATCTACATTCATACGTGTGTGTTTGTTTAGTGTTCAACCGATCATCTTTACCTTTATTTCTTACATATTGATCCTTGTGTTAACTTATGGTGACCTAACAGTGGTATCAATCGCCATCTAGTTGGGTGAAACACTTTTGTGTTTTAAGTTTGGTTTCTATACGCGTGGGTTTTAGCGACATAAACTTTCATACGCTTAAAGCTTTAGTTTTTACACTTGTAAACTCAAGATTCTTGTGGTTTAAGGTTTATTTAGTGTTAAAGTTTAAGTTTTTTGCATCATGTTTCAAACTTTACGTGTGTAGATTAGTTTTTAAGCTTGGTTGGATTCGTGTGTACTTGTATACGCGTAAGGTGAAAAATAGTTTTGGATCATCAAGTTTCAATCTTTTTTGTTATTTTGGTGATTTTGAAGCTATTTCATCATTAAAATCAGGTTACAAAACACTTTTGGGCATAAAAATCAGTTTTGGTAAATTTTTGTACTTTATATGCTAGTAAAACCCTAGTTTTACGCGTAAGGTTTAAATCCTAAGTCTTTCTACGCCTAAGCAAGTTCCTACGCATAAGCTTTTCTGCCTTTGATTTTTGAAGCTGTTGGTTTACTCAGTATTTTCTTGCTTGGATAAGCCTGAAAACACTTCAACTTTGGATATCTTTTACACTTGGATAAGTGTAAAGGATTTTTGGGTAAAACCCTAGTTTTACGCCTAAGCATTGAATACTGACCTTACAGTATTCAATGAAAACACGCCAGGTCTTATGTTGTTATATGATAGAATAGTGACCTCACAAGTGGTATCAAGAGCCAATGATAGTTTAGGTTGCGATTTGATAAAGTTTTAAATCGGTTTTAGGTTTATAAAAAAATTGCAGGTAAGGCGGATTATTTTTTTTTTTCAAATTGTGTTAAAACTGAAAAAGTTAGCTACTTTATAATAGTTTAGGTAATAATTTCAAACTGGCCTAGCCAGTGATGTAAACGTGTCTCGCAAAAGACTTTTCCCAAGTAGAATGTACCATTTCGAGAATCCATTAATAGACATGAACTTTAACGGGTCTAGTATTCTCATTCGAGAAGTGGTTACACCTCCAAGTTAGTTATTAGGGTTGGTTATCATCTAAAAACTGATAATGGATCCCTTTAACTAACAACGTAAACGTGTCTCGCGGGGAATTTTCCATCAAGAGTCGATCAATTCAAAAGTGCGAACTCTTCCCTCAATGTGCAGATTTAAGTTAAAACAATACAAGCACATGTGGAGGGGGAGTATTTCTAAAAATCCAAAACTCTCAAAGTGTTAACGAAATATGTTTTATCATAAATACCTTGAGAGATTTTCAAGAAAAACGTTTATGGCAATATAGGATAGTCATGGAGTTATAAGGTGACTAAGGATAGGAAATTAGTCCTATGATCCGCCAGAGCCGGAGGGATCTACCCAAGGACAACACCAATAGTTAGAACTAGAAAGTGCTTAGGTATGATTGAAAAAAGGAGTATTGTGAGAAAGCAGAAAGAAGGAGTTGAAGAATAAAAAAAAATTAAAGAAAAGGGTGAAATTTTTTTTAAAGAAAAGTGCTTAGGTATCGACCTCTCTCTATGAGATGTGTTGATATTGAAACATGAGACACCAATCCTGTCTCTTAATACTAAAACAAAATGCACAAATTGAGTCTAGAGCCACAAGATTCATCAAAAGATCTTTTAGGAACATTTAATATTTCTACACTCGTTGTTCAACATTAAGAACACTAGATGTAAATCTAAGAGTCCTACGCAGATCCTAGCAATCTGCTAGAACATTTATGTGAGGATTTACAATTGTGATCCTCAGTGATTGAATAGAAACTCCTGCGAGGGTCAACATCAAACATCCCTGATAGCGGGTCACTTCGATAATCCCTTGTGGGTTACGTTTAGTGTTCGCGGTGGTTTCAAACGGTCAACAGTCGTGGAGTGATACATGGGTATACTCCAGCGGCTCAAAACGACAAAGTGAAGATATTGAGTACAGGGAAATGCCAGTGAGTATCCGATATGAGATTCGTCAAAGAACGTGCCAACGAACTGGGATGTACTTGTACGAAATATCTGAATTCTTACGCCAGGAACTTTATTGCTAACTGTTTTAATGCAGGTATTTATAAAGATCAAGAGTTCCATCACAGACCATCACCACCATCATTACCATCAACATCTCATTTCCACATGCTCATACATACATTAGAAAGATATTCTCATGAAAAGATCTAAGTAAATAAAAGTTCAGAAAGATTCTACTTCAAAGTCATAAAATCTGTAAAGTCACAAGTCAAAGATAAAAGCTAAAGAATAGAGCTTCACATGTATGAATCACAAACTTCACAAGAAGTATGAGCTTGTTGGAAAATACATAAAAGCACCAGGAACAAAGATGTTGATAAAAGGCATATCTCATAACTGATCACAATAAGAAGAACAAGAACAAAGATGCAAAGAATCAAAGACGTCACAAGCAAAGAACGTCAAAGAAGTTCAAGACGTCGAACGACCTAAGCAAGACAACAAATGATGACCAACCCTTAGGGGGAGATTGTTAGGAACACGTTATTATTATGAAGTGTCGGTCATTACATTTGTGATAGGTCGTTAAATATTATGGTTTATAATTGTTAGTAATTAAATATCCGACTCATGTGTAGTAAGCCCATGAGCCGTGATGAAAGGTTCTTTTAGAACCTAAGGTAAACACCTTTATCTTGTAAACACTATAAATACCCCCTCCTTTAAAGTGACAGGGTGTGGGTTCTTAATGAAATAATCATTCCTTAATCATTATTAAGATTTTTCCACTTTCTCTCTCTAAGATATATGTTGTTATGTGATAGAATGATAACCTAACACATTTAATCTTTCATAACCTATTCCACTATTACACGTTTTTCAACTCTTTTCTCTAATGCAATAAGTCGTCTTTAAGTCATTTTCTATTCTTTGTTAAGCTTTGCATTATATAGATGCTCTAAATCATCGATCATATATGGAAAGTTGAATGTTACACACTTCAACCTTCTTATCTTAAAAATGAACTCTATGGAATGAACAAAAAATGTAAATGGTTAATCTTTTTGAATTGTGTGTAGTGACTTGATTAAAAAATAAGATATAACTTTTTAACTGAAAACGTGTGACATTAAAATTATATTTTATCTCGAACTAAAGACAACTAATTGATGCAACTTTAACGCACAAATATGCGGACTTGCGTTTACCTTAATATAGCTTCACAACAAGCTGAATTGTGTCCAATGTGAATCCACGAACCTAACTTAAATAAGTAGCAAGACATTCAAGAAAAAAGTCGAAAGAAATATAATGAGTTTTAGTGCCCTCACTAGTTCGTGGACTAACATTAGAGCAATATACTATTAAAATATGATATAACCCAATAAAATATAATGACCCATTAAGCAAAAGGTCAAGGACAATCAACAATAGTGACCAACCAGATCATAGAGATATGTTGAGAAATAGGAAGGAAAATGGTCCATCATCTAATACATCAACTAGTGAGTTGGATAAGTATTTTGGCGAAACTCTTGAACCATTTGACAAGAATGTACATTTTGATATTTTGCTATGATAGAAGGTAAATAGCTCGAGATTTTCTAGTTTTTTATTTAATGACTAGAGAATTTTTAGCTTTTCGAGTTTCAACGGTGGCTTTCGGGTTGGTATTTAGTAATGTGTTGGATTCACATAGGAGTTTTTTTGGGTGACAATCAAATGCCTAATTTGCACCGAAGATTGGCTTCGTATATGCTTAAATTTGGAAAAAAAAAAAACTGAAGACTTAGATAGAAAAGCACATATGATAATAGGTACATTTATTTATTACTTATAGTTTTTAAATACGGTTAATTGCATCAAAAGGTATTATACTTGACATCATTTGTAATTATGTTTAGCGTACAATTTTTTCGATTATACAGTGAAACAAACAGTTTTTTAGATGTTTATGTGTGTAAATTTTGACCTCCCCAACTAGTTTTGCATATGTGTAGCTGATAAGGATTTAAAACACACGTTTTTAGGTGGTCTTTAAGCCCTAAATCAACACATTTTATATTCGTTACTCCTTAAAATCGTTCCTTTTTACATTTTAGGTATTTTAGAAGCAAAATGCTGGAATCAAACATATTTGGATGAAAAGAAGCGAAAACATGAAGAAAACGGCAAAGTCAAGAAACAAGGTTGTATTCTGCACCTTACGGCGTCCCAACCCAAAGGGCGACGCCGTCGCTAAGGAGGTTTTCTAATTAAATTACAAGCGAAGGCTCAGGTGTGATTTTGGTTCTACAACATGACGAAGTCAAGCCTATTTTCTAGAAGGCGTCTCTCTTTGTTTTACACCAGACGTCCAAGACCCAGTTCAAGACGACGTCCCAAATGAAGCCAGACGGCGTCACACATCTCAACTGACGTCGTCCCAACAATGACTTGGCCCAAACGAAACCATAAAGACGGCGACCAGACGGCGTCCCCATCAAAAGGCGACGCCGTCGCATTTGTAAATATATATATAGAATTCGATTTTTCTGCATTTAGAGAGTAGTATTTTGGAGAGCAAACCCTAGTTCGTTAAAAGTCCGACTTGGACAGTATTTTAGGGTTTCAAACCCTTCTTTACACCTAAAGAAAAGTTTGTTAATCCATTATATCCCCATATTTATACTATGTTCAATTTGTGTGTGTGTGTGTATGCTTATCCATTATGAGTAGCTAAATTATTCTTGTGTTTGCTTAGATCTATTAAACCTAGTTGTTAATTATTGTTAGGTTGTCTCTTATTTTAATTGGTAGACGCTAGAGTAAGGAAAACTAGCTTCCTCTTTAATTGTTGCGAGCTTAAACGTCCTAAATAGCACAAAGATTGAGAGTGCACTTGAGCCCTCGTTGTGTTTATTCCGTGAGTTGTAGCTTTAGGATAATAGAGTATTCGGGGGAGATATTACGGTACTTGGCGATTCCGGATAGTCTAGAGGAGAGTTACAATTAATAGAACTAGGGAATTAGGCACCCCTCTATGACCACACGGAATACAATGCACCAATTAAGATGAGGATGTGACAATTCAACTGACCAATAAGAGATAACTAGGGAGTAAGAACATCTGAGTAAACACACGTTTAATTATCATAAGAAAACACCAATCAATACATAGCTTATATTTTCCTTTTCATTAGTTTAATTAGTTTTTAATCTTTATTAGTAAGTAGTAAAATTGGTAGAAGTACCACCCCTACTCCTATACTCCGAGATATATATTGTTTTCTAAAAAATATAAAAAGCTAAAAAGAATCACCCTTAACCTCACCTTCTCGTCATACATCTCTACTAGCATATCTATTCTCCTAGAGAACGATCAACCCCCTGGGTTTACCCATACTACACTGCAACGATTAGGTACATTGCCTAGTGGTTGTAAAGCTTGCTCGCGGAAAAGGAAGTCTTTCGACCCCGAACCTGCTATCAAGTTTTTAGCGCCGTTGCCAGGGAATAGAATAGCTAGTTAGTTTTCTATCTCGATTAGATCTACTCGCTTGATTCCTATCAAGTGAGCCTTTTTTTATTTTTTCTTAGCTTTCTTTTAGTCTATCTCCCTTCTTTGTGCTTTTGTTCGTAACCCTTTTCATTGACTATTCCGTTAACCTTAATGGAGAACGTGAATCCTCCAAAATTTTCACCCAATCGAAAAAATCCACTACATAATCTACCCTTTCCACTCCAAAATGAGATTTTGAGGTTCCGACAACATCATGATGAATCATTTCCCAAGGCATGGACTTGTTTTAAATACCTGCTACTAAAAGTCCTTCATCAAGGTCTTGATTTGTTGTTTCCACTTCAATTATTTTACACTCTTATCGACCAAAAAAATCAAATGAGACTTGACTATATAGCGGATGGGGATTTTTGGGGATATGGTGTTCAAGATGCATGGGAAATTTTTGAGACTCACGCCCAATGTAGAAGTGGAACATGGGACCCAATAAACAAAGATTTAGACATATTTTCAAAGTGGAAGGCTCAATCGGAAAGGTTGATCATGAGTGAGATGGTTATAGTTGAGATACCTAGGTGCATGTCATGGTTAGGCGCTATAGTACAAAATTAATGCATAGGTGATCTAGATAGGATGGAGGATAGAGTAGAAAGTCTAATCCCACCGGATACCCCACAAGTCCTACCATCACTTGAGGAACACACACCGCCTATAACTTACCCGAAAGTAATAGAAGAGACTATAGGAACCCCAATAAAAGTAGAACATTTGGACCAACCACAAATAGAGGATGTAGGTTTAAACACTTGTTGTGATGACCCTTCTCTTAATTCTAAGGAAGTTCCTAGTTTTGATGAACCGGAGCCTCAACCAAAACCATTACCCAACTTTCCATCCATAGATGTGAATCTAGGAATTGAATTAGGGCCCAATCCACCCATCAAAACAAATAGTCCGGGTAATTGCATGATAAAGGTAGTAGAATCTAAGCCATGTAGAGTGGAAGCTAATATAGGAGTAAGCCATGACCTTACACACTTACATCACCCATTCATGGTTGATAACAAGAAACATTATGGGTTTAAACTGGGTTTATTAGGTCAAGATGGATCCTTAACTAAGAATCTCTTGAAGTTGATAGAAGATGATCCCTTTCTAGAAGAAAGACTTGATTCACCCGCTATACCAATAGAATTAGGTAAGGTTACAATGAAAGAAGTACACCCCTTTGAGCATAAGTATCACCCATCACTCTCTCCTTACGTGGCGAATTTCCACCCTAAGGGTGTGTATCGCTACTATCACTCGTACTTAAACTTAAGTGTAGCGAAAACTACCCCTTTATCCGTTAAATAAGGGTAGAGTCAAGCCCGTGACTCGAAAAAAAGAAGCGCTTCTTGGCCGGAGGCAACCCATGTTTAATTGTATGCATGTTTGTTTTACATTTTCTTTGTTTGTGTGTTTATATGTCTTTTTCATTATTGCTTAACTCTCATGTTTATTTTGTGAAAATGTTTTATTTTGTTTTTAACCTCGTCTTAATTGCATATAAAGGTTTTACAAAAAGATAAGTGTAGGGAAGATCACATATGTTTTTAGAACTTGTATGAACATGAGATTAATAATAATTGGAATTGTATATATTTGTGTGTTTGTTTGAGTCAAATGCTTGTATCGAGTCATAATTGATGTTTTGCAGGAATTTTTCTAGGTCTTTAAAGAAGTAATTTTTCCAGAATTTTTTCGGAAAATGCACCAGACTCATTCTGTCAGAACAACCTGAGGAAGTCAGGACTAAAGCCCGATGGTGTCAGGAAATGTAGAAACAGATTCACAGTTTCGTTTTCTGTCTAACTTGTAATTTTTTTTGGAAACTTCCAATTCTTATTTTCCAGAAAAACTGCAAACATCCATTCCACAAACATTATATCTTATTTCCTTTCTAGTATAGTTTGTTTTATATATAGTTTTTACCGCCGATTTTATGAGAGGTTTCGTTTCGTTTTCTAATAAGAGTGCAGGTTATATTAGACAAGAAGAAGAAGTACACGATGGAAGCACTTATTACTTGCTCATTCTTCATGGAAGAGGATTTAACCGCAAATTTATACATATCATACCGAGCTAATCAGGGGAGTACTAGTTTCTTTATCTTTTATTTAACTTCCTTTATCATAACTTTCATACTTTCGGGGAACATAGGGGACAATGTTCAGTTTAAGTGTAGGGATGGAGAATAAAACGGGACCTTAGAAACTATTCACTCATTTATTTTTGTCTTGTCCTCAGTAATTTGTGTAATAAACTATGAGAAATATTTGTTAGGGTAATTTTAGCACCAAATTTAAAATTTTTTATGGCATTTACGAATAAAACTTTAGTCTTAATAAAGTGTCTCATGAATAGGAATTATATGACTAGCACAAAAATCGTATACCACTCAAATTCCACCAAAAAAATATGAGTTTCGCCCCTAGATCTTTAGGAATAAAGGCATTCATCTTTAATGCTTAGTGAGTGTACCGGTAGTATAATAGATTTTAGAACTTGCTTTGTGATGCATTCCGAGATCGCTAGTGAGACTACATTCGTGTAGTTAGGATTAACTAAATGATAAGAGGCATTAGGATAACCCGTGTTTTAAATCTATAATTTAATTACGTCATCCTCATCAGTTGAGTAATTTTTCCCACACCCTTGCGATGTACTCATCTTTAGTACACGATACCCCTAGTTAACCCTTTAGAGCCTATCCTTTTCGCGGTTCTCGTGATGTTCCTGTTTCCGGAATATCAATGAAGAGCATTGTTTACAATCCACCCCCAAATGTTACACTCAAATCGCTTTAGCCTATCTTGTATGCACTCATCTTTAGTGCATTGTAGTCATTGTTTAAACCCTTAGTTCAATTATCTAGTTACTTGCATAGTTGCTAAGTCGAGTCATATTCTTTGTACACAGTTTTGGGACGATTGGGACTCATGGGAACGAGAAAGAACGATAAATTCAATTTCCCTTTGTCTACGTAATTAAGTACTCTAAGATCGGGTCAATTAGTGTTAGTGAAATAAAAACTCAAGTGTAGGGATGCTCTTATAAATCTCTTTAATTTGATGTTATCCTAGAGGATGGTAGAGTAAAAAGGTATGAAAAAAGCGAAAAAAAGAAAAAAAAGTGAAGTGAAAAAAAAAATGAAATAAAACAAAATGAGAAAAACATACAGGCTACCATCCTACATCTATCTTTATGTTTATGTTTTTAAATTTATGTCTTTTAATTTTGTTTCAAGTTGTTATTTAGTGTTAGTGAGTCGAGTCTTGGGTTAGCAACGCCGCGTCTTGCATGCATGTAACATAAGATTTTTTAGTTGCCACCACTAAATATCCCGTTATCCAACAAAACCCTATACTTCCTTACCCTAGGCCTAACATTACAACCATTTGTAAAGACCTCTTAGATAGTTATTCCTAGGTTCTTACGCCAAAGCGGTGGAGGTTTGATCTATTCTCAATCCTATGGTAATCTATGTACTATGCCAGGTAGTGAGTGTTTATCTTTGATGAGTGTCTAAATACTCATCATTTTTGTACTGTTTAAACTGCAAAAACATCTGAAAACACTCAGAAATACATCAAAATGATGAAAATATCACAAATAAGTGTTTTATGTGTTTCAAATGCAAAAATGCCAAAATCAGATGAAAAACGTATCAAGTTTGCATAATTGTCAGTTTTAGTCCCTCAAGTTTCAAAAGTTGTCAAATATAGTCCCTGGTAAATCAAAATAAAGGAAAATGTTATTTAAAGTCCCTAGGGATTCATAAGTTGTCAAACTTGGTCCTTGAGGTTTAAAATTGCAAAATTACAACTTTGGTCCCTCAAGTTTTAAAAATGTCAAAAATAGTCCTCGGATATTTAAAAATGGAAAATAATCAAATGTGGTCCTTGTACTATTAAAGATTGGCAAGTTTGGTCCTTGTGATAAGTTTGGAAAAGTGGCAGGTTCAGCCCCTTAACTTGGCAGAAATTACAATTTTGGTCCTTGTATATTAATAACAAACCAAACGGACCCTCTTTTGTATTTTGAACCCCAGCCAAACCCAAACGACCCCCTGTCACAAACCTGTGACCTCCCATTGTGAACCCCTCTTCTATTAATACCACCAGTCAAAATAAGTCAAACCCGTCACTGTACATCCCTCTCACACAAATCCCGCCAAACCAGACACCTCCTCAAAACCAAAACCAGAGTGGTTTTTCCACCTTTCCACTTGTTATCCAGCTGTATACCCACTCCCCTCCACCTCCACATCCTCCCAAACTTCTTTAAATGCAAAAACCTGCTCATGACTTTTTTGGCGCCAAAACTCCAAATGGACGAATATGATGATTCTGAAAGATTCAATGGTCAAGATGAAGTGGGAAACAATCAGGGATGTCGACAGAGTCTAAAAGATCTTTATAAAGATGAGGAGAAGCAATGTGGGATAGTATCGAGTGTAATTTAATTTTGCTTAAGTCGTTTTTATTATTTTAAGCTTTCCAGTGTAATTTAAGTCTTTCAAGTACTCTGTTTAAGTTATTTCAAGTGTATGTAAACCTTTTTCAGTTTCAATTTCAGTGTTCAAGTTTAAATTTCAGTTTGTGCAATTTTAAGTTAAAAATCTCAATATATTCTAATGTTGTTGTTAGTTGTTATTAAGGACTCATAAGCTAATATAAGCTCCTATATAGCTTATTTAAGCTATTAGAAACCCTTAAAATCAGTTTAGAAGCAAAAAGAAAGAAAAAAATACCAAAAATACTAAAAAATGATGGAAAATCAAAAATCCATGGTGAAGGTTATCAAGAAGCTGGAACAAGGTTGATATTGGATTGCCTTGGTTTAGTGCTTCTTGGGAAGCTATAGGTTGTGTTTGTGTGCCTCAGTTCTCAGTTTTGAGCTTGGAAGCCACTTGTAAGCCTATTGCTCAATTTTGGTATTTCACTGTTAAAGTCAATTGTTAGCTTGAATCTTTGTATTTGTATGTTTCTTAGTTATAGTTAAGTAAAATTATATATTAAAACAGTTTGCTTGTTCTCTTTAATTTGTATTTACTAAAAACCTTAGTTTAACTGTCATTTGAGCATAATATAGAATACCAAGTAATTATAGTTTAAGCTAGTGTTTCTGTGTTCATTTAAGCTTATTTATTCATAATAAGTTGATAAAAAGCAATTTCAAAAACCTTGGTACTCATTTGTTTTAAAAAACCAAAAATCAGTTATATTAAGGGTTGTTTGGATTTGTTGAGTTTGTTAACTCAGAGGATGCTTTTGTTGATATTTCTAGTTTGTACATGTTACCTTAGGTCTAAATAGGTTAGTTAAACCATAAAGTATAGTGCTTGTTCAGTAAAAAGTCAAAGTTATCTTAATCTCACCCATAATAGTTAACTGTTAGGATTTTGGATTACAAATCTCATCACAGTAGTTGATAACTTGATATTATAGCTTAATTTCATCTTATTATAGCTTATTACATCATATTCAGTCCATAGAATCAATCCTAAATTCATCAAAGTCAACTTAGCTCATTTTCTTAAAAAGTCAAAATCTCCCCTGTGCACAGTTGAGCTAAGCTATTTCACAAGCTCATCAAGAGCTTATTAGTGAACCTCAGCTTGTGACCCTTAGCTTTTTGGAAAGCTAACCTGGCTGTCTCTCTAGTCTAGTGCTTATTTTCACCTCTATAGCTTATTTGATAAGGCTGCTAGTTGCTTTTTGTTTGTCCCAATTCACTCAGTATATACCGAGTCTTTAAACAGTGTGATACAAGCTTTTTCTCAAGCTTGTCATTAGCTCATTAGTTAACCTCAGTGTTTGAGCTTTGGCTTTTTGGAAAGCCCACCAGCTAAACTTAACACATCAGTCCTTGTTTTGAGCTTTTAAGCTTATTTAATAAGCTCAAACTGCTCTTAGATACGGCTGCAGGCCTGTTTGGTTGAGAGGTTTAAGATAAGTGCTTATTTGCTTATTATAACTTCTCAGTGTGTCTCCTTGTGCTTATTAGCTTTATTTAAGTAGTTTTAGCTTATTTTCATCTTATTTCATCTTTGGTTTCAGCTTGTAAGCTTGTTTGAGCTTAAAGAATCAAAATAAGCTCATAAGCTCACTGTTAAGCTTTTTAGCTTGTATACAGCTTATTTTCAAGTTGTAAAATTTTTGTTTTCATTAAAGTTACTTAATATCAGTAGTTAAATAGTTTTGAAAAAGAAAAACCACAAAAACATCATTTTAAATACAGTGATAGCGTTTATTTTATAGAATTTAGCTTTTTGATTTTTCTTTTCAGCTTATTATTAAGCGCTTTCAGTTTTTATAATTTTCTTAGCTTTCTGTCATCATAGGATATTTTTAGAAAAAGTTTCATAATTTTCTTAGCTTGTTTAGTATTTATTAAAATTTAAAATAGTTAAAAGTATTAAATAATTAATAATAAATAAATAAAAAGCATAAAAAATATCTTTTCAGTTTTAAAATTAGTTTTATAATATTTTAGATTTTTCTAAGTTAAAATTTTATTTTTCCAGGTTAATTTTATATTTTCTTATATTTAAGTGTATTTTAAATAATTAATAAATAGTAATTAATTAATAATAAATAGATAAAAAGTGTAAAAAATATATTTTCAATTTTAAAATAAGTTTTATAATATTTTAGATTTTTCTAAGTCATAATTTCATTTTTCTAGCTTTATTTCACATTTTATTATATTTTAGAGTATTATTAAATAGTTTAAAATAGTTTTTAATTAATAATAATTAAATAAATAGTTATAAAAATAATTTTCTTTTTCCAATAATTTTCTTTTATTTTTAGGATTCCAAAAATATCATTTTCATATTTGTAGGCCTTTTATTTCTTATATCTCATGTTTTATTTGGTACGTTTACGTAGTTTATTAAACGTACGTATTTACGTTTGTGTCATCTGATTGTTGTGCTTTACAATTCTGTATCTAAATACCATTCCAATCAATCAGTAGTGTAATTTTCAATCAAAATCCTTACTGATCACTATCCTTAGTGATTATTCGACATCTGAAAGTTTTTAAACACCATTAATCCTCCGTGGGACTTAACGACCTAGGGAAACACTATATTCCTCTGATCTTAATTGTATTGGTTTTAGACTGTTTGAATTTTATTACGGTTGACCATTCACAAGTGGTTGACTTGTGTGATAAACTTGACGGTTTGGACCCAATCAAATTTTGGCGCCGCTGCCGGGGAGGCTGTAAGCGTGTTCTAAGCATTTTCAGATCCATACTTGCACATATACCACCTTTTGTAAACAGTTTTTTGTAAAGTTATCAAAAATCAAAAAGTTCATTAACACTTTTCCTAAAGTGTTAACAACACCAAAATATATAAAACAACAAAACAATCGTAGCGTTTTCTAGCTTGTGTTTCCTTTAAGGTGATTCTTAAAGAGATACGATTTGGTTAAACGAGACGATACCAAAAATATTGTCCAAAAGTTTTTAAACCCTTAGCACAAATCCATACCTACGTCTTTTCAGTGGTACTTAATAAATACATAAAAATCAACCACCGCAAACCAAGGCAGTACACCTACCAACTGGGGGTGTGAACATTAATAAGTTCCCAATCTTAAAGATCAAAACTTGCCTTTGTGTCCTTGTGATTTGGTGTACCTTTTTCAAAGAAGCCATTTCATTTGTGATTATTGGTTTAAGTTCACTTGTCGTTTTGCCTCGCATTTGTTTTGAAAACTGATTTTTATACTTAGTGCATGCGCACTCGTTCTTCCAGTTCTACAAGTCCACTTTCTGAGCTTGCAAATATTCCTCGTAGACGTAGAGGACGTTCTGCTCCTTCAGCCGTGACTGAGGAACGTCTAGCATCACCACCCCCTGTCGTAATGGCAGAAGACAAACCGATGAATGAGCTTCTCCAAGCACCCATCGAGGGTTACGGAGATGCCATTATTATCCCAGCCATCGTGGCTGATACCTTCGAGTTCAAAACCGGGTTGCTTAATCTTGTAACCCAAAGCCAATTTTATGGTTTTGAGCGGGATGATCCTCATGCACATATTCGATGGTTTAACAAGATTGCATCTACCATCAAATACAAGAATGTCCCACATGAAGCAATTAAGCTTCTTCTGTTCCCATTCTCTCTAGAGGGACAAGCCCGGAATTGGCTTGAGAAACAACCCCCTCGTTCCATTGAGACATGGGAGGATTTAGTCACCAAGTTTGTTAACGAATTCTATCCTCCATCCCGAACTACAAGTCTTAAGAATGAGATAATGAAATTCTCTCAAAGATTTGATGAATCATTCGGGGAGGCATGGGATCGTTACAAAGAATTGCTCCGCAAGTGTCCGCATCATGGTTTTACCGAGTTAATGCAAATGGATACTTTCTACAATGGTCTGAGACAAGCTGACCAAGACTCTTTAAATGCCTCCGCGGGAGGTAATTTCCTGAGCAAGACCACAAAAGAAGCCTTGCAAATCATAGAAAACAAGTCCCAGGTCCGCCCTTTCCGAACAAAGACATATCAGTCTCAGTCTAATGCAGGACCTTCTACTTCATCTTCCGTGAGTACATCTAGCACCGATGCTAAAATTGACAAACTCACGGATATTGTTCAGGCTTTGGTTCTTGCTAACCAAAAGAAAGTCACTTTCACACAAACACCATCACATGGTGAAGTGAAGAAAGTCGAGGTCTGTGTTACTTGTGGTGGCCCTCATGCATACTACAACTGTACTGCCACCGATGGTAGTCCGTTTGAAGCCAATGCTATAGCCGGTACTTCACATCAGGGAGGTAATCAATACCGTCCTCAAAATGAACCAAATTACCGTGCTAATACTTATCAGGGACCACCCGGTTTTAACCAGAATCCTAATATACAAAACCGGAATCAAAACCAACCTAGAATGAACCAAGGTTATCAAAACCAAGGTAATTTCTATCCCGGACCAAATCAAGGTTTCCAACATCAAGGGAACCTTAATCAAAACAATTTCAGGGAAATGTAAATCCTAACCAAGGGAATTTTCAACAACAAGGTCATAATCAAAACATACGACCTCAAAATTTCCCTCCACATCCTCCAGTACCATCATCTGATGAGTTATTGAAGCAATTCATGAAATCCCAAGATGAAATGAACAGGTTGTTGGTCAGCCAGATCGCTGATCTAAAGAAGTCTTTAAATGATCAACCCTCGGGCTCAGGAAAACTTCCGAGCAACACGATCGCTAACCCGAGGGGCGATGCAAAGGCGATCACAACCAGAAGTGGTGTTTCATACAATGGACCCGCTATTCCTACTACCTCTTCTTCTTCTCTCCCGAAGGTAGTGGAAAGTGAACCTGAGGCGACAAAGGACAAGGAACTTCCTACTAATAACGGAGGTACCAACGATGTCCATCCTCAAGTTGTCCCGAAACCCAAATCCAATACAGGAGTTGTTTTTGAACCTCCAGTAGCTCCTGTTGAAAAACCCAAATCCAAAACTTCTATTCCTAACCCATCACGTTTGAATGAGTAAAAGCTCCGCGAAAAAGCCAGTCATCAAATGGACAAATTTTTTCAAATTTTCCAAGAACTACATTTTGACATAAGCTTTGTGGATGCTATCATGCTGATGCCCAAGTTTTCATCAACTCTCAAACACATGTTAAGCAACAAGGAAAAACTGTTTGAGATGGCAAAAACTCCTCTGAACGAGAACTGCTCTGCAGTTATTGATGAGTGTGCAAATACTCATCATTTTTGTACCATTTAAGCTGCAAAAACATCTGAAAACACTCAGAAATGCATCAAAATGATGAATATATCACAAATAAGTGTTTTATGTGTTTTAAATGCAAAAATATCAAAAACAGATGAAAAACGTATCAAGTTTGCATAATTGGCAGTTTTAGTCCCCAATTTTCAAAAGTTGTCAAATCTAGTCCCTGGAATCCAAAAATGTGGAGTTTTATCATTCAAGGTCCCTGAAATATTCTAGGTTGTCAAAAAATGGTCCTTGAATGAATCTTTGGTCAAATGGCAGAAAAGGTCCTTAAACTTTGAAATATGTCAAAAAATAGTCCTTGGATTTATAAAAATGGAATTTTATGCAATAGTGGTCCTTGTACTATTAAAGTATGTCAAGTTTGGTCCTTGTGATAACTTTAAAATATTGGCAGGTTTAATCCCTCAAGATTGGAGAAATTGCATAAATGGTCCTTGTATTAATACCAAACCAAACGGACCCTTTGTTATTATTAAACCCAAATCCAATCCTACAACCCAGCTGGCCCAATATCCATACCCAGCCCAACCTTTTTATATAATACCGGGGTCAACCCCAGTCAAACCCACCCTCCTGTTCATCTTCCTCACAACCCCGCCAAAACCAAAACCACCCTCCACATACCTGGTTTCACCACCAGCTCATCACCAACCTTTCCCACCATGTCCCCTCCACATCCACAACCTCCCAAAGTTCTTTAATTACTCTCAAACTACCCCAAGCAGCCTTTAGGACTTTTGGCGCCAAAAGTTATTTAAACGGCTAGGATCAATTCTGCTTATCCAATTGACACGAATTAAAGTGGGATTTGATTAGAATGCTAGTGGGAACTCAGAATGCTATAAAAGAGAAGAGAAGGAAGAGAAGAAGACTACCTTTGGATTAGCCTAGGTCACATAGTTAATGTAGTTTACTGCTTTCTTTAAATTCAAGTCATTTTAATGCTTTAATGTTGTAATTCTCCCTAAAGTAGTGTAATGAAACTTTATTATCAGTTTAATTTCAAGTATATTTCAGTTTCAAGTTTTTACTTTAATTACCTTTAAATTTCATGTTCTTTAAATTCTTGTTAAGTAGTTGTTTAAAGGACTCAATAAGCTCACATAAGCTCCTGACAAAGCTTTAAAGCTTTTAGAAACCTTAATACAGTCTTAGTCTTTAAAATTCAGAAAACACTAAAAAATCAAGAAAATCAATGAAAAATCAAAAATAGTGAGTTGAGAAGGAAGAAGCTTGGAGCAGGATGAATTCTGGATTGTCCTGGGTAGTAATGCTTCTTGGGAAGCTTTAGGATTGTTCTTGGGTCTTGGTTCTTTGTCTCAACTTGTATTGCAACTTGTAAGCCATTTTCTTAAATTTTGCATATTACTGTTTTGTTGCTTATTTGCTTTGATTTTGATGTTCTTTATGTTTCTTTGTTGTTTGTTAGTCATAATATGTCTTAATGTTAGGTTGTTATGCTTTGGATTGGATTGTGGTTTGATATTGCATTTTGACTGTCAATATGCTTGCTTTTGATAATCCTAGACCTAGACTTTTGTGACTACTTGTTTAGGCTGAAAAAGGTTTGGTTTGACACACTTAAGCCCCTGGATTTAATAAATTAGGTTTATACAGTTTGATGTTATGAAAAGTTCAATTTAATCTCATTTAAAGATTGTTTGGATTTGATGGTGATTCTGTGTTGTAGGATATTTGAATGGTTTTTCTTGTTTGATGTACTCTTCTTATGGCCTAAACAACTCAGAGAAACCTTAATCTAGCAGTTCTATATATGAAAAAGTCAAAATGACAATTGCACTAATTTATGTGTTGACTGTTATGATGTTAGATCCTAGAATCTTGTATATGTATTCAATTCTTGTGTATCTGTGTTTATTTCATGTTCTTATAGCTTAATATAACATATTAAGTCAGTAGATTAAGTTCTAAATTCAGTTTAGTCAACTTTTTATGTTCTTGTAAAAAGTCAAATTTTCAATTTAGTCGTTTTTGAATAAACTTAATAATTTCAGTGTGTCTTTGCTATTTAGTTTCTGTCTAAATGCTTTTAGGGTATTGTAGTTTTGTTGCTAATATTTCTTACTCTATTTTTGTTAATTTTTGTATGTCATGTTTAATAGCTTATTTTATAGCTTATTTTAGCTTGTTTTTGCCCTGTGCACTGTCTAGGCAGTCAATTGCATAAGCCCTATGGAATTGATCTTCGCCTGAGTACTTGGTTCCTTTGTGTATCCCTTATGGCCTTTTTATTATGTGTATGCTTGTTTTCCAGTTTGTAGCTTATTAGATAGCTTAATCACTTTCACCCTTTTTGTTACAACCAAACTCACCACACAGAAGCAAACTGTGTGGTTGAGTTATTTTCCCAAGCTCATGAAAAGTTCCTTATTGACCTTGAGCTTGTGATCTTTGGCTTCATGTGAGGCTAATCTATCATACTCAGTGTTTCAGTGCTTGTTGAGCTCTCATGAGCTTATTTGATAAGTCCTATAGGAGTTTGTTGTTTGCCCACTCACAACAGTTCATTGAACTTACACCATTACCAACAGCTCTAAGAAGCTCCTTAGTGATCATGAGCTTGTGTGGCTTAGTTTCATGTGAAGCTCATCTACCCAACTCTTTGATCCAGCACTTAAATCCCACCTTGTAGCTTATTATATAGGGCTGCAAGTAGCTTGTAACTTGTCCCATTCCATCAGTGTATACTGAGCTTTCAGTATACACTGGCCTTCTTCATAAGCTCACAAAAAGCTTATCCCGTAGACTTAGCTTGTGATTTTGGTTTCTTTTGGAAGCTAACCCACTAGACTCTAAGTTCCAATGCTTAAATTCCATGTTGCAGCTTATTAATAAGGGCTGCAATAAGCTTTTTGTTTGCCCCATTTTTCAGTATACATTGAGAAATCAGTGTAATCATGCCTTCTTCATAAGCTTCTCAAAAGCTCATATATGATTCCCTCAACTTGAGCTTTGACTTTTTGGAATCCTCACCAGCCCAGCTTGCTACTTCAATTCCTATTTTGGTTTATTAAGCTTATACCCTTAGCTTAATTTGTCATTCAAAAAGTATGCAAGGGTGTTTGGTACTGTAGTGTACTGTAAGAGCTTATTAGCTTATACCAAGCTTATGAGTGATTGTCAGTATACCAGCTTGTGCATACTTGTTCATATAACTTGTATACATATTATTTTTCTTTTGTTTTACAGTGTGGAGCTTATACCAAGCTTTTACAAGCTTTCACTCCATCCAAGTTAAGCCCAAAAAGCTTAACTGTCTAAACCATAAGCTCACACTTGTGCACCATTTCAGTCCATTTTTCCTGTTTATATTTATACATTGGACTTGTGTACATCTTATTTTACCTTTTGTTTCATGTATATAGCTTATTTCAAGCTTATTATGAGCTTGAGTTCCAACAATCAAGCCAAAAGCTTAACTGTTGGACTCATAAGCTCACAACTTGCTTATTTCTTAGTTTGTAAAGTTTTGTTTTCATTAAACTTGTATAATATCAGTACATATTGAGTTTCAGAAAAAGAAAAGCCAAAAAGATCTACTTTAAAGCTAAGTGATAGCTTCTCTTTAGAAGCTTAATTGCTTATTAGCTTATTTATGTTAATAACATATAGTTTTTATATTTTTCCTAGCTTCTTTTATTTATTTTAGAATTATGTAAAAAGTTTCAGATTTTTCTTTATTCATTTAATATTTATAATAAATCGATAATAGTTTTTAATACTTAATAATAGTAAATAATTAATAATAAATAGAATAATTGTGTAAAAAAATACATTTTCAGTTTTAAAATTCATTTTATAATATTTTAGATTTTTCAGATTCTTTATTTCATTTATTTAAGTTAATTTTAGATTCTCTTATTATTTAATTCATTATTAAATACATTGAATTCATTTTTAATTTATATTAATTAATTTAATAGTATAAAAATTTATTTTAATTTTCTAATAATTTTCTTATCTTTTTAGAATTCCAAAAATATGATTTTCACATTTGTGGGAGTTGTTTTGGATCGAATTCAGTTTTTATTTTGTTACGTTTACGTAATTGTTACGTAAACATATACGTTTTAGTTTTTTAGATTTTCTTAACTTTTATATAAATTTGTAAATTATAGATAAATATTTTAAGTTTGTTTAATTTGCATTTAAGCCCCTAAGGCATGCAAATCCCTACTATAATTATAATCGTTTTGTTTTTATACGTTTACGTTTAATTTAAGTTAAACGTACGTTTGTATATCTTTTACGTTTTTAGGTTTCTGATTGCACGTTTTTAACGACATAGCTGTGACAGAGCTATTACTATTCACATTCCTAGTGTTAGTCAATCAGATTCCTGTTTTTGTATATTCTGTATCATTTCAGCACACACAGTCGTTGTATTACAGTTTACACACCTCGTTGGGATTTAACGACCTGAGGTAACACTATACTCTCCAGATCTTAATTGAATTGTTTCTAAGCTGTTTGAAGTTTATTACGGTTGACCATTCACAAGTGGTTGACTTGTGTGACAAAATTTGACTGTTTGGGAGCGAATCAGTTATCCTGAAGAAGCTTCCCGAGAAGCTTGGGGATCCTGGAAAATTTCTCTTACCTTGTGTTTTTCCAAGAATGGTTGAATGCTTTGCCTTAGCCGATCTTGGTGCAAGCATCAATCTGATGCCTTATTCAGTATGGAAGAAACTTTCTCTTCCGGACCTTACTCCTACATGCATGACTCTCGAGCTTGCAGATCGTACAATATCCCGTCCGCTTGGCATTGCCGAGGACGTATTTGTGAAAGTAGGAAAGTTCCATTTTCCAGCTGACTTTGTGATTGTTGATTTCGATGCCGATCATCGGGTTCCTCTCATTGTTGGACGAGGATTCCTGAGAACGGGCCGTGCTCTCATTGATGTATTTGAGCAAGAAATCACATTACGTGTAGGTAATGAAGCTGTCACCTTTAACCTTGATCAAACTTCGAGGTACTCCGCAAACTATGATTCTGAGTCGGTTAACCGAATAGATATCATTGATGTTGCTTCTGAAGAGTACTCTCAAGAAGTTCTTGGTTATGATCATAATTCTTCGAGTGATAATCTCACTCATTCATCTCAACCCATCATTGCCAATTCTACTCCTTCTCTCACTCCGTTTGAGGAAAGTGACTTCATCTTGGAAGAGATTGAAGCATACTTGTCTAGTGATTCTGTTCCATGGGAAATTGATCACGCTCCCATCGACATCGAGGGGGAAATACTTCTCATTGAGAAGTTGCTTAATGATGATCCATCATCACTCCCTCCCGTCGAGCTTCATAACAAGGAAGTCAAGTCAGTTGAGAAAACTAAAGAATTTCCTGAGGTTGAACTTAAGGACTTACCACCTCATCTCGAGTATGCATTTCTTGAGGGTGATGATAAATTACCCGTCATTATTGCTCGAGATTTGAGTAAAGATGAAAAGACTGCTCTCATAAAGGTCTTGAAGTCACACAAGCAAGCAATTGCTTGGAAACTCTCCGACATTAAGGGTATCAACCCTGAGTTTTGTACTCACAAAATCTTGATGGAGGATGACTTCAAACCAGCAGTCCAACATCAGAGAAGGGTGAATCCTAAGATCCATGATGTTATCAAACAGGAGGTTATCAAACTTCTTGATGCAGGATTAATTTACCCAATCTCAGATAGTCCTTGGGTTAGCCCAATTCACTGTGTTCCTAAAAAGGGTGGCATAACTGTTGTCACAAATGAAGAAAACGAGTTAATTCCAACTCGGCTGGTTACGGGATGGCGTGTGTGTATTGACTATCGAAAGTTGAATGATGCCACCCGTAAAGACCATTTTCCCCTACCCTTCATGGACCAAATGCTTGAGAGATTAGTAGGGAATGAATACTATTGTTTCCTTGATGGTTTCTCAGGTTATTTTCAGATTCCCATTGATCCACAGGATCAAGAAAAGACCACATTCACCTGCCCATACGGAACTTTTGCCTACAGACGTATGCCTTTTGGCCTATGTAATGCTCCTGGCACGTTCCAACGATGTATGATGGCCATTTTCCACGACATGATCGGGGAAACAATGGAGGTGTTTATGGATGACTTCTCGGTCATTGGAGACTCATTTCAAACATGTCTATCCCATTTAGATAAAATGCTAAAACGGTGTGAAGACACCAATCTTTGTCTAAATTGGGAGAAGAGCCACTTTATGGTCAAAGAAGGCATAGTGTCACACCCCCAAATTACCTGTTTTGCAGCGGAATGGAATTCCTGGGGGATGACGATCATAGCATCAAAGTTACAGTTATATCGAACGACCTAAAGTGTCGTTTTGAAAATACCGTTTGATTCAGTAAAATAATCAGAGTTTACAAAAACATAGGTCCCAATAGATTTCCAAGATACCAAAATAAGTTTGTTACAATCAAATGATAGTTAAATGCATAAAATATAGGTGAGACGCGTCGACACCGCGACTCTATGATAAGTCCACATACATGCCATGAAGTGAATGCCTTAGATACCTGAGATAAAACATGCTAAAAGTGTCAACACAATGGTTGAGTGAGTTCATAGAGTTTGGTTAACAAGTAAAGCTTTTAAAGAGCGTTCATGCAACAAAGGCAAAGTTTTTGGTCATTTAGAATAGTCCACAAAAGCAAAGGCATTGTAAATCCACTCAGTTCCAAGTTCCGCCCATACAAAACTTGCAAGCTGTGTGTTCACAACCCATTGCCGAAATATGTCTATAATTCAAGTGCACGTTATCATAATAGTTCACAAAGCAAAGGCATTGTAAATCCACTCAGTTCCAAGTTCCGCCCATACAAAACTTGCAACCTGTGTGTTCACAACCCATTGCACAAAATATAGTGTGTCTAACAGTTAAGTATACATTATCAGAACAGTTCACAATATAGCACCACGTATATAATAATGTATGCCAGGCAAAGCCCCTAGAATAAATAATATGCGTCCCGTAACATAGTGGACGAGAGGTTGGCCGACCTCTAATAGCGCTATCCATACTACCTACTAATAGGAGACTAACAATGCGAATGTACGAACAGTACATCATACAACTATTAATATACAATTAAGAACACTCCGAACATGGGAGAATTTGTACTGCTCCGAACATGGGAGACTTTAGATTGAGAACGCTCCGTAACATAGTGAGACATTCTGCTCCGGACCGGGGAGGCTTTAAGATTGCTCCGAACAAAGGAGACTTTATAGTGATGCTCCGATCATGGGAGACTTTAGGTCAAGGTCATAACACGTACGGTTCAATAAGTTCAAACAAGTCATAAGTTTGTATTTAAGTTCAAGAGTTCCGTTCAAAAGTTCGTAATTAAGTTCAAAGATTTAAGTCGAGTTCAAAAGTTCAGAACAGTCAAAGAGTTCGAATAATATCAAAAGGTTCAAGATAGTCGAAGCGTTCAAAATTACGTCAAACAAGTTTAAAATATATCAAAAGGGTCCTTGTACAAGTTAAAAGAGATCAACTATATGTCAGAAAGTTCATATCAAGTCCAAAGTGTTCACTTATATGTTAAAGGGTTCGAATCAATTTAAAAGAGCTCAAATATACATGTCGAAGGGTTCAAAATCAAGGAAAGTGTTTCAACTAATAGCGTTCAAAAGATAGTGATCAATTTAGTTCGGGCATAATCTACTTACGCGCACATAGAGTGAAACAAAAGATATTCAAGTTCATATAAATGTAAAGTAAAAGCACGTAGTTGAGCATGTATCTCCCCCGAAGAGTTTATAAAACAATTAAACGAGTAAAAGTGGGGCTACGAACTCACCTGTTGCAATAGTTATGATGACAAAGTGGATGCACAGAAATGAGACGCAACTCTCTAACCGCGACCTATTATGAATGATATGCTCTAATATAAGTCATGAAACAATGTCGTGCATGCAAACTCATATGATATCCATACCACTTGTACATTTTGGAAAATAAAGTTTATCGTCGAAATATATGTTTATGACATATTGTCAAGTTACCAAATACTTTACAAGTACTTACGTCGAAATGATATCCTACGATAATCATTTAGTGATTTATTATGAAACTATAACTTTTCGTCGTAAAATAATGTCATTTGACAATTTCATGAAAGTGACTAAACGTCCTTGAAAAGTTAGTCGTAAAATGGTGCACATCGAGTGTTAGGAAGCAAACTCAACGGTTTTGGGAAGCTTGTATCATTATCTCAAAGTTTTAACATTTAAGTTTTCATCCTAGAGGTCTCGATCACGGAGAAAAATATAGATAAAATATGGTACTTGTGTCCAAAATATTGTTTAAGGGTGGTTTTCGGCAAAGTTTAAGTAACCGTAATTTATTCATTACAACTCCGCTCGACGAACGGTTGGACATTTTGGAAAATATGCTAGGCGAACTTACTTTTACTAGAAGACGTCACGTTATAAAAAGTACTACATCCTTGTTAAAAACGACCCTCAACATGGTCACTTGTTGCCGTAAGGTTTGTCTAATAGAAATATATTAGTTTTTCTTATATAATAAAGTTACGGCAACTTTGTGTAAACGTGTATAATTTAATCGTTACAAGTCCGTTTTCTACGTTTTATATGTCCTTAGATTCGTATCAAAGTATAATAATATATTTTTGATAGGTCGACACATTTAATAACGCTTAAGCCTCATTTTTGACTCGTAAAGGGAGACATTTTCATGCTGAAATTTCTGAAATTATTAGTTTTCGTCGTCAAACTTCAAAAATTCATAACTTCTTCGTTATAACTCCGTTTTAATCCGTTCAAGCGGCCACGTTTTCGTTTTAAAGTATATTTTCCAAATATCTAGCCCAAAATATTTTACCAACTGCCGAATTTTCCCAGATTTAAAAAATATGGACAGACCCTAAATAAAACTTGTCGAAATGAGTTTTTCACGCGCCAAACCTATTCTAACCCATTCAAAACAACTCCGAAGCTATTCTAATCCTACCATACACCTTCTTAGGGTGTCATGGGTTTTAGACATCACCAAAAATAATATATAACAAGGAGTAATTATAGGATGACTTATATACATAACTCTTAAAATCAATGAAAAAGTGGTACAACATCATATGACTTGCATGTTTTTGCTCAAATATGATGAAATGAATATAACAATGAATATGAAATATGATCATGAATATGGATGCTTACTAGTAAACTTGATGATGTTTTAGAACAAAGGATTAATCCTAATCACCCAAGGTTTTTATTTCAAAACCTATACAAAGAGTGTGTCTAGATTGTGATGAGCTTGACAAGAAAAATTTTGTGATCCTCCTTCTTGAATCTCTATGGTGGCCGACTATGGAGAAGGAGAGAAAGAGATTGAGAGCTTTTACACTTTGACAAAATGAATGAGTATGTGAAGTGTTTTAGTATAAAAAGAATATAAGGTGAAGATATTTTGTAAATAAAGTGTGAGTCATTTGGATGGGTCGACATATATAAAAAAAAGAAAGCTAGGTGTATTTTGTTATAGCTTAATACATATGAGTAGAAATAAAGTGTAGTTAATTAAGGATAGATGGTAACTTGTGTATTTATTTAAGCATTTAAGGTAGCGTTAACTAAAAATAAATTTTAACAGGTCAAAATAAAATATATTGATGTCATAAAAATTATAAAAATACATTTCTTGTAAAATTTGAGTGAAACGATAATGATCGTGTAGAATTTAAGAAAACCGTCGTAATTATATAAATATAACAATTTATATACAAAATAAATTAAAAACATCGGGTAAACTAATAATATAATTTTTATAGTCTTAAAGTGAGTATAAAAATATATTAGGATTATTTTTGGAGGTGTCGGATCAATTGTACAAAATAAATGTTTATGCGATAGCGTTTATTTAATAGGAAAATAAACGTTTAATGAAAATATAAATTTGAAAAATGACCGGAAGTTGAGAATTGTGACATTCTTCCCATGTCAGCGGAATCACGTCCTCGTGATTCGATTAATGATACTATGGTCCGAACCTCGACAAGGGTTCTAAAGGTTTATGCTCGTGTATGGTCTAAATGATTATGTCAATGCTCATGCATATGGGTTCCTCGTCCAACTAGGTACGTTCTCGAGCTATCGTGAGCATTTCCCGTCCTAAATACATGCTCTCTTATGACTAAGCTTGATGAGGCAGGCTTTCCCATTCTCGAGCAAAATTTTCAAAAGACTTTTAGGTAACCGATTTTTACTTAATCCCACAACTCATCAAACAAGAATTGTCATACGATTAGGCTAAATCGGTTTAGGTAACAACTTGTTTCTAGCTTGATCGTTGCAACTCATCAAACAACAACTGTCACTCGGATCAAACAGGAAACAAATGGTTTGAAGAAAATCTTTTGAAAATTTGGCTCGATTACGGAATTGCTTACACATATGAGACTACTACTCCCTTCATTGCATGATTCTTCCTGAATTAGACATAGGTGATCAGGCTATGTATAATTTAGGAGTAACTATGCAATGCTTGGACTAATCGTCTCATATGATGTTTGGTGTTGAGTCATAAGTTCGCATGTATAAGGAGTATGCACTTATAATGTTATGATGAGATGCTATGATGATGTAGTTATAGTCTAGGGTCAATGATGCAACCTAGTTCTCTATAACCGATGCTCTGATACCAATCTGTCACACCCCCAAATTACGTATTTTGCAGCGGAATGGAATTCCTGGGGGATGACGATCATAGCATCAAAGTTACAGTTATATCGAACGACCTAAAGTGTCGTTTTGAAAATACCGTTTGATTCAGTAAAATAATCAGAGTTTACAAAAACATAGGTCCCAATAGATTTCCAAGATACCAAAATAAGTTTGTTACAATCAAACGATAGTTAAGTGCATAAAATATAGGTGAGACGCGTCGACACCGCGACTCTATGATAAGTCCACATGCATGCCATGAAGTGAATGCCTTAGATACCTGAGATAAAACATGCTAAAAGTGTCAACACAATGGTTGAGTGAGTTCATAGAGTTTGGTTAACAAGTAAAGCTTTTAAAGAGCGTTCATGCAACAAAGGCAAAGTTTTTGGTCATTTAGAATAGTCCACAAAAGCAAAGGCATTGTAAATCCACTCAGTTCCAAGTTCCGCACATACAAAACTTGCAAGCTGTGTGTTCACAACCCATTGCCGAAATATGTCTAGAATTCAAGTGCACGTTGTCATAATAGTTCACAAAGCAAAGGCATTGTAAATCCACTCAGTTCCAAGTTCCGCCCATACAAAACTTGCAACCTGTGTGTTCACAACCCATTGCACAAAATATAGTGTGTCTAATAGTTAAGTATACATTATCAGAACAGTTAACAATATAGCACCACGTATATAATAATGTATGCCAGGCAAAGCCCCTAGAATAAATAATATGCGTCCCGTAACATAGTGGACGAGAGGTTGGCCGACCTCTAATAGCGCTATCCATACTACCTACTAATAGGAGACTAACAATGCGAATGTACGAACAGTACATCATACAACTATTAATATACAATTAAGAACACTCCGAACATGGGAGAATTTGTACTGCTCCGAACATGGGAGACTTTAGATTGAGAACGCTCCGTAACATAGTGAGACATTCTGCTCCGGACCGGGGAGGCTTTAAGATTGCTCCGAACAAAGGAGACTTTATAGTGATGCTCCGATCATGGGAGACTTTAGGTCAAGGTCATAACACGTACGGTTCAATAAGTTCAAACAAGTCATAAGTTTGTATTTAAGTTCAAGAGTTCCGTTCAAAAGTTCGTAATTAAGTTCAAAGATTTAAGTCGAGTTCAAAAGTTCAGAACAGTCAAAGAGTTCGAATAATATCAAAAGGTTCAAGATAGTCGAAGCGTTCAAAATCACGTCAAACAAGTTTAAAATATATCAAAAGGGTCCTTGTACAAGTTAAAAGAGATCAACTATATGTCAGAAAGTTCATATCAAGTCCAAAGTGTTCACTTATATGTTTGTTGGATATTAACTTTTCACATACACATCAAACCATAACACAAAGTAGCATATAGATGGAATTCTAAAGAGAGAAAGTTAGAGGTATAGGGAACTTAGTGAGAGAAAGTGAAAGATATTATTATGAGCTCCAACTCTCTACCTTGGGAGGTAGAGAGTATTTATAGTCTTACATAAAACGCCACACATTGGGCTGTGGATCAGGCATACAGTGGGTAAAGACCCGTCCGTCCTCCACGGTGTTACTTACCTAAATTACTACTTAACTTAAAAGAACTACGACTACGAGCTTTCTAACGATTACATATACTTGAGGTGACCGACTCTTTAATACCGAGAATTTCTAATTCCTAACAATCTCCCCCTAAGGGAGGTCACCTCAATCATGTACCAAAAATACATAGAATACAAATAGATAATACATTAACAATTGATCTTGCATTCTTGATGTAGTCCTTTGCTTCTTAGCTCGTAGTCATTGATTCTTCACATTGCATGTTTGGTTATTCCAAGTGGAGGTCTTTTACTGATCCACGTGATGATAAGTTTGAGCCATCTTTGGAGATCATCAGCCATCAACAATCTCTGACACATCCTTTGTGGTGTTGGTATTTTGTGATGTTGTGACTTTGGGACCGACATGCTCACATTTTGGATCATGATATCTTCTCATCAGAGTAGCGGAAGCTTTAGTTGATTCATGATATAGGCAGCAGCGTAGCAGAAGCTTGGTGTGGAAATATCAGAGTCATTGATGCACTAATCATGATTTCTTTTTTTATGATGAATGTGTTAAGTGAGCATGCGGCTGTGGATTGACCGCTTCATTCTGATCAGCTGCAAACGTCGGGCGTACCTGCATACAACAGTTAGCAACAAATCGCACGAAAGTGTATTTGATCACTTTCGTTGAATCGAGGTACACGGCCCACGGTTCCCCGTTGATCAGTACAAGTACTGCCTGTGATCAGGTAGGATTCCTAAGAATCTCCTTGACAGGGTTTCGCAGCTGATCTAGCTGTTCTTAATCCGGAACATCTCAAAGAAGACAACACGGAGTGAGTGAACCAGCGAATTTTAAGTCCACTGATTGATGAAAAGAGATTTGAAAAACAATCGTGTATTGCTCAATAGAAATTGTTTTTGCAATACAACGAAGGTTTTATTGAAAATCAATTATCAATCATAAAAATACCTTATGGTTTGAAAAATGAGTACACAGTCGATGTGCTAAAGAAAAGAGTTTTTTAAGCACAAGGACCGGTTTTTAAAAGGTATCCGTCAATCCATAACCTGAACCAGGATTGATTCAAGAGATTGAATCGCCCCATTGTTTCTGTTCAGTTGTCACATGGTTGATCTATATGATAGATCTCACATGCCACCTACCAGGAGCTTGTTTGATGTTGGCTCCAGAAGGCTTTCCATCTTCATTGTGAATATGTAAACATATCACTCAGATGTTCTGGCAATACCACAAGGATAATGCGTAGGACTCAAGATATAATCTCTCTTTCCACATTGTGTGAAACAGAGAGTCTTCATTGAAAGTGTCCTAATGAGATTTATTGATGATCTCGTGGCTCTAGACTCAATTTGTGCATATTTGGATCCTGTGCCGGAGACTAGGGAGAGGGTCTCCTACTTCAATATCAACCATCTCTAAGAGACAGTCGATAGATTATGTCGGTTCCCCGTGAGAATGAAACAAGCCCTTTTAAGAGGAACTTGAGTGGTTTGGAAAGGTGAAGTGCAGTGCGTCACTGGGTCCATGACGTCTTGTCTTCAATACCGATGTTACCATCAGTAGCATATGAAGTGAACCCGGTTTCTGCCCTAAGGTTGAATAAATGGAGGGCTATTTGTTTTCACCCTTTTCTCATTCAATTCTTTTTAATTCTTCAACCCCTTCAGTGCTTACCGAGACTTCATAGCTAGAACCTTGTTGGGTTTATTCCAGTACTAGCTCAGTCTTAGTCCGCACTCTTCCCATATCTCATTTTTCTCCTTTTATCATCATACCTAAGGACTTCTACACTAACTAGTGGATTGTCCCTGGGTAGATCCCTCCGGTTCTGGCGGATCATGGGAACCAATACCTAACCTTATCATCCTTATATCACCGTACATAAAGTAAAGTTGGTAGGTCAATTTGGTATTGTTCATCTGCCATTGGATCCAATTGAAAACCATTTGAAAAATCAATTCAGATACTTGTGATATATTATCAAAGCTTTTTGTACCTGAATTGTTTTTGATATTTTTAGAACGAGAACTCCCCCTCAACATGTGCATCAAGTATTTGAAGATGTTTTGCACACGGAGGCAAGAGAAAGAATTAACTTCTTTTGATTACCATTTTCTAAAAGATATCAACATCACTTCCCTCAACAGATCAAGTGGGTATAGCATTTCCGGGAAGGATGAGGTTTCCATGAATTTGCTCCCCCTCAATATGTGCCTCGAGGTTTGAAAAGAGTTTTGCACATACTAGAGGGAACCTGCACATTAGGATGAATGATCACGTTTCAAATCAAAGGTTTAAGATAGATGCTCCCCCTCAACATGTGCATTGAAAAATTGAAATCGTTTGTCACATGTGAGAAGGACAGCATGTACATTCTTTTATAACCATTTACCTGATTATCAGTTTAAAACCAATTTAAATCACACATTCTCCCCCGATCACAATTATCAAATCATTTTGAGATTTGTGATCTCGTATAGATTTAAATTGATTTTGAAAGCTTTTAAGGAGAATTGTGACTTGATTGTGAAAGTGTTTTAACTGATATGGGTCAGATTTTAAGACTTTAATCTCCATTTATAAAACATGCATGTATATCTTTTGAAAACAATTTAATGCCAAACAACTTTTTAATTTAATTGAAATCATTCTCCCCCTCAATCAATGACGTAGGTTGTTGATTGAGAGATAGAGATTTTGACAAATAAGTCCTGATGATTATCAAAAATAGAGATTGAGTTATTTTTCAAAGCATTTAGTTTTCAGCAGATAGTAGTTTATAGAATCAGAGCATAGGATTTGAAAACATGGTAAAACATGGCTCTGTTCTTTCTTTTAAAACCGGGTTATTGCCTGAAAATGACAATAAACCATTTCTCTTTCTCCCAAAAATATATATATATATATATATATATATATATATATATTTTTTTTTTTTTTTTTTAAAGAATTCGAACAACATCTAAAGTCCTGTGTCATTCTTTGAATGACAGCACAAAGACCGTAGATATAATCGAACCGGAAGAAACATGACAAAAATGACAATATTTTTTGAAGAATTTTCGAATTTTTCAAATTTTTTATGGATTTTGAAAGTTTTATATTTTTCTATTTGATTTTTGAAGGTTTTATAATTTTGTATTTTGTTTTTCAAATATATATGTACAGGAGATAAATTAGTTTAAGAGGATGATGAAATGAGTACCGAGATAAGGATATCGTTCAGCACGTTGTAGAAGAAAGAAATCAACATCTCTTAAACTTTAACCACCAAAGCATTCGAGGCTTCTAAGAAAATCGTCTGAACATGAGCCTTCTAAATGAGAATCTTTGGTAGCTTCCCCCATAACCGACAATCTTTGAATTAAGACAATTTCCCCCAAGAAGTAGAATGTGAAGGACAACAGTCTCATTGAATGAAGCTCAACAACCCAAAGAAACATGAAAACACCGAAGTAACAAGTTGAACCAGTGATCCTTTCTGCGGTTATCAAACTCGGGATACATGATTAAGCCCGATCACATGAACCTGTTGTGCATCCCCTATGTAAACATCATTCTGCGGATTTGTGCAGTCGTCTGTACGGGAGAACAATATATCAACACCTTTATTTCACCAAATGCATTCCAGTTATCTTCCATATAACCAATCAGCCCATAATGTACACAAGTACCCAACAAGAGTGAAGACTATGACATCCAAGTAACATGGTGAATCACTGATCATCTCTGTGGATATCAACTCCGGAATAACTGAATAAGCACGATCATGTGAACATGTTGTGCGTCCATAGTGTACATGAAGCAATAACCAGAAGAACTTTATCGTAACCATATCGAAGATGTCGATAAGCAATATCATCTCACGCTCCAAATATTCTTCTCATATTTCTTCCAACTGAACACTGAAGTAACACATTATACATACCCAATATTCTTGAAATAGAGAAGAACAAACGATTAGCTCAACTGAATCCTGTGAGAATCAACTGCAACAGAAACTCTCTCTGACTATCTTTATCAACCCAAATGAAGACAACTTGAAGTAACCACTAAAGAAGAAAACTTGATATACCAAACTTGAAACAAAAGACGAATTCCCCACACATGTATCTCAAGCTTGCACTTACAGATGGAAGAACGGTGTTGAGAATTTATGCACCAAGCAAATCTCTAAGTGCTCGATACTCAACCAAAGTATGAGACATTAACACCTCTTGCGATTATCCACAACGACATCTGCGTGTGACACTGAGTAAACCAACATAACTCCTTAAAGTGATAGTTAACCAGGTCTTCAATACATCCCGACTGCTGGTAACTAGATAAACCAAGTCTTCAACTCAAATTCTTAAGCCCGAGCAAGTTTATCAAATAAGAACACGCCTTAGAGAAATTCAACTTCAATCTCAAATAAGTGATAGATGATTAAATCTGAAGTAATCAACTTGTTTCAGATGCCCAACACGTGAATAAACATACAACCGGATGTACATTGACCCACTAAATGAACCGAAGCAAATGATTCCTCAATCATCAATGCATTCTTCCTAAAGGTATACATGTAGAGACTGATATGGAAGATTCACCAATAATGTCTTCGAGCGGATGAGGTGGTCAATTTCCTTAATGTTCATGTGGTTGATTTATAGCGTGCACAATGAGAGGAATAATAATCCGTGAAGATTTGGCAAAGGAATACCAAAGAGCGGATCATTATTCATGAACAATAATCCGTGAAGATTTGGTAAAGGAATACCAAAGAGCGGATCATTATTCATGAGTGCAACTGCAATATTATGATAGTCATTATCAACGCCTTAAGGAATAACTGGAGATTGGGTTTCTTGAGTAGTCTGAGTTGTACTTCTTAGATGATCAACATTCGCTAGCGGTTGGAAATACTCATCAAACATATCTTGAAACAATGAATCCCAAACAATAAATCCCATTTATCCTTAGTAATTGAAGCATTAGGCGTTGGAGGAGTGTCATCAAAATTCAAGCAATGAATCATTTCTAAAGAATCTGAGCAAGTCTAATTGGGAATTAAATTTTGGCTTTTCAATCTCCCCCAATTAGTGCTCTCCCCTAAACTGACGAAGATTTTCTAGTGTTCTTCTCAGCCCGGATTAAGAAGAAGTCTTTAGATCATCTAATGCAATTCGTCTTTAGTCTTCTAATCATGTAGCTTTCAAATGTAGATTAGACTGTAGACTCGACCTTCTTCAAGATTATCCGAATGGGGAAATAGACAGTTAACATCTTCTTCACACCAAAGGCATTCCCGTTAACTTGTAAATAGCAAATCCCCTTAATTAAAATCCCTCCCAATCAAACAAGAACAGAAAGATGTTCATCAAAGAAATCAGCCCAGCAACTAGAAGCACTTTGTCATTTAATCATATCAGCCCGTGTGAAGATGTCAACCAGCGGCTCTTAGAAGAAACTACATGTGAAGATGATCTGATAAGAAGAATATCGGTTCTTACATGGGTTAGGAGCCGTTTGACCATATATTCTCAAATATCAGTCAACCATGCAAAAAATTCACACTTCTTCTCCCCCTCAAGAATTGCATACAGAGATGCCATTCTTGATTAACCAAGTGATTATCATCCAAATGTATTATATTCACACTTCTCCCCCGCAAAATTAGCACATGATGTCGCCATCTTCATTATATTGAGCAAGAGGAATAAGAGTAATTATCAGTAGTCCGGTTCACTTGATGACTGAAGCGCATGGAAAAAGCATGAAGCATGTTGATGAAGAATGTCGATGAGAATGGTCATAAACATGAAGATTTCTCTTCTTAAGAAGATAAAGCGCACTGAAGCGTACACCTTTCTTTTCTTTGAGGAACGGGGCCTGAAGAGTTATCTGCAGACGCCATAATGATGAAGTACGAGGCCTGAACTGATTTGAACAGACGTCATTGTTAAGAGCCCAGTCATATGTTTAGAGCCGCCCGAATCCAAATACCAAGGGACGATTTGTACGACTTGCTTTGGACAACAGACGAAGACAGAGAATTGGAAACATTGGATCCCCACGAGCTGATGGGTTCCTTTTGGTTAGCACAAACAGTCTTTGAATCAGCAAAAACCCTAGATGCAATGGCATTATCCCTAGGAGCTGAACTAGTAGAGGCATCAGACTTAGTCAAATGACATTTTGTGCTTAATGGGATTATTCTACCAGTTGGCTTCCAAACCTTAACAGGCACTATTCTCGGCATAGTGGATCTAGTTAAAGAGCAAGGTTTGCCATTCTTGAACATTCGACCTGTTGGCTTCCACTGAAATCCTACATTGGTAAAAACCTTCCCTGTAGGTTTCCAGGATTGCTTAATCAGTTTTGCTTTCCAAACTTTCTTAACTGGGGTATGATTCTTAGATCTCAGAAATAACACATCACATTTATCATGATTACCAGAAGATAAACATTTTTTACATGTTTTGCAGACAGCATAAGGCCTCGAATTAATTTCAGTAAGCTTAGAGCTAATACTAGAACTAACACGATTCTTTTTGTTCAAATCAAACTTCTTGTCCCTATGGTGTTCTTTTACTTCCTTATCATGATCACTTTTAGTTTGCGTAATCCTATCCTTCTTTGCATTGCTTCTAGGTTTTGACCCGCTAACTTTAGTGTCAATCTTAACATCTGTAGAAGTAACGATGGGAACATTACATGGCTTCACTACTTTCTGCATTCCTGGTCTAGAAGTGCTGAGATTTGAGATTCTAGGAGGCACATCAAAGGTTGCTTGCTTGAATTTCGACATGGAACAAGGCATATCAAGGGTCACATGCTTGGCTTTAGGCATAGAACAAGGCACAACTATTCTATCTCGCCTATTGTTAGATTTCGGACTTGTGACAATTACATACTCTAAGAGTTCCTGAGATCGTTTGGCATCCATGCAGGCATAGGCTATAGTACTATCAAAAGGTTTTTCTAATCTTTCATCTTCAACAATCTCACGGAGACCCTTCAAACTTTCCTTAAGGTATGAGAGGTATGCTTTATGTGCAAGTTCATTATTCCTAATGGGTGGAGGAATATATAACATATCGATAGCATATTTATCACAATCAGAAACCTTAGGAACAGAGTATTTGCAATTGGGGATTGGCAACTTTCCTTTCACCTCACGCTTCAGATTCTCAATATCGTTAAGTAAAGAAGTTATCTTTTCAATTTGTTTATCATGATTAACTTTAAATGAATCACATAACTCTTTGTTTTGATCATTAACCTTTGAAATTTCAGCTTTAAAACAATCATTTTCCTTTTGCAAGTTATCAATTATGTTTTGAAGTTGGAAATTCTGAGAATCTAAAGGTGGAGGCATATGGGAACCAGTCACATCCTTCTTTTCACCTTTCAGTTGTGAAATTTGGGCTTTCAATCTTTTGATCGTGTGGCAATGAGCTCGAATTTGTTCATCACGTTTGCTAATTTCAAAAACTGCATCAAACTCAGGAGCATCAGAGGATGTCTTGATATTTGAGGTTTTAACATTTTCTTTGAGATGTTGATGTTTTAATTGCAAAGCAAGATGTTCAACTTCTAATTTAGAATAATGTTTGACCAAGTTATCATGATCATCCTGTTCTATTTTCTCATGCAATTTTGAATTTGTTGTTTCAAGCTCAATGACACGATCATGGGAGACTTTCAGAGCAACAGATAATTCATGAAATTGAGAAGCATCAATGGAACAATTTGTAGCAGTGAAAAACACATCTTGAGCAATACATTCAGAAATCAGATTCTCATTCAGTGTATGCAAGTTCTTCCTCTCAATCTCATTATATTTTAATTCTCTCTCATAATCACTAACCTCAACAATCATTGCATCAAATTCCTTTTCCATTTCTTTAATGTCTGAATTCATTCCTTTTTTAAGACTCTCAAAATGATCTTTTAGTTGTTTAAAGAAAGGCATGACTTCAGTTAAATAACATTCTTTAGTTTGCTCAAAACCCCTTTCTCCTTCAGTAATACCAGTGGGAGTGATCCTTTTCTTGCAAGTTTTCTCAAAATCAACAAATAGTTGAAAGATAACATATTGACTAATTAAGGTCTTGCTTTTAGTGGCAATTCTTCTAGGAACAAGATGCATTGGTGTATTCGGAGGATACACAGTCGCTCTAGGCATTTTCCTAAGGGGAGGGTTCGTTACAACAAGATTTTCTGCTTTTTGCTTATCTAAATCCTTTTTCCAGAACACTTGTTCAGGGGTTAATAGAGTCTGAGGCTTAAACTTGTTCAAGGAGATCCAATTTTCTTTAGTGTAATTATGAGGTTTGATCGTTATGTTATTCTTTTTACACTCAGGATCTTCTAACTTCTTATTCATTTTCTCCCTAGTGACTTCATCAGATTTCTTATCTTCCTCAGTGCACTCAACGCAACTAGGTTTCTGCCTAGGCTTAAGGATTTCATTACCATCATAAAGCACCTTATGAGCATTTCTAGCCTTTTTAATTATCTCTGGATTTGGTTCCTCAACAAGGGGAATGCTATGCTTATCGCTTAAGACTCGATGCTTCGTGATCATGTGAGCAGTTTGAATGGTATTCCCTTGTACGTACAACTTATTTTCAAGCTTGTTTTTCAAAGTTTTTAGATTGGAAAAATCATTCAAAAGTTTTGATTCCTTAGCCTTGAATTCTTGCTTAAGCATTTTAACATTTTCTTGAAGTTCGTGTTTTTGCTTAGCAGTTTTGGAAAGCTTTTCTTGTAAGGAGTTTAACTCTTGTTTTAATACTTCTTCTCTAAAATTACTTTTTCTAATAATTGTACGCATTTGGATATCCATCTCCTGCTCACGAGTGGTAAGTTCAAACTTAGCACGCTGTTCGTATATGGCAACTTGATCCTTATAGGTATTGAGTTCAGTGGTCAAGGAATCATCAGGCACAAATGCAGTGTACTCATGCAATTCATAATCATCATTTTGAGAAGAAGATGCATACCTAGGTACTGCAGCAACTTTCATGCAACTTTCCTCTGCATTAACGTGCACAGGTTGTGGCCGGTGCATCTCTATCTTGGGTACATCCGAAGCTTCCATGGAGCGTTCCTTTGCATTAGCTTGCACGGGTTGTGACTGATGCACCTCTCTCTCTTGTGAATATGAGCATGAAGATTCTATTTTAGCATTGTCCGACTCATCATTATTTGTTTTCTCTAACATTCTGCATTCAGCAACACCCGATTCATCCACAGATACATTACCCAACTTATCACAACAATCTCTCAACTGCACCTGACACTCATTCACTTTTTCATCCTTTTGTGCAGTTTCCTCAATGTACTTTTTCACATTATCCATGAGTTGGATAAATGTCTCAATGAATTCCTGAATTTCCATTCCAGTATGTTTTTTGAAGGAAATTCCAGTCAAGTGTTGATCGTAATCTGCTGAATATTCCCCACTGATGAATGGCTGAAATTGTTTGTAGATTACTTGAAGAGCTGCACTGGAACCATCTTTTTGAACTTCTTCATTGGTAAGTTGCAGCTTTAAATGCTCTAAGTTCAACAGCAAGCTTCTTGTCAGTGTAGGTAAGTCCTGGCGGAAAAGAGCACTACATGTTCGATCCCCAACTATGGATAACAACTGTATGAGGTGCAGATGAAGTAGTTGATAGGGCTCAATGCTGCATTCCATTTGCATGGCATTCTGTAGCAGGTGCAATTCATTCTCATTGTACTCAGAACATGAAGATCTCACATCCTCGTTGTTTAATTCAAACATCTTTAATCGTTCAGTGTAGCATCCATTATCATTATTATCCACAGCATCATACAATTTAAGCACTTCTGAAATCACTGGGTCAGTAGAGTAAGACATGATGTGGTAGAATGCACGGGATTTTACAAGTCTATGATTTAAACCGAGAAATAGAATCTTTCGCGGGATTTTACTAAAATCAAGACTAAACCGTTAAGCAATGACGAATGGAATGATAGAAAATTGTGTGTTAGGACATATGATTGTATGTAGGATTAGCAGAGATGTTGTTTGGTTGTGATTCGGATTGGTTTATGCCCGTTTTTCCTGAGAAATTTAGGTCTAAAAACTTAAAAACCTCAATAACTTCTGTTCGGAGCGGATTTAGACCTCGAAGGTTGACCCGAATAAACTTTAGTTAGTTTATTCGGCGTGCCATTCTCCTCGTTCTCACGGTCGTTTTGATGGGTAGAACGCTGAAAACGGAGTTACGGTTCAAAAGTTATGGCCGTTTGAAGTTTTGACGGGAAAAATCAACCAAGTCGCTACGAATTCCTGAACCAAGTCGCTAACAACTAATTCGCTATACCACCAAGTCGCTAGAGTACCAAGTCGCTAGCCACAAAGCAAGTCGCTAAGTAGTAACTCGCTACCCCTCAAGTCGCTAGCAAAATTTTGGCAGTAATTCGCTACCCAAGTCGCTAGAAATGCAAGTCGTTAAAGAGCAACTCGCTACAGACCAAGTCGCTACCACCAAGTCGCTACTCGTAGTGGAGAGTCCACTATTTGTACTTTAACTCGCTAGATCTAACTCGCTAGGTTTAAAACTGTAACTCGCTACAATTTTGTGAAGCAAGTCGCTATGAAGAAAGTTATCCGTGAACTAAGTCGCTAGCATGAAAAACCATATAAACTTCACTTTTCAATCCAAAAACAACCCAACCAAGATGATTCAAGCTTACCAAATGAAAACCTAAACACTTGTGATGATTCTAAACATAAAAGTACTAACAAAATCCAAGCTTTAACACAAGAAATCAACCAAATGATGCACAAACCACTAAACTTTTTCAAACTCAAAAACCACCTAAAAGCCACTAAAAAACCAAAGATGTGCAAGATATGATCTAACCATGGCTCTTGATACCAATTGTTGGATATTAACTTTTCACATACACATCAAACCATAACACAAAGTAGCATATAGATGGAATTCTAGAGAGAGAAAGTTAGAGGTTTAGGGAACTTAGTGAGAGAAAGTGAAAGATATTATTATGAGCTCCAACTCTCTACCTTGGGAGGTAGAGAGTATTTATAGTCTTACATAAAACGCCACACATTGGGCTGTGGATCAGGCATACAGTGGGTAAAGACCCGTCCGTCCTCCACGGTGTTACTTACCTAAATTACTACTTAACTTAAAAGAACTACGACTACGAGCTTTCTAACGATTACATATACTTGAGGTGACCGACTCTTTAATACCGGGAATTTCTAATTCCTAACAATGTTAAAGGGTTCGAATCAATTTAAAAGAGCTCAAATATACATGTCGAAGGGTTCAAAATCAAGGAAAGTGTTTCAACTAATAGCGTTCAAAAGATAGTGATCAATTTAGTTCGGGCATAATCTACTTACGCGCACATAGAGTGAAACAAAAGATATTCAAGTTCATATAAATGTAAAGTAAAAGCACGTAGTTGAGCATGTATCTCCCCCGAAGAGTTTATAAAACAATTAAACGAGTAAAAGTGGGGCTACGAACTCACCTGTTGCAATAGTTATGATGACAAAGTGGATGCACAGAAATGAGACGCAACTCTCTAACCGCGACCTATTATGAATGATATGCTCTAATATAAGTCATGAAACAATGTCGTGCATGCAAACTCATATGATATCCATACCACTTGTACATTTTGGAAAATAAAGTTTATCGTCGAAATATATGTTTATGACATATTGTCAAGTTACCAAATACTTTACAAGTACTTACGTCGAAATGATATCCTACAATAATCATTTAGTGATTTATTATGAAACTATAACTTTTCGTCGTAAAATAATGTCATTTGACAATTTCATGAAAGTGACTAAACGTCCTTGAAAAGTTAGTCGTAAAATGGTGCACATCGAGTGTTAGGAAGCAAACTCAACGGTTTTGGGAAGCTTGTATCATTATCTCAAAGTTTTAACATTTAAGTTTTCATCCTAGAGGTCTCGATCACGGAGAAAAATATAGATAAAATATGGTACTTGTGTCCAAAATATTGTTTAAGGGTGGTTTTTGGCAAACTTTAAGTAACCGTAATTTATTCATTACAACTCCGCTCGACGAACGGTTGGACATTTTGGAAAATATGCTAGGCGAACTTACTTTTACTAGAAGACGTCACGTTATAAAAAGTACTACATCCTTGTTAAAAACGACCCTCAACATGGTCACTTGTTGCCGTAAGGTTTGTCTAATAGAAATATATTAGTTTTTCTTATATAATAAAGTTACGGCAACTTTGTGTAAACGTGTATAATTTAATCGTTACAAGTCCGTTTTCTACGTTTTATATGTCCTTAGATTCGTATCAAAGTATAATTATATATTTTTGATAGGTCGACACATTTAATAACGCTTAAGCCTCATTTTTGACTCGTAAAGGGAGACATTTTCATGCTGAAATTTCTGAAATTATTAGTTTTCGTCGTCAAACTTCAAAAATTCATATCTTCTTCGTTATAACTCCGTTTTAATCCGTTCAAGCGGCCACGTTTTCGTTTTAAAGTATATTTTCCAAATATCTAGCCCAAAATATTTTACCAACTGCCGAATTTTCCCAGATTTAAAAAATATGGACAGACCCTAAATAAAACTTGTCGAAATGAGTTTTTCACGCGCCAAACCTATTCTAACCCATTCAAAACAACTCCGAAGCTATTCTAATCCTACCATAAACCTTCTTAGGGTGTCATGGGTTTCTAGACATCACCAAAAATAATATATAACAAGGAGTAATTATAGGATGACTTATATACATAACTCTTAAAATCAATGAAAAAGTGGTACAACATCATATGACTTGCATGTTTTTGCTCAAATATGATGAAATGAATATAACAATGAATATGAAATATGATCATGAATATGGATGCTTACTAGTAAACTTGATGAGGTTTTAGAACAAAGGATTAATCCTAATCACCCAAGGTTTTTATTTCAAAACCTATACAAAGAGTGTGTCTAGATTGTGATGAGCTTGACAAGAAAAATTTTGTGATCCTCCTTCTTGAATCTCTATGGTGGCCGGCTATGGAGAAGGAGAGAAAGAGATTGAGAGCTTTTACACTTTGACAAAATGAATGAGTATGTGAAGTGTTTTAGTATAAAAAGAATATAAGGTGAAGATATTTTGTAAATAATGTGAGTCATTTGGATGGGTCGACATATATAAAAAAAAGAAAGCTAGGTGTATTTTGTTATAGCTTAATACATATGAGTAGAAATAAAGTGTAGTTAATTAAGGATAGATGGTAACTTGTGTATTTATTTAAGCATTTAAGGTAGCGTTAACTGAAAATAAATTTTAACAGGTCAAAATAAAATATATTGATGTCATAAAAATTATAAAATTACATTTCTTGTAAAATTTGAGTGAAACGATAATGATCGTGTAGAATTTAAGAAAACCGTCGTAATTATATAAATATAACAATTTATATACAAAATAAATTAAAAACATCGGGTAAACTAATAATATAATTTTTATAGTCTTAAAATGAGTATAAAAATATATTAGGATTATTTTTGGAGGTGTCGGATCAATTGTACAAAATAAATGTTTACGCGATAGCGTTTATTTAATAGGAAAATAAACGTTTAATGAAAATATAAATTTGAAAAATGACCGGAAGTTGAGAATTGTGACACATAGTCCTTGGCCATAAGATTTCAAAAAATGGGATTGAGGTTGATAGAGCAAAACTCGATGTTATTGCTAAATTGCCTCATCCTACTACCGTCAAAGGTATTAGGAGTTTTTTAGGTCATGCCGGTTTTTATCGCAGATTCATACAAGATTTTTCTAAAAGCGTCCGGCCTATGACCCATCTTCTTGAAAAAGATGCTCCTTTTATCTTCTCACCTGAGTGCATCGAAGCTTTTGAAACATTAAAGAAATAGCTTACTGAGGCACCCATTCTCGTTGCTCCCGACTGGGATTTACCCTTTGAGCTCATGTGCGATGCAAGTGATTTTGCTATCGGTGCAGTCCTGGGGCAACGCAGAAACAAGCATTTTCAGCCTATCCACTACGCGAGTAAGACTATGACTGAAGCTCAAACTCATTACACCACCACAGAAAAAGAGCTACTAGCCGTGGTGTATGCGTTTGAGAAGTTTCGGCCGTACTTAATCTTGACCAAATGTGTGGTGTATACGGATCACTCGGCTCTCAAATATCTCTTTGCAAAACAAGATGCAAAGCCGAGACTGCTTCGTTGGGTTCTCCTCCTGCAAGAATTTGATATCATTATACGTGATAAAAAAGGAGCTGAGAACCTGGCTGCTGATCATTTGTCCCGTCTAGAAAACCCTCACCAAGATGTTTTCGAGAAAAAGGAAATAAATGAAACATTTCCTCTCGAGACACTCAATGCGGTTTCTTTTCGTGGAAAATCTTCTACCCCATGGTTTGCTGACTTTGCAAATTGCCATGCGGGTAACTTCATAGTGAAAGGGATGTCGACCCAACAAAAGAACAAATTCTTCAAAGATGTTAAACATTACTTCTGGGACGACCCCTACCTATTCAAAATCTGTGCGGATCAAGTCATCCGACGGTGTGTTTATGGACAAGAAGCTATGGACATTCTCAAAGCTTGCCATGCTGGACCTACCGGGGGCCATCATAGTCCAAACTACACTGCCAAAAAGGTGTTTGATTCCGGGTTTTATTGGCCCACTATTTATAAGGATGCCCACGATTTTGTCAAAACCTGTGACGCTTGTCAACGTCACGGAAATATATCTCAAAGAAATGAAATGCCGCAAAACGCTATTCAAGTGTGTGAGATTTTTGACATCTGGGGCATTGACTTTATGGGGCCATTTCCATCATCTCGAGGAAACAAATACATACTTGTGGCTGTTGACTATTTGTCAAAATGGGTTGAAGCAAAAGCTTTACCTACTAATGATGCCCGAGTTGTTGTGAAATTCTTAAAATCTTTTTTTGCTAGGTTTGGAACTCCGCGAGCTATAATCAGTGATCGTGGTACGCATTTCTGCAATGACCAATTTGATCGTGTCATGCAAAAGTATGGTGTAACTCACCGTCTCTCTACTGCATACCACCCCCAAACAAGTGGGCAAGTGGAAGTTTCCAACCGTGGTATAAAAAGAATTCTTGAAAGGACAGTAGGCGAAAACCGTGCATCCTGGTCGGATAAACTGGATGACGCACTCTGGGCCTTCCGTACAACTTATAAAACACCCATCGGGTGTACACCATACAAGCTTGTATACGGAAAGGCGTGTGATAACGCTACACGCGTCGTTCGGGGTCAAGGAAACTTCCTTTTCTTCGAGCAAGTTTTATAACACCCTAGGCAGTGAACCTAATCGTTGTAGTGTAGTAATTAGGGTAAGCCACGGGTATTGATATCGTTCTCTAGGGGAATAGGAATGCTAGTGAGAAGTTACTACGCTAAGGTTGAGGTTGAGGAAGATTATTTTTTATCTTTTTATGTTTTTTAGAAAATGAAAAGGTACGAATCTCGGGTATTGGATTTGGGGGGTTGGTATTGCTACCGATTACTCTACTATTATCTAATTATCTAAGCTAAGGTTGTGATAGTCTATGTCTAATTGAGGTGTACTCGTATGATAGTTTAAAGATGTGTTTACTTAGGTTTTACTACTCCTTAATTATCTCCTATTGATGGTTGATTTGTCACGTCCTTATTCCTAGTTGCGTTGTGATTCTAAGGCTATAGGGCGTGCTTGTTTCCCTAACTCTTTGAAATTACCAAAGGGTCTTGTTTACAAATCCTCTAGTGATTTATAGACGCCTACTCTACGGTTGTCCTTGAATACTTTATCCTACAATTACCTAGATAATTATATTCTAAAGTTCACAAAGAAATTTCAAGCATTAAGTACACAACGAATAATCTAGCGCACTCTAGATCATTAGTCAACTAAGATAAGTATCAACCAATCAATATTCAATAACTAAGTTTCATATTCCCTAAGCAAACACACAAATAAATTAGCCGGACATGGAGAACATGCAAGCATACACACAAATAATCAAAGACATAATTAAATTAATGAAGTAAATACTTAGCTTGATGTATAATAGGGTTTAGAACCCTAAAATACTGCACAAGAAAGCCTTGGTTCGGTTTTAGGTTTTTACTCCAAAAGACTACCCATCAAAACTGAAAAATTCGGATTCTATATATAAGATTACATCTGCGACGGCGTCACCTTATGTTTCGTGACGCCGTCGTGTCGCCGTCATTAGGGTTTCGTCTTGGCCACGTAAACCTTTCGACGGCGTCACCTTATGACTGTGACGCCGTCCCCTTCAGCTCTGACGCCGTCTTGGCTGCATCTAGGCCGTCTGAGTAGCGACGGCCTATTCCTTTAGAACCTGACGTCGTCCCTTGAAAACATGCAATTTTTCCTCTGAGCCGTCGCAAAATTCCTTACCGACGGCGTCGCAGATATGCAGTGACGCCGTCGCCTTATGTTTCAGCAGCTTTAAGTGTCTCGATTCTGACTTTGGCCATTTTCTTCGTATATTCGCGCCTTTTCGTCCAAATAAGCATCATTCCAGCATTTTGCCTTCAAGAGACCTAAAAAGTGAAAAGGAACGATATTAAGCAATAACGGATATAAAAGTGATCGAATAAGGGCTTAAATGACCCCTCAAAAAGGTACCTTTTAAAACCTTATCAAATATCCCTACACTTGGTATTTGCTTGTCCTCAAGCAAATGTGCTTTTAGCCAATTAATTTATAAGTTAGGGGTCATGAAGCATCCATTCAAAACGGTCCACAACACATATAAGCCCCGCAAAAGTCATAACAAGCACGGAAATTACATACTAGCACCTCACATGGGGTGTTTGGATACTCACATCTCTCTCGGGTGTATATATGAAATATAACAAATCGGAAATGGAAGATAAACACTCATTAACCGGTCCTAGTACATAGATTACCATAGGCTTGAGAATAGATCAAACCTCCGTCGCTTTGGCGTAAGCACCTAGGAAAGACTATCAAAGAGGTCTTTTAAAGGGTTGTAACGTTAGGCTTACGGTAGGGAAATGGAGGGTTTGGTGGGATAGGCTATTTAGTGGTGGATAGTCAAAAATCTCTATGTTGCAAGTATACGAAGAATGGCGTTGCTAAGCCAAGACTCGACACTCTAAAACTCTAGGCAACGAAAATAAACAAACATAATTTAAAAGATAGATGTAGGATGGTAGCCCGTATGGTTTTTTTTTTTTTTTTTTTTTTTTTTTTACATATTTTTTTTTTCATACACTGTTACTCTACCATCCTCTACGGTACATCAAAATGATAAGGATTTATAGACACATCCCTACACTTGAGTTTTTATTACTCTAACACTAATTTGACCCGAATTGAAAAGATCAAAACACTTGGAGTACATTATTATGCAAACAAAGAGAATTTGAGTTTAACGTTCTCTTTCCTATGTTTCATAAACTTTAACTTTTCCCATGAATCCCAATCATCCCAAAACTGTATACAAAGGATATGACTCGACTTAGCAACTCATGCAAGCAACCAGATAATTGAACTAAGGGTTTTGGGTGATAACATAAATTTGCACTAAAAGTGAGTGCAATAAAGGTAGGCTAAGGCGATTTGGGTGTATATTTGGGGGTGGGGTGTAAACAATGCTCTTCATTGATATTCCGGAAAAACCGAAACATCACGAGAACCGCGAAAAGGATAGGCTCTGAGGGGTTAACTAGGGGTATCGTGTACTAAAGATGAGTACAACGCAAAGGGTGTGGGGGAATTACTCAACCGATATGGAAGAAGTAATTATATTACAGGTATTAAACAAGGGTTTATCCTAATGCCTCTTATCATTTAGTTATTCCTAACTACACAAGTGTAGTCTCACTAGCGATCTCGGAATGCATCACAAAACAAGTTCTAGAATCTAATATACTACCGGTTCACACTCTAAGCATTAAAGATGAATGCTTTAATTCCTACTAATCTAAGGGCGATCCTCACATTTTGGGTGGAATTTAGGTGGTAAAGGGTTTTTGTGCTAGTCATGCAACTTCCTATCCATGAGACGCTTTTGTTAAGACTAATGGCCCACTCCTATACGTCATGAAAAAATTTTAAATTTGGCTAAAATTACCCTAACCTACATTTTCTCATGGTTTATTACACAAATACACTTGGACAAAGCAAACAGTCAAGGATAAGCATAGTTTCAAAGTTCCCGTTTATTTTCCCTCCCTACACTTAAACTGAACATTGTCCCCAATGTTCCCCGAAAGTATCAAAGTTATGATAATAGAAGGTAATTAGAAACGAAAGAAACTAATACTCCCCTGATTAGCTCGGTAGGATCCGTAAAAAGTGGTGGTTAAATCTTTTCCAAGAAGAGTTTTTTTTTTGCGTGAAAGGCTCCTTCCAAACTTGTGTAACTTCTTCTTGACAAACTAAACCTGCACACTAGAAGAAAACAAACGAAACCTTCGCGTAAAATCGGCGGTAATAATATACATAAGACTCGATTTAAACTAGGATATAATGCTTGTGGAATGGATGTTTACAGAATTTGTTTTGAAAGTTAAGATCTGGAAAATTCCAAAATTTTACAAGTAGCTCAGAAAACGAGAAAAAGTAAGCTGAAGTTTTTATTCCTTCCTGACGCCGTCAGGTTGCAATCCTGACGCCGTCAGGTTATCCTGACAAAAACTGGTCTGCGATTTTCTGGAAAAAATTCTGGAAAATTTGCATCTTTAGAATCTGGAAAAACTTCTGCAAAAACATCCATTATGACTCGATACAAGCATTTGACTCGAACAAACAAACATATATATCTTTTAATTAATTGTTATTCTCATGTTCACGTTTCTTATGAAAACGTGTGTAATCCTCCCTACACTTATCCTTTATGTAAAATACCTTTATATGTAATTAAGACGAGGTTAAAAACAAAATAAAGCATTTTTACAAATTCAAACATGAGGACAAACAATTAATAAAAGATATATGACACTAACAAGCAAACAATTAAGCATGGGTTGCCTCCCACGAAGCGCTTTTCTTTATTTAAGAGTCTTGTAGCTAGACTCGTAGTCCTACCCCTACGTTGCCTCGTGCACGCTCGCGTGCTCATACCTAAGCCACTCCAACTCTCTTTCATTCTTTTTATAATCATCTCCTAATTCAAGGCATTTTTTGTAATACCGTTTTGTTTTCTCATATGGGTACCTAAGCCCACTTTGCTTATCTCTTTCACTAAGCAATGAAATAGGGGTCATTCTATTACAAACCTCAATGTCCTTATGTTTAAACCTAGGATGAGTACGTGGCATTTGGTAGACGAAATCTTCAACTTCATCGGAGAATGTAATTAGACCATCAATCATCCGTTCATTCAACTTAGTCAATTTTTTGAAAGGTTTTCCAAAAATTACTTGAGTGAGGTCCTTATCTATAAATTCTCCTAAGTTTTCTAAGACCATGAACTCTACCAAATAAGCAAAACTTCCGACAAACACGTGCAAATAAATGACTGCTTCAACAACATTGTTCCCTTGATAAGTTAACTCATTGACCTTGATTTTGTTGTATAGGTCCCTTGAGATTAAGTTTAAAGGTAAGAATGAATTCAAATAAGCATCGAACCCTTCTAGTCCTATTTTGCAAGGGAATTGCATATTAAAGGGGCCATCTTTCTCAATCCTACACCTAGGGTCAAAACATTGGGATGGGTCTTCCTTAATTTCAGAACTAGCTTCATTAATGACCTCCCCGCCATCAAGTGCTTCATCATAATTAAATTCCTCATCAGAATCTGAGTAATAGAAAGGACTTTGTTGTTGCCAATTTATCTCATTATGCTCTAGGTGATTACCAAAATGGTGAGTGGGTGAAGGGTTTTGTGGGATTGCGTTCTCAATCTCGGGATTGGGAACGGGTAGAGTAAAGAACCTTCGATGGAAAATACGGATCATGGTTAATGATGATTTTTTTTTTTTTTTTTTTTTTTTTTTTTTTTTTTTTTTTTTTACGAACGAGGGTCACGAAGAAGGGGGATAGATTAAGAGAAAGCTAAAAATGAGAAAAAAGTTTACTTGATATGAATCAAGCAAAGAAACCTAAACGAGGTGGACTACTAACTAGCTATTCTATTCCCCGGCAGCGGCGCCAAAAACTTGATAACGCTACACGCGTCGTTCGGGGTCAAGGAAACTTCCTTTTCTTCGAGCAAGTTTTATAACACCCTAGGCAGTGAACCTAATCGTTGTAGTGTAGTAATTAGGGTAAGCCACGGGTATTGATATCGTTCTCTAGGGGAATAGGAATGCTAGTGAGAAGTTACTACGCTAAGGTTGAGGTTGAGGAAGATTATTTTTTATCTTTTTATGTTTTTTAGAAAATGAAAAGGTACGAATCTCGGGTATTGGATTTGGGGGGTTGGTATTGCTACCGATTACTCTACTATTATCTAATTATCTAAGCTAAGGTTGTGATAGTCTATGTCTAATTGAGGTGTACTCGTATGATAGTTTAAAGATGTGTTTACTTAGGTTTTACTACTCCTTAATTATCTCCTATTGATGGTTGATTTGTCACGTCCTTATTCCTAGTTGCGTTGTGATTCTAAGGCTATAGGGCGTGCTTGTTTCCCTAACTCTTTGAAATTACCAAAGGGTCTTGTTTACAAATCCTCTAGTGATTTATAGACGCCTACTCTACGGTTGTCCTTGAATACTTTATCCTACAATTACCTAGATAATTATATTCTAAAGTTCACAAAGAAATTTCAAGCATTAAGTACACAACGAATAATCTAGCGCACTCTAGATCATTAGTCAACTAAGATAAGTATCAACCAATCAATATTCAATAACTAAGTTTCATATTCCCTAAGCAAACACACAAATAAATTAGCCGGACATGGAGAACATGCAAGCATACACACAAATAATCAAAGACATAATTAAATTAATGAAGTAAATACTTAGCTTGATGTATAATAGGGTTTAGAACCCTAAAATACTGCACAAGAAAGCCTTGGTTCGGTTTTAGGTTTTTACTCCAAAAGACTACCCATCAAAACTGAAAAATTCGGATTCTATATATAAGATTACATCTGCGACGGCGTCACCTTATGTTTCGTGACGCCGTCGTGTCGCCGTCATTAGGGTTTCGTCTTGGCCACGTAAACCTTTCGACGGCGTCACCTTATGACTGTGACGCCGTCCCCTTCAGCTCTGACGCCGTCTTGGCTGCATCTAGGCCGTCTGAGTAGCGACGGCCTATTCCTTTAGAACCTGACGTCGTCCCTTGAAAACATGCAATTTTTCCTCTGAGCCGTCGCAAAATTCCTTACCGACGGCGTCGCAGATATGCAGTGACGCCGTCGCCTTATGTTTCAGCAGCTTTAAGTGTCTCGATTCTGACTTTGGCCATTTTCTTCGTATATTCGCGCCTTTTCGTCCAAATAAGCATCATTCCAGCATTTTGCCTTCAAGAGACCTAAAAAGTGAAAAGGAACGATATTAAGCAATAACGGATATAAAAGTGATCGAATAAGGGCTTAAATGACCCCTCAAAAAGGTACCTTTTAAAACCTTATCAGCGTGTCATCTGCCGATTGAGCTCGAGCACAAAGCATACTGGGCCTTGAAACATGCCAACTTCGATATTCAGACAGCTGGTGATCACAGAAAAGTTCAAATGAATGAATTAAATGAACTCCGTGATCAAGCATACGAGAACTCTTTGATCTACAAACAAAAGACAAAGAAGATTCATGACTCTAAAATCAAGAACCGCGTTTTCAACGTCGGTGATCGAGTCCTTCTTTTCAATTCAAGATTGAAGATATTCTCGGGAAAGCTAAAATCCCGTTGGTCTGGTCCATTTACTATTGCTAAGGTTTATCCTTATGGTACTATTGAGTTATCTCAACCCGATGGTCCAAATTTTAAAGTGAATGGTCATCGATTAAAGCACTATTTTGGAGAGGACATTCCGTCTGTGGTTGTCTCGGATCTACAAACTTTCCCCATGAACCAATGAATGCGGGGATCGAGTCAAGCTAGCGACTCGGTAATCAAAAACAGTAGCACACACCATATGGGTTTTCACTCATATTTCTGACTTCTTTCTACTTTCTACCACCCTAGTGTGGGGGAGTTGCCCCCCGCTATTGTATATAAGTTTTCTCTCTAAAAAAAAAAAAAATGTGTATATATCAAAAATAAAATAATGGCCGTAGTATTTCCCTTTTACGTTCTAAGTTTCGGCATAACCGCCGGTACTTTGAATATTGAGGGCAATATTCATTTCTAGTGTGGGGGGGAATTCTTACGAATTTTATCATGTAATTATACCACCCAATTCCCCCATTTTTGGCCAATTTTTTTTTTTGGAGTAAGTGTTTTTCACTTACTCAGCAAATGGTAATCAGTCCGCCATGTCTAACCCACATAAGGATTGGCTAATCCAGGAGCAAACGGCTCTTGGTAAAGATATCTCAAATCCGTTTATGGCTTGCAATTTGCCCAAAATTGTATGGTGTTCAACTCACCATATCTTTAATTAGTGAAAAGTTGGCTAGCCCGCAAGTTTATGGCTTGTGGTAAAGGCAGTGGAAAAGCCATAATTGGTAATCGACTCACCAAAGATAATATTGATAATTTATCTAAGAGTTGGCTAGTCCAGAAGCAAACGGCTTCTGGTAAAGACAAATCAAATCCGTTTACAGCTTATGATTTGCTCAAAATCATTTGGTTATCATTGTACCAAGGTTCTTACTTGAACTAAAACAATTGGCTACTCCAGAAGTAATGGCTTTTGGTAAAGAGATGAAATCCATTAATTTTTCTCAAAAGATTGCTAGGGACTAGCAATATCTTAGTGTGGGGGATTGATGAGTGTCTAAATACTCATCATTTTTGTACTGTTTAAACTGCAAAAACATCTGAAAACACTCAGAAATACATCAAAATGATGAAAATATCACAAATAAGTGTTTTATGTGTTTCAAATGCAAAAATGCCAAAATCAGATGAAAAACGTATCAAGTTTGCATAATTGTCAGTTTTAGTCCCTCAAGTTTCAAAAGTTGTCAAATATAGTCCCTGGTAAATCAAAATAAAGGAACATGTTATTTAAAGTCCCTAGGGATTCATAAGTTGTCAAACTTGGTCCTTGAGGTTTAAAATTGCAAAATTATAACTTTGGTCCCTCAAGTTTTAAAAATGTCAAAAATAGTCCTCGGATATTTAAAAATGGAAAATAATCAAATGTGGTCCTTGTACTATTAAAGATTGGCAAGTTTGGTCCTTGTGATAAGTTTGGAAAAGTGGCAGGTTCAGCCCCTTAACTTGGCAGAAATTACAATTTTGGTCCTTGTATATTAATAACAAACCAAACGGACCCTCTTTTGTATTTTGAACCCCAGCCAAACCCAAACGACCCCCTGTCACAAACCTGTGACCCCCCATTGTGAACCCCTCTTCTATTAATACCACCAGTCAAAATAAGTCAAACCCGTCACTGTACATCCCTCTCACACAAATCCCGCCAAACCAGACACCTCCTCAAAACCAAAACCAGAGTGGTTTTTCCACCTTTCCACTTGTTATCCAGCTGTATACCCACTCCCCTCCACCTCCACATCCTCCCAAACTTCTTTAAATGCAAAAACCTGCTCATGACTTTTTTGGCGCCAAAACTCCAAATGGACGAATATGATGATTTTGAAAGATTCAATGGTCAAGATGAAGTGGGAAACAATCAGGGATGTCGACAGAGTCTAAAAGATCTTTATAAAGAGGAGGAGAAGCAATGTGGGATAGTATCGAGTGTAATTTAATTTTGCTTAAGTCGTTTTTATTATTTTAAGCTTTCCAGTGTAATTTAAGTCTTTCAAGTACTCTGTTTAAGTTATTTCAAGTGTATGTGAACCTTTTTCAGTTTCAATTTCAGTGTTCAAGTTTAAATTTCAGTTTGTGCAATTTTAAGTTAAAAATCTCAATATATTCTAATGTTGTTGTTAGTTGTTATTAAGGACTCATAAGCTAATATAAGCTCCTATATAGCTTATTTAAGCTATTAGAAACCCTTAAAATCAGTTTAGAAGCAAAAAGAATAACCAAAAATACTAAAAAATGATGGAAAATCAAAAATCCATGGTGAAGGTTATCAAGAAGCTGGAGCAAGGTTGATATTGGATTGCCTTGGTTTAGTGCTTCTTGGGAAGCTATAGGTTGTGTTTGTGTGCCTCAGTTCTCAGTTTTGAGCTTGGAAGCCACTTGTAAGCCTATTGCTCAATTTTGGTATTTCACTGTTAAAGTCAATTGTTAGCTTGAATCTTTGTATTTGTATGTTTCTTAGTTATAGTTAAGTAAAATTATATATTAAAACAGTTTGCTTGTTCTCTTTAATTTGTATTTACTAAAAACCTTAGTTTAACTGTCATTTGAGCATAATATAGAATACCAAGTAATTATAGTTTAAGCTAGTGTTTCTGTGTTCATTTAAGCTTATTTATTCATAATAAGTTGATAAAAAGCAATTTCAAAAACCTTGGTACTCATTTGTTTTAAAAAACCAAAAATCAGTTATATTAAGGGTTGTTTGGATTTGATGAGTTTGTTAACTCAGAGGATGATTTTGTTGATATTTCTAGTTTGTACATGTTACCTTAGGTCTAAATAGGTTAGTTAAACCATAAAATATAGTGCTTGTTCAGTAAAAAGTCAAAGTTATCTTAATCTCACCCATAATAGTTAACTGTTAGGATTTTGGATTACAAATCTCATCACAGTAGTTGATAACTTGATATTATAGCTTAATTTCATCTTATTATAGCTTATTACATCATATTCAGTCCATAGAATCAATCCTAAATTCATCAAAGTCAACTTAGCTCATTTTCTTAAAAAGTCAAAATCTCCCCTGTGCACAGTTGAGCTAAGCTATTTCACAAGCTCATCAAGAGCTTATTAGTGAACCTCAGCTTGTGACCCTTTACTTCTTGGAAAGCTAACCTGGCTGTCTCTCTAGTCTAGTGCTTATTTTCACCTCTATAGCTTATTTGATAAGGCTGCTAGTTGCTTTTTGTTTGTCCCAATTCACTCAGTATATACTGAGTCTTTAAACAGTGTGATACAAGCTTTTTCTCAAGCTTGTCATAAGCTCATTAGTTAACCTCAGTGTTTGAGATTTGGCTTTTTGGAAAGCCCACCAGCTAAACTTAACACATCAGTCCTTGTTTTGAGCTTTTAAGCTTATTTAATAAGCTCAAACTGCTCTTAGATACGGATGCAGGCCTGTTTGGTTGAGAGGTTTAAGATAAGTGCTTATTTGCTTATTATAGCTTCTCAGTGTGTCTCCTTGTGCTTATTAGCTTTATTTAAGTAGTTTTAGCTTATTTTCATCTTATTTCATCTTTGGTTTCAGCTTGTAAGCTTGTTTGAGCTTAAAGAATCAAAATAAGCTCATAAGCTCACTGTTAAGCTTTTTAGCTTGTATACAGCTTATTTTCAAGTTGTAAAATTTTTGTTTTCATTAAAGTTACTTAATATCAGTAGTTAAATAGTTTTGAAAAAGAAAAACCACAAAAACATCATTTTAAATATAGTGATAGCGTTTATTTAATAGAATTTAGCTTTTTGATTTTTCTTTTCAGCTTATTATTAAGCGCTTTCAGTTTTTATAATTTTCTTAGCTTTCTGTCATCATAGGATATTTTTAGAAAAAGTTTCATAATTTTCTTAGCTTGTTTAGTATTTATTAAAATTTAAAATAGTTAAAAGTATTAAATAATTAATAATAAATAAATAAAAAGCATAAAAAATATCTTTTCAGTTTTAAAATTAGTTTTATAATATTTTAGATTTTTCTAAGTTAAAATTTTATTTTTCCAGGTTAATTTTATATTTTCTTGTATTTAAGTGTATTTTAAATAATTAATAAATAGTAATTAATTAATAATAAATAGATAAAAAGTGTAAAAAATATATTTTCAATTTTAAAATAAGTTTTATAATATTTTAGATTTTTCTAAGTCATAATTTCATTTTTCTAGCTTTATTTCACATTTTATTATATTTTAGAGTATTATTAAATAGTTTAAAATAGTTTTTAATTAATAATAATTAAATAAATAGTTATAAAAATAATTTTCTTTTTCCAATAATTTTATTTTATTTTTAGGATTCCAAAAATATCATTTTCATATTTGTAGGCCTTTTATTTCATATATCTCATGTTTTATTTGGTACGTTTACGTAGTTTATTAAACGTACGTATTTACGTTTGTGTCATCTGATTGTTGTGCTTTACAATTCTGTATCCAAATACCATTCCAATCAATCAGTAGTGTAATTTTTAATCAAAATCCTTACTGATCACTATCCTTAGTGATTATTCGACATCTGAAAGTTTTTAAACACCATTAATCCTCCGTGGGACTTAACGACCTAGGGAAACACTATATTCCTCTGATCTTAATTGTATTGGTTTTAGACTGTTTGAATTTTATTACGGTTGACCATTCACAAGTGGCTGACTTGTGTGATAAACTTGACGGTTTGGACCCAATCAATCTTCCATTTCCTTACATGTTATATTTCATATAAACTCGAGAGATGAGAAAATCCAAACACCAATTTCGAGGTGCTAGTGTATAATTTCCGTGCTTGTTATGACTATTGTGGTGCTTGTATTTGTTGTAAAGTATTTTAAACCATTGCTACATGATCCCTAACTTATAAATTGATTGGCCAAAAGCACATTTGCTTGAGGATAAGCAAATTTCAAGTGTAGGGATATTTGATAAGGATTTAAAACACACGTTTTTAGAGGGACATTTAAGCCCTAAATCAACACATTTTATATTCGTCACTGCTTAAAATCATTCCTTTTCACATTTTAGGTCTTTTGGAAGCAAAATGTTGGAATCAAGCATATTTGGACGAAAAGGAGCGAAAACATGAAGAAAACGAAAAACTCAAAAAACAAGGTTGTATTCTGAACCTGACGGCGTCCCAACCCAAAAGGCGACATCATCGCTAAGGAGGTTTTCTAATTAAATTACAAGCGACAGCTCAGGTGTGATTTTGGTTCTACAACATGACGACGTCAAGCCTATTTTCTGGAAGGCGTCTCCCTTTGTTTTACAACAGACGTCCAAGACCCAGCTCAAGATATGCGGCGTTACACATCTCAACTGAAGTCGTCCCAACGATGACTTGGCCCAAACGAAAACCTAAAGACGGCAACCAGAAGACGTCTCCATCAAAAGGTGACGCCGTCGCATTTGTAAATCTATATATAGAATTCGATTCTTCTACATTTAGAGAGTAGTATTTTGGAGAGCAAACCCTAATTCGTTAAAAGTCCGACTTGGGCAGTATTTTAGGGTTCCAAACCCTTATTTACACCTAAAGATAAGTTTGTTAATCCATTATATCACCATGTTTATCCTATGTTCAATTTTTTGTGTGTGTGCATGCTTATCCATTATGAGTAGCTAACTTATTATTGGGGATAATTGTTTCTAAATGTATCGAAATTACCACTTTTTGCTAAGTTGTGTATGCATCTATTAATCCTCCTAAAACAATGCAAACAATTTACTAATCCTACTATTATATACATAATTTAACATTTGTTTAGAGTTATTTACATAAATCGTACTTGTGGCTAGGACCAAATTGCAATGAGAGTCCTTAAAGTTATTTACATAATTCGTCCTTGTGGTTAGGTCGGTCAACAGTCGGTCAACGCCATGTGTCACCAACTGAGTGGTGCCACGTGTCATCGGTCGGGTCGGGTCGGATCAGTGAACGGGTCAGTTCGGGTCGGTAAACGGGTCGGGTTGCCACGTGGACCAATGAGGTGGTGCCACGTGGCATTGGTATAATATACGATATTTTTGGCTGGCCTAGGATTCGAACCCGGGATATTTGTGTTGGAAGCAAAGCCTTGCCCAGCTGGGCTAAGCATAGCTTCAATTATATTTCCCTAAATCAATTACATAACCCTCCCTGAAATTTTGAGGGCCCAATTCAATAATACTAAAAGGTTCAATTTAGTTTTTGGCCTTATAATTTAGTCCTAGGCCAGCCAAAAATATGGTATATTATACCAATGCCACGTGGCACCACCTCATTGGTCCACGTGGCAACCCGACCCGTTCACTTGTCCGACCCGACCCGACCCGATGACACGTGGCACCACTCAGGTGGTGACACGTGGCGTTGACGACTGTTGATCGGCCTAACCACAAGGACGAATTATGTAAACTTTAAGGACTGTCATTGCAATTTGGTCCTAGCCACAAGGACGATTTATGTAAATAACTCTAAAAAAATGTTAAATTATGCATATAATAGTAGGATTAGTAAATTTTTTGCATTGTTTAGGAGGATTAATAGATGCATACACAACTTAGCAAAAAGTGGTAACTTCGATACATTTAGAAACAATTATCCCCTTATTATTGTGTTTGCTTAGATCTATGAAACCTAGTTGTTAATTATTGTTAGATTGTCTCTTGTTTTAATTGGTAGACGCTAGAGTAAGGAAAACTGACTTCTTCTTTAATTGTTACGAGGTTGAACATCCTAAATAGCACAAAGCATAAGAGTGCACTTGAGCCATCGTTGTGTTTATTGCGTGAGTTGTAGCTTTAGGATAATAGAGTATTCGGGGGAGATACTACAATACTTGGCGATACCGGATAGTCTAGAGGAGAGTTACAATTAATAGAACTAGGGAATTAGGCACCCTCTATGACCAAACAGAATACAACGCACCAATTAAGATGAGGATGTGACAATTCAACTCACCAATAAGAGATAACTAGGGAGTAAGAACATCTAAGTAAACACGCTTTAATTATCATAAGAACACACCAATCAATACATAGCTTATCTTTTCCTTTTCATTAGTTTAATTAGTTTTTAATCTTTATTAGTAAGTAGTAAAATTGGTAGAAGTTTCACCCCCCACTCCTATACCCTGAGATATTTATTTGTTTTCTAAAAAATATAAAAACCTAAAAAGAATCACCCTCAACCTCACCTTCTTGTCATACATCTCTACTAGCATCTTTATTCCTCTAGAGAACGATCAACCCCTAGGCTTACCCATACTACACTGCAACGATTAGGTACACTATCTAGTGGGCTGTAAAGCTTGCTCGCGGAAAAGGAAGTCTTTCGACCCCGAACCTGCTATTAGTAGCAAGTTACTCTCCAAGTCAATTTTGTCGTTTTCTAGCTCACTTATAACACACTTATAACACAGACCCAAATCCTTATACACAACCCAACACTTTTTCTTCCCAAACACTTCTCAAACCCTAATCATGTCTTATTCATCATCTTCTTCGTCTAAGTCATATCATAGACAACTTCAATCCGTCATCAACCGTTCTCACTACAAGTGTCCTTTTCCCATTGAGGAGCAAGTGTCATCGACTAGGACAAACCCAAACATGAGGTTTAAAGCTTTCCTTATTTATGTAAGCTTCTTTGTTTATATACTTACATTATTATTATATGTTAAACTGTTGATTGATTTGTTGTTACACATTTACGAATAGGATAAACTAAAAAATTATGGTCTTTATGGGTTTCTTGATCCGGAGCTTCTTTCACATTACTACCAAGATGTTTTTTGTTCAAGATGCATGTTGAGAATGTTCAGTTGAAGAACCTCTATATGATTGATGATATGGTTCTGACTAAGAATAATGTTTAAAAGATGAAGGAGGAGTTGACTTTTTGATAACATCAAATAGTCCTGAATATTAAGTGTCAATTTCCCCCGATAATGCTTGTAATTTATATCATTTATATGGATTTACGCTTGTTTTCCATTGTTTTCCACTTTCAGGTAATTACGAGCATTAGAGCTAAAGAGACGCGGAACTGGAGAAATATCAAAAGATTTATCACAGTATGCTACTTTGAAGAAGTTACGGCGTAACTCATCTCTCACATTACGCCGTAACTATTGCGTGACTCAGAAAACCAACTTATCAGAAGGTTACGGCGTAACTCTTCCCAAAGGCTACGACGTAACTATATTAGGTCAAATGAGGTTCCACGCCGCTGATACTTACGCCGTAACTATTTTCAACTACGGCGTAACCAAGTTTATTGAAGACTACGGCGTTTTCCATGGATTTACGCTTGTTTTCCATTGTTTTCCACTTTCAGGTAATTACGAGCATTAGAGCTAAAGAGACGTGGAACTGGAGAAATATCAAAAGATTTATCACAGTATGCTACTTTGAAGAAGTTACGGCGTAACTCATCTCTCACATTACGCCGTAACTATTGCGTGACTCAGAAAACCAACTTATTAGAAGGTTACGGCGTAACTCTTCCCAAAGGCTACGACGTAACTATATTAGGTCAAATGAGGTTCCACGCCGCTGATACTTACGCCGTAACTATTTTCAACTACGGCGTAACCAAGTTTATTGAAGACTACGGCGTAACCATTTATAAGGTTACGCCGTAACTAGCAGATCTAGTGCAAAATACGGAGGAATTGAAGGTTACGGCGTAACTCTTGTTATGGTTACGCCGTAACCCAGATCTGGCCTATATATACCCCATGAATTCTAGCATTTCTAATCATCCCATTCCACACACAACAATCAGAGAACGTGGAAAAAATCTCAAGGCATGTCTAGAGGAGCATACGGAGCTGTCTCCAAGGGAGAAATCACTCCCCTACGATAAGCATTAGCATTTTATATTTTCTTTACTTTCAATTAAAGTATTTCGTACCTTTGAATATTGAATTGGTTTGTATGATTAATATGAGCGGCTAAGCACCTCTTGGTGTTGGCCTAGTTATGATTCCTTAATTGTTTTGTTTGCGTTTACATTACTTTCGTACAATTATTTCTAAGTGTATGCATGCATAGTTTATTGGTAGCTACCTTTGATTCGGTAGTCTTGAATGGCGGTAGAGGCCAATTGCCTAGGAGATATGACCAACTGACCCTAGGTGAGCGGACTGAGACGGGAAGGGTAAGATATGACCAACTGACGACCCTTTCTACTTGTGCGATTTGACCAACTGATCACCTACCGATTACTACACTACACACGACCGGGTACACTGCTCATTAGTGCACTAGGGTAGACCATAGGTATAACGAGACTTTATAAATATTAAAATCTGGTCAGTAAAACCTGCATCATTTTTCTAAAGTCAAAACTGAAGTTTTATGAAGAAGTAAAGTTTTGGGTTATTGTTGTTCTTGTTATACCAGTTTAAAGGCTTCAATGTTTTAAATTGTGAGACTAGGTTTTATGTTGTATGATCTTTTGAATGTAATGTTGGATGATTTTTTGAATAAATTGATGTTACTAGTAATCTTTGAATGAATTGATCTTTAGTATGAATTATGGAACTTGTGTCAAATTAAACATTACCAAAACTAGTTAATACAAGATGCATAACCATTTAATACATGCCGCAAAACCAGTTATATGGTTATCCTAGTTCATAAATGTGTATCAACTAATTAATACATGTTTTATGTCATGTGGTTTAATACATGCTACATTAAAATCCACACATCTTGTGCAGACCAAACATTAAGCTAGACAACAATACACAACATTAATGAACCTCTTCCAAATGCATGACTCATATACATAGCACCAACTCTCCTTTTCTGGATGACTCAGATACACATACCATAGAAAACGTTTCTTTGACTCAAATACACAGACTCAGACAATGTATCATACCAGAACATCCATACACACTTTCCTCATTTGACTCAAATACACAGACCAAAACCCAAAATCACATTATCATCTAGCAAAACATCCATACACACTTTCCTCATTTGAATAAAATATAAAGAGCAAACCACTTCACCAATAACACACAGACCCAAAGTAGTCGCAACATTAATAGTGCACAAAAAAATTTAGAACAAACAAACATAGAAAATTTAAGATTTATTATATAAACACTTCATTTGCCTACTAAGATCAAAATAGGCTTACAAAAGTGGCTATCATCTGCACACTGAAGTGTTATAAACATTTCCTACATCATCCTAAGAAATTTAATTGCTTTATTAATGCTCAAGTATGAACAACAAGCAATAAAGCAGTTAACTTACATTGGCTAACTATTAACAAAATAAGCCATATATAAGTAGCATTTATATGCTCACTTAGATGAAAGTATTTAAGTCCTACAACAAATGCTCAACAACCTGACCAAAAGAGGACACATCCAAGTGGCATATAGTTGCTCACTTTCCTTAATTTAGTTAGAAGCATCTATAATAAACTATTGTTTATGTGCAAAGCATAGAAATGCCCAAAAGAATGTATATGAACAGTTTTCCCAACTGGCAATCACAAGAAAGTAGGACATCATAGAGTAGTTTCCGATGTTGATCCCGCACATGTTAACTTTGCTTCTTTCTTTTGGTTTTGGATCCTTTGGATTTTGCGTGTTGGAATTAACTACACAGTTCCCATATTTCCACTTGGTGTGACATTGGACAAGTTATCTTCAAGTTAAAACATGCAACAACATACAAAAATTTTATGTAATAAAATCCAGTAACATATATACAAATTTATATTCAAAAGAAACCCATAGAACTGCATTATTTGTTGTATAGTCAGCAACTTTTAATCCAAGGTTGCCACCTTCCATTCCACCTACACAGGCTCTAAGTGCTAGTACAACACCTCCTTTTCCAACTTTCATTTTCATTTTTTCACCATTGTTTGCATTCACACTTCTAACATGAACCACCGTTTCCATAGTGTCATCCACATAATCCATATCATCAACAATTTCATGTACAACAGTTTCATCATTCACACTATTGACAGTGTCATCCATAGCCTCACTTAACTATGAACTTCTATATCATCATCAAGTATGACCATCTCCACAATATCATTCTGAACCACAATATCATCATCTAGGATGATAATTTCAACACCACATTCCTCAACCTTGGATTCATCATCTATATTCACAATTTCATTCTCCAAAACCACATTTTCAGCCAAAACATTCAAAACTACCACATTATCATCTACTAGATAATCCTAAACACCCAAATCTTCTTGAAGTAAACCATCAGCAAGTACAGTATCAAGTGTATCAACCACATTTCCATAAACTCTGTAATCCTCAACATTTAAATCCTTCTGAGCTACAAGTTCACCAAGTACTGTGTCCATTGAAACATCCAAATATTGAGCATCTAGAAAATCCAAAACATCTAAATATTCGTCATTATTAGGTGAAACAACTAAGTGAACACTCTCATCAACTACTTGTTTATCACCAACCGCAGTATCATCAACTACTTCTTTAGCAACAACATTATCATTAGAAACAACAATATTATCAACTACTTCCTTATCAACTATGCTATCAGTAACCTTTTCATCGTCACTATCATCAATGATCATTTGACTAACTTCACCTTTTATAAATAACCTTTTTCCTTTAAGCTTAGCCTTAGACTTGCTACTAAATTGTACCACATCATACTCATCTAAATCCATCAGTTGATTGTCAAATAAAGGTATTTTACCTAGATGCATTTGTGGTGACTGTAAGTATGGTGACTGGGCTTCTTCCCCAGACCAAGTTATAAGCTCTTCAATAGTCATATTCCCAACATCTTTCTTCCTACCTAGATGAAACCTTCTTTTAGAATTAACCTATAAAACTAACCTCCTCCCAAACCTTTCAAGGTCAATATTATCATAATAGTACTCTGCTAAATTTTGAGGCATGTGAGACATAAACAACTCGATTACTCTAGGCACTTCACATATATCATACATTGAGCATATATCTTGATCATTTTCAATAATTTTTAACCCTTCGGTTAATTGAAATTTGGGAATGCACATAAACAACTGATACATGTGACTATCAGTTCTATTAAATGAGATACTTTTGTATTATATATTATGTTGTTTGTGTAGCTATGATTGTCTTATAAGCACTTAGAATAGTCTTGAATATGAGTTAAGTAAGTCAAGTGTCAGTATTGGAAGTTAAATTTGGCAAATATCCTAAAAATGGAACTTTATAGACTAAATTTGCCAATAAACCAATTTCTACTAGATTTTCAATAATTAGTTAGATGTTCACTTGAGTTGACTATCTAAAAATCTCTAGAAAGGTGTGGTGCGTGTGTATGGGTGGTGATTTCAAATAGAGAGGAAGAGGGGAGGATTCTTTTGTAAGTAAATATTGGCCAAGCAGGATTGTTTGTGATCAATAATAATTGACCCTAAGTTCATTTGGTAGAAATCTTGTATTTTGAAATTAGGGCTTATGAGTTAAATTGGGAATATTGGGTAAAATGTAGTTTGATATGAAATTTATGTGATAATGAGTTGAGAAATGGAATCCCTATGATTAATTGTGATGAATCTTGATGTTGCCCTAATTTGAGAAACTGAGAAGTTTTGTTAAATGATTACAATCTATGATGATATATAGGTTATGGAATGCCTCGGTATAAGATGAACTCATGAATGAATCATAGTTGTATGTTTTTATGCTAAATGTGATGTGATGATGATACAGGAAGCAAGTGTTAGAGATTGGTGTATTACAAGTAAACTAGTTGCGGCTTGAGGTAAGTATTTGGTTATAACATGGTTTTAGCTTTACCATATTTTCATATATGGCAATGGATTGTGATTATTAGCTTTATCATGTTTGTTATATGGTAATGGTGTGTGCATAGGATATAGGGTGCGTTAGCTAGTTATGGATCCATTACTAGACATAGCTTAGTTAATCGATGTGCTAACTTTGGGATAAGGTTCATCTAATTGGGTTGATCGTGTTTAGGCCAACCTTGTTGGCATGAGGTAAGTGGCCCTATATCGTTAACTTAGCTACTTAAAAGACTAGCTATGGTTTATAGCACGATTTTACATCGTGGGTTGTTTAGCTTGTTATATCGTTTACTTACTAAGTGTTTTCGCTTACGTGTTAGTTATTCATGTTTTGGTAGGAAAAAGTGGAGCCTATAAGGGTAAGGAGCAAGCTTAACATGTTATTATGGAAGTTAAAAGATATACTTGCCCATTTTGGGTATAGGAGGCAAGCAGTGATCATGAACCATGTGCGCGATCAAGTTAAACATCACCGTTTGTATTTTGTAAATGGAGTCTTGTTGGTTGTGGCATGTGGTCAAATGGTTGTGTTGATTTAGTGTCAATAATATGTGTTTTGGTCAAGTAAATATTATGTTGGTATGTGTGGAAAAATAGTTTATGGAAGGTGGTTATTTAGATTTATAATTAAGTATTATGATGTGATTTTGGTATGTTTTGAGTAGTTGGATGAAAGTGTTCCAAAATGGTTTATACCAAGTATAATTGTCTTAGGTTTTTGTTGGGTAAACTTGTCTAAGTGCATTTCGGAAATATGCATTATTTTGGTTATTAATTGCAGTATTTTGGTACCTGCACGAATATACGGCGTAGAGGGTCTAGTGCCTCTACGGCGTAAGCAAGTCTAGGTCATAGTCATTTTACTTCAGCATGATTTACGGCGTAAGGGATGGATTCCCTTACGACATAATCAATCATGGTCTGTTCTTTCTTTTTGGGTCAACGGGATATACGGCGTTAAGGGCTCGTACCCTTTACGGCGTATATGCCTATTTTTTTATATTTTATTTTATTTACTATTTTTTTTTTAATCTTTGTCTAAAGGTGTGAGAGTGTTTCACCATCAATGTGAACCTCATAATACAAAATACCTAAATCATTTGGAGGGTCATCCTGGAACAAAATAAAAGAAATATCAGGTTTTTCATAATTTTTATAAACCCTAAAAACCTCAATCAACATTTATGGATACTTGTAATACCAAAAAGGGAAAAAAAATCGTATGTACATTACCTTTTGCATAGTGCTTGATTGGGTAATTTAATGCAAAGAAAAAGCAAGTTGGAATTTAATATAAACTAGGTGTTCAGATGTTTTGTGTTGTGTGCAGGGGCGGTACCACAATGGGGGCAGTGTGGGCAACTGCCCCCACAAAGTTCACTCGAGTAATGTCGATTTTCTTGAGATGATAAGTGATTTTGATTTTGCCTTCATTTTTTTTTAACGGAAACTTTTATTAAAAAACTAGCAAGGCGCTAGAAATATTACATAGAAATTAAATAAGGATTCTTATACCAAAACTCCTTAGAAATAAAACTAGAACAACGGTTGGAACACCAATTAAAAGAACAAGAGACTATGTCGTCAAAAATCCTTGAACGCCTTGGAGGGACATCATCGAATAACAACCTATTCCGAAATGACCAAATAGACCACCAAGTTGTAAGGAAAACACCCTCCAGTAAAGATTTCAGCTTAGACGAAAGACGAGTAGAAATAAGCCAAGTATCCCAATCCGAAAAAGAACCCAACATTATCCATGGGAGATTCCACCAACGACAAATCAAAGACAAAAGATCCTGAGCCATCGAGCAACCAAAAAATAAATGATTAACATCTTGGTGGGCCGAGTCACAAATCGGGCAAGCAATGGAATTCGTCAAAATACCCCTTTTACAAGCGGTCATTTAACCCAAAAAAAAAAAAAACGGATTTAAGTATAAGTATAGATGTATGTGAGGTATTAGATGATACAACTATGTAATATTTGTCTTTGAAAAACAAATGAAATATTGTTTTCCAACATAAAAGAGAGAACAAAATTTATTTGGTACGGAAGATGTAACAAAGATGCAAGTATTCTACAACTCTGATCATTTAAGGAGCCGTTTGCTTTATGGGTTTTGTCCAAAAAAATCAGGATTGGGATGAAATCCTTCATTTGGTTAGTGTATTTTAGATTTGAAATTGGAGTTGAGTTCTATAAATGTGGGGATCAGTAAATCCTAAGGTGATGGTCTACTTTTCTGACAAGATATTCTCTTTCCTCATTTTATATATTATTCCTTGCTATATTTTGTTTTTTCATATGTAAAATACGTTTTATAATGTGTACTGTTTATTTTTTTAGTAGGTCCCATTAATTATTTAATTTATTTTAATAATAAAATAACTATAAACCTTATCAATAATTTATATCACAATATACAAAACAAACAACACTTTCTCTTTCAACTCAAATTCAAATCTAAATCCAAATCCAAATCCTAATCCAAATCCTAAAGTATCAACAAACCAAACGGACCCTAAGTACTAGATGCAAGGGCCGTCTGATGGACAGGCTAGCATTGGTTTTATTACATAATGTTTGGCGGAGCCAGAAATTACAAGTATGGGGGGCGAAAACAATTCAACGTGTTAGGGATATTTTTTAGCATAACAAGTTGGGTCGGTCGTGTTATATGCGTTAAAACTCTAATTAAAATTGGCTAGTTCTTTCTAGTTTGTTTCATTATATTAAAAACGAGATTGGCGTTGGTCCGCCGCGTTGCGGGCGGGCGAATTTTTTAGCCAAGTTTTTTTTTTTTTTTTTCCTTGCGGACTGTAGCAATGTACTGTAGTAGCTCGGCCCAAAACGCAACGTACTGTAGCAGTCCGACCCTTATATTTTATGCTCCTTATTTTTTTCGGCAGTTTTAGCCATTTTATTAACAAAAGAAAACAATTATTTATGATTTTGTGCTCCGCATTTTTTTATTTTTTACTACTTTAACTTGTCAATCTTTATATTTATATTCTGTATTTTCTATTTCGTAATTTTATAATTATTTGTAATATTTTTGTGTTATTTTTTTTCTTAAAATCTACTTAAAATATATGTTGGGTTTTTTTTAAAAAAAAGTTTTTTCCGATTTAAAAAAAATTGCGTTTTTTTTTTATATAAATTTCTTATAATTTTTTTATAAATTTTTTTATAAACTTTTTTTTATAAACTTTTTTTATAAACTTTTTTTATAAACTTTTTATAAACCATTTTTATAAATTTTTTATAAACCTTTTTTATAAATTTTTTATAAATATCTTATAAATTTTTTATAAACTTTTTTTATAAATTTTTTATAATTTTTTTTTTATAAATTTTTTATAAACCTTATAAACCTTTTTTATAAAAATTTTATAAATTTCTTATAAACCTTTTTTATAAAGATTTTATAAACTTTTTTTTTTTTTTTTTTCGTACTGTAGCAGGTACGTAATGTAGCAGGTACTGTAGCAGCCCGGTCCAATACTGTAGCATGTACTGTAGCACTGTAGCTGCACTGTAGCAAAGTAGGTAAAACGGCAGCGTTTTATTTGTGTTTTAATATATACTTATAATCTTACAATAACATACAAAAATTAAAATAGAACTGAAATAACTAAGTCTAATAGCTTGCAAACAAAAATAGTGGTGTCTAGGTCAACAAAAACATCATACTCCATCCTAAACTTGTCAGTTCTCAATTTCTCATATATTATACCCGCAAATAATAGTTAAAACAAAGAATTAAAGTCCACTATTCCTAAGCAAAATAGATGGATTGTAGCTTGCAGGAGTTGTAGGTACCAAAACAGTCCGACTATCATATATTACTATAGTTAATTAGAAAGAAAAAAAAAATGTAAAGCATTTCGGTAGATAACTATCATATGGCTTTATTTACTTGTTATTTAAACTAGCAAAAGTTCATCTTTGTGCGATGGTATCAAATAGATAAACAGAGCAACGAGTTCACTTTATTCAAGAATCAAAGTACAATAGTCGGCACAGTTTGAACAATAACAATCAAACTATTACAAGATTTGAAGAAGATCAAAAGATCAAAGAAACAATATAGAAATGGATCAACAGATCCTAATACATAAATATTTGGAGGGAGAGTGATATAGCAGTCAAGAGAAGACTGCGTAACATTGATGATGATAACCCTAGACAGGGACCACTCTTTTATAGCAAACAATGAGACAAGAAGCCCCCTCTAACTTTCTACAATTCTTCATATGGAGCACATCTTTATATTTCTTCATATCCAAGAATAGAGAATGAACACAATAAGTCCCTCACAATAATCCTGCACAAACAACACTAAGTGAGAGAGTAATAAGGACATATTTGGACATAGATTACTTAGGTGATTTGGAACATTCCCCCTTAATCTGTTTTCCAAATATGTCAAATAATTTCAGTTTTTCACAAAGGAATTTGTGTTGATACACAGGAAAATGCTTGGTAAGAATGTCTGCAGTTTGGTTTGAGGAGCCAATTTTGATGGCACTCAAGACACCTTTTGCAATTTTTTCTCTGATAAAATGGACATCAATTTCAAAGTGTTTGGATCTCTCATGGAAAATAGTGTTGACAGCAAGCTGTAAAGCAGATTTGTTATCACAAAACAAGTTAACAGGAAGGTTAAGATCAACATTTAGATCCTTTAGGATTTTTTGAACCTAAATGATTTCACAGGCTGCAGCAGCCATGGATCTGTATTCAGCTTCAGTTGAAGATTTTGAGAGAGTGTTTTGTTTTTTGCTTTTCCATGATATCAAACACTTGTTAAAGAAAACACAATATCCAGTAACAGATCTCCTGGTTTTAATACATTTTGCCCAATCAGCATCATTGTACCCTTCAAGAACATTATTAAGACTGCTATGATCATACCTTAGACCTTTACCAGCGGCACCTTTTAAGTATCTTAGCACATTTAAAGCAGAATCCAAATGAGACCTTAAGGGAGTATGCATATGATGTGCTAGACAGTGAACTGAATATGATATGTCAGGTCTGGTATGAGTAAGATAAATCAGTTTTCCAAGCAATTTTTGGTACCCAGTTATGTTATCAAGCAATGGGTCATCTTGGGTTGGAATAAAAGGAATGACAGAGTTTGGTTCCATGGGTGTAGACACAGGCTTACATCCAAGGAGACCAAATTCTTTCAAAACTTCAAGACAATATTTTCTCTGGGAGAGACAGATGTCATCCCCAGTTTTTATCACCTCAATACCCAGAAAGAATTTGAGAGTACCCAAGTCTTTTATGTTGAATTTAGTTTTAAGAAAGACTTTGAATTGTTCAATTTCCTCAACACAGTTACCAGTAAGAACAATATCATCAACATAGACAAGTAGAGCAATAAACTTGTTATCTTTGTTTTTTGTAAATAAAGAATGATCACTCACAGACTGAACAAAGCCATGTTCTTTGAGAACACCAACAAGTTTTTCATTCCATTTTCTGGGAGCTTGCTTGAGACCATATAATGATTTGGTAAGTTTGCAGACCATGTTTTTGATGTTTTCATCAGAAAAACCTTTTGGAATAGTCATGTATATGTCCTCATCAAACTCACCATAAAGAAAAGCATTATTAACATCAAGTTGGAAAAGAGGCCATTTATTCTTAACAGCTAAGGCAATAAGAATTCTAACAGTAGACATTTTCACAACAGGGGAAAAAGTTTCATTATAATCTATCCCTTCTCTTTGGTTAAAGCATTTGGCAACAAGCCTGGCTTTATATCTGTCCACTTCACCATTGGATTTGTACTTAATTTTCCAAATCCTTTGTACCCAATGGGTTTTCTATTAGCAGGTAAAGTGGTTATGATCCAGGACTTGTTAATATTTAAGGCCTCAATTTCAGCATTCATAGCATCAACCCAGTTAGGATCAAGGATAGCTTCCTCATAACAAGTAGGTTCAACACTTTTATTTAAGTTAGAAGTAAAGCAGTAATTCTCAGAATCAAGATTAGAATAATTAACCACTTTTTCTATACCATATTTAACTTTGCCTTCAACAATAAAGTCATTAAGGTTTTTAGGCAATCTAGTGGGTCTGGTTGACCTTCTTGTGGTGATGGCTGGCAAGCCTCCTTGTTTAGAAGTGGACTCATTTGAGTCAGAATCAGAGTTAACATCAGAGTTGATGTCATTGGAGTTTGTTTCAGGTGAAACAGTGCCCCCAGGGTGTGTATTTTCTTCTATGGATGTTGCAACTGAGTTACCATCCTCATTGAGAGGATTCAACTCAGTGCCATCATCATTGGAAGACACTCTCCCTTCATCATTGGGTCTTTTAGGGTTGTCAGTATCAAAAAAGTTTTTGTGGTTTAAATCTTTTGACACACCAGTTTCAAAAACTTGTTTTTGAAGATTGTTTTTCATTTTGAAAAGGAAAATTGTTTCATAAAACTTGACATCTCTTGAGTAAAAGATATTTTTTGTTTCTAAGCTTAAGAGTTTGTAGCCCTTTTTTTCATTAGAGTAACCAATAAAGACACTTTTTTCAGATCTGCTATCAAATTTGTCAGAGTTATTGAGGATAGTAGCATAGCAAAGACAACCAAAAACCCTAATATGAGAGAGTGTAGGGTCATGCCCATACACAAGAGAGAAAGGAGATTTGCAAGACAACACAGAAGAAGGTAACCTGTTGATAAGGTAAACAGCAGTGAGAACACATTCAGGCCATAAGTAAAGAGGTAATTCCCCCTGAAACATAAGAGATCTAGCAACATTGAGAAGATGTCTATGTTTCCTTTTTCTATTCCATTTTGTTGAGGTGTGTAGACACAAGAGGTTTGATGTAGAATACCTTTGTTATGAAAAAATTGTTGCATTCTGTTGTTGACAAATTCAGTACCATTGTCACTTCTAAAATTTTTTATATTACTTTCAAATTGATTTGACAGCATTTGAGAAAAATTGACAATGGAATCATAGACTTCTTCTTTGCTTTTAAGCATATAAACCCAGACAGACCTTGAGTAATCATCAACAATAGTTAAAAAATATTTGTAGCCATCTCTGCTAGTGATTTTATAAGGACCCTAAACATCTAGGTGTACAAGTTGACCAATTTTAGTTGACTTATGTTCACTTAAGGGAAAAGGTTCTCTGGTTTGTTTAGCCTTGTTGCAAGTATCACAGAGATGGTTAGGGTCAGTTGGTTTATCAAGGTTAAGACTGGGTTTAAGGACTTGCAAGACTTGATTAGAGGGATGACCAAGCCTTTGGTGCCAAAGGTTTCTAGAAACAAAACATGAAGAGATGCAGTTATTAGAGATAATCTTACAATCAGAGTCTACATCAAACAAGTACAGGCCATTAGATTGATTACCAATCCCCACATTCCTTTTTGTTGCAAAGTCCTGAATATAACATTTAGATTCATCAAAGCCAACAAATAGTTTGCTATCTCTTGCAAGTTTGTGAACAGATAGCAGACTGACAGTGTACTCAGGCACAACTAAGACATCATGTAAGGTAATGTTGTTGTTGATTTTCAGGTCACCAATCTCAGTGATAAGTGCATGAGTATCATTTGGGTGTCCAACAGTAAGACCAAGTTTAGAAACATCAATAGTATTGATTAAAGATTTTGAAGACAAAGTCATGTGTTGGTTTGCTCCAGAGTCAACAATCCAACCAAGACTGATTTTTCCTTTTAAAAGGTTTGTGTTTCCATTAAAGTGTTTTTCAAATTTTAGATTGAATTTGACACTTCCATTAAAAAAAGTTCCTGAAAAACATTTACCTGCCATATTGGAATTGACAGGACTATCATTGAGAAGACTCATGAGTCTGACCATCTGTTCATTAGACAAAGAAACATGAGAGTTGCTAGTTCTACTTTCAAGATTGGCATCAGAAGAAGAAGAAGCATTGTTACTAGTAGGTTTAATATTAGAATTAAAGTTCCTTTTTCCATATCCAGCAGGATAACCAACAATATCATAACATCTATCAATGGTGTGACCAGGTTTGTTGCAGTTAGAGCATTTTAGATTAAGATTGGGTCCTCTATTGTTAGAGCTGTTACCAGAGGTATTATTCCCAGATGTGGGATTTGAGCTTTTGTAATTGTTGTTTCCTCTTTTTTTGTTATAAAAAAACTTTGAAGCAAAAGCAGACACATTTGGTTTAATGGATCCAGTACCAGAGGAGAAGTTCCTATGGGACTCTTCCCCTGACACAATAGAAAAAGCAGTTTTGACAGATGGTAAAGGATCACTGGTTAAAATATTGCTTCTGATGGGCACATAAGTGTCATCAAGACCCATTAAAAACTGCATTAACTTGATTAGCTGGTTATGTTTTTCAAAATGTTTTCCAGCATCACAAGTACATGTAGGAAGACTGATCATGGAGTCAAATTGTTTCCATAATGAGTTAAGATTATTGTAGTAATCAGCAAGAGAGGACCCATTTTGACCCAAAGAGTTGATATTTTTATGTATATTAAAGACAACAGATTCATCAACTTTGTCATAGGTTTCTTTTAAGTCATTCCACATTTCATAAGCAGTTTTAGAGTATATAGCACCAACAAATAGCTCAGGACTTAAAGAGTTTAGAATCCAACTAAGGACAACAGAGTCACACATATCCCATTGATTAGCAAGACTAGCATTAGAGACATCTTTTCTACAAGTTCCATCAACAAAGCCAAGTTTATTATGATTTCTTAAGGCAAATGTCATGGCAATGCTCCATATTTTATAATTTTCTGAGCCAGTCAATTTTACAGATATAATGGGATTACCACTGGTGTCACTAGGATGCAAGTAGAGAGTATCACCAAATGTAAGTTTTAATTCAGAAGAGTTAATCACAGATTCATTAAGCATAGAATCATTAAACCTGGATTCATTATTAGCATGTTCATTATCACCCTCAACCATGGTGACAGCATAGAGACAGACAAATAAATAGAAAAACAATAATAGCAATTACTATCAATAAGAGCAATAATCCCAAATCAACCTCCAACCTAACTAGACCTATCCTCCTTCAACTATAAGAGAAAAAAATGCAAGAAAATAAATAACTCACACCCACGGTTCAACAAGCACCCAACCTTTGGACTGGGGTAAGCCAGAGCATGTATTCACACCACTCAGAGGTGGCAGATCAAGGTGTTAACCTACCCGTTTGCACCCACACAGCTTGAATGCTGTTAAACAAGAAAGGGAGAAGTACTTACAGTGCTTTGTGCAGCGGAAGAAGTGAAGACCAAACACAATCAACCTAGATTCACTTAGTCTAGGGATGATTATGATCAATTAGAACCAGAGAGCACTCCAAGAACAAAACCCCCAAAACAGAGTTGATTAGGGTTTTGGAACAAACCCTAATTTATTTCGATTGAGCACCAATAGGACCAGAAACACCAATCCCAGCACTCCAAGAGCAAAAACCCCCAATTCAAAAATTAATTAGGGTTTTGGAACAAACCCTAATTTGTTTCGATTGAGTACCAATAGGATCAGAAACACCAATCCAATTACCACAAACGTCCCAGAACACAAATACGAACCACCGGATATATCAAGGTCAATAACCCCCAATATAGAAAACCCTAGAGATCAGGATTTGAAGATAATCAGTAGCCTATAGCTCTGATACCATGTGCAATGGTATCAAACAGATAAACAACGCAACGAGTTCACTTTATTCAAGAATCAAAGTACAATAGTCGGCACAGTTTGAACAATAACAATCAAACTGTTACAAGACTTGAAGAGGATCAAAAGATCAAATAAACAATACAGAAATGGATCAACAGATCCTAATACATAAATATTTGGAGGAAGAGTGATATAGCAGTCAAGAGAAGACTGCGTAAGATTGATGATGATAACTGATGAGTGTGTAAATACTCATCATTTTTGCTCAAATCTGAACTGCAAAACATTTAAAAACGCTCAGAAATGCATCAATATACTGAAAATATCCTAAAATTGCATTTTATATGTTTCAGATGCAAAATGTTTAAAATCAGATGAAAAACGAGCTAAGTTTGGATAATTGGCAGTTTCAGTCCCTCAACTTTCAAAACTTGTCAAAATTAGTCCCTAGGCATTTATTTTAAAAGAAAAGTCACCAAAGGTCCTTTTGAAATCATAACTTGTCATAATTAATCCTTTGGTGAAAAATTTCAAAAGTTTTGAGAATTTACAAGTTTGGTCCTTCAAGTTTCAAAATTGGCGAATATAGTCCTTGGAAGTTTGAAAATGTCCTTTATGGTCCTTGTACTATTGAAACTTGGCAAAAGTGACCCTTGAAACAACTTTGCAAAATTGGCAGTTTGGTCCCTCAAATATCAGAAATTACAAAATGGTCCTTGTTATTAAACAAACCAACCTTTGAACCTTGAACCATTCCCTTTGTTTTGACCCCCTGCCAATACACTTGACCCCCCTGTTTTGACCCCCTCCATAATAATATAACCCAAGTCAAACACCGGTCAAACAATCCACCCTTTTCCCTCCAAAGTCTCTTCTTCAACCACTGCCCTGCAAACACTCAACCCTCCCCCTCACCTCCAGCTCACTCTCACCTTTCCATGTCCCCTCCACCTCCACCAAACAACAAAATGCATTAAATGCTTCCCCCCCCCCTTTGCACTCAAACCTTCCCCCAGTTGCAATATATCTTTTTCCCGCCAAAATCTCATCAATGGCCAATATGACCTCAAGTGATCCAATGGCTGCAAATGCAAGTGGGATTTGCTCAGAATACAAGTGGGAGCAGTTTTGGTGTATAAAAAGAAGAAAGAGAAGCAAGAGAAAGGAGTACTTAGTTTTTATTTTCATGTGTATGTCGTTTTAAAATTTCCATGTCTTAAATAGGTTCTAAGTTGTAATTTCAAGTTTTATTGTATCAAACTAAGTTGTTCCAGTGTATTGAAACTACTTCAAGTATTAATTTAAAGATTGGTTAAGTTCTTATTTTTAAGTTTTCTTTTACTTATGCAGTTTTAAAAATGATCTCATACTCAAGCTCCAAGTAGTTTATTCTTAACTCAAATAAGCTCACTCAAGCTGTCCATAGCTTTTAGTAAGCTTAAGAAACATATTCAAGCAATATTCATGTTTGGTCAACGAAAGTCAAACTGTGAAGAAAATTTTGGTTAAGCAGTGAATGAAATGGATATTGGTTGATGCAGAGCTGGATTTGGGGTTGGATTTGAGTAGTTTAGTATAGTTTGGGTTCTGTATAAGCTGCTCTATAAGCTGGACCACAAGTGAGTTGTATTACACTCCAATTGCTAAACTGTTTTGCTGCACTTTTGTAGTACTCCTTGATATAGTTTACTTATCAATAGTAGATCATTTGTTAGTTGCTATTTGATTGTTAGAATCTGGTTAATTGCTGTATTTGATTAGGATTAGGATATAAGTTAGAGTAAGTTGCAATTAGCTTGTAAAGGACTGTTTAGATCTCATTGCATATCTGTGTTAGAAGCTTGTTCAGTGGTTTAGCTTAATAAGTAAAGTCTTATTCAGGTCTGATATAGTCAAATTAGTATTCTAGTTGCATCAGTAATAACTGAAAAGTCAAAATCACCTATGATCTGTCCTAATTGCATAACTGTTGGAACTTTTAAAAATCAAAAGCTTGATTTGTGTTAAGATATCAGTGGAGTAGCTTAATATAGCTTTACTTTAGCTTAATTCATCTCAATCAGTTCATAAATTGGAATCAAATCTCATAATAGTCAACTTTTCAAAACTGCTTCAAAAGTCAAAAAGTGAAAAACTAGTTTTTACCCACCCTTTGTTGATTTTTCATAGCTTCATTATTGGTTCAATTCAAGTGAAACTTTGGGTTTAAAAACTTTAGTTGGTCAAGAATTGAAAAGTGATTTTTGGAAATTTTTTTGTAAGTCCTTATAAGCTCCAAATCAGCTCCTCAATAAGCCACTTTTGCCCTGTTCACAATCAGTATTAACTGAGTGTGAATCAGGCATTCTTGCAGCCCTTGTACAAGCTTCATTTGAGCTTATCTCAGGCTCATTTTTGGTTTTTAAGTAACTAGCCAGGTCTACTTTAGGTTCCAACTTCTGGTTTTCTGATTCAGCTTATTAGTAAGCAGTTGCATGAGCTTGAAGTAAGCACCCCGAAAACTGATTTTTACTTGTTTGATTTTGGACTCATAAGCTTATAGCTGGTTAGCTTGAGGTTCTGAGTAGCTGGAACAAGTTGTTTTCACTTAGTTATTGCTTAATCTAGCTTCTGCTTTCATTTGGTAGTCTTTAGTGCTTATTTGCTTATTTTTAGTGCTTATTCATAAGCAGTTTGCACTACAGCTTCATAATCCTTCACATAAGCCCTTGTTTTTATATTTTTCATAGATTTAGAATTATATTTTAGAAATTTTCTGAATTTTTCATATTTTTCCAGCACTGTTTGCTATTTTTCTTTATTTTAAAACAATTTTTAGGACTTATTAATTAACCTTTATTGCAATTAAATCAGAAAAACTTCAAAAAAATAAGTTTTCAATTTTCATAGATTAAGATAAATATAAAAAGCAAAAAAATAATTTTTCCAGATTTTTCTTAGTTAAATTTGTAATTTTTCGCCATTTAATTAGTTTTAAGTAGTTTTTAATTCATAGAAAATAGAAAAATAATCAGAAAAATACAAAATTAGTTCTGAAAATTCTCTTTAGTTAGTTTAGATTTTTGAAAAATAGTTTCACAATTTTCCTCTTTATTTTCATAATTTTTAGTATTTTAATTTAGTTTTAAAAATTAGAAATTAGTTTTTAATTAAAAATAAATCAAGAAAAATCATAAAAAATAGTTTTAATTCATAAATAGTTTTAAAATATCATTTTTAGTTTAAAAATAATTTTGGATCATTTTTAGGGCTTAGATTAGACATATTTGCATTCAATTCACGTTTTGTTAAATTCGTTTTTAGTTTCCTTTACGTAATCAAAAGCATCATTTTAAAAATAGTGATAGCGTTTATTTAATATAATTTAGTTTTTTAATTTTCTTTAATTTGCATTTAAGCCCCTGTAATTTACAAACTTTCTCTTTAGGTATAATTGTTCATAATCCATAAACCTTTTCCCATTCAATATCACCCGATCACTATACGTTTGATTATTCAGTCGCACAGCTCGTTGGGACTTAACGACCTGGGGAAACACTAAACTCCTCTTGATCTTCATTGCATTGCGTTCTCAAGCTGTCTGGCTTTTATTACGGTTGACCATTCACAAGTGGTTAGCTTGTGTGATAAAACCTGACCGTTTGGGAGCCGATCAATAACCCTAGACAGGGACCACTATTTTATAGCAAACAATGAGACAAGAAGCCCCCCTCTAACTTTCTACAATTCTTCATATGGAGCACATCTTTATATTTCTTCATATCCAAGAATAGAGAATGAACACAACAAGTCCCTCACAATAATCCTGCACAAACAACACTAAGTGAGAGAGTAATAAGGACATATTTGGACATAGATTACTTAGGTGATTTGGAACAATCTTCCTCGCCATTTTTCTTTCACCATAACCAATTAACCAGAGGAAAAGTAAAGAACCGTAGAGCCATCGTTCAAAAAACTCGTCTTCTCACTCTTGTTATTTACTTTTTAGTTGAGCAATTAAAATCGTTGTCATCCAGAGCTTCATGAAGATGCGGGGCACTGCAATATTTGGGTTGAGGGCAGGGTCATCCCACGAATCGGCAAAATTTTTGAGGGCCATGTACGAAATTATATAATGAGGCCTTTCGTTAAGCAATATTATATATAAAGTGTCACCGTTTATAAGATATAATGTAATTAGTTATCTAAACGTTCTAATATATTACTAATTTAAGATATTTTCCCATCTAAATACTTTTGTCTTCGTGAAAAATATGTCTACACATGCGTATAATTATCAACGAGACAAATTTTGGGGCCCTAAAAATTCAGGGGCCCTGAGCGGTCGCTCACCTTGCACACCCTTAAAGACGGCCCTGGTTGAGGGCAATGGAGCTATTTTCTTCAAACTTGACAATTTTTTCCAATTGATTTAGTGTATATACAAGCTTTGTTGGGGGCACGTCCTCCCACTAATCTCTACATGGCTCCGCCCCTTCCTTGGCGTATGGCCACTTAGTGATTAATTGGTCATCTAGGCCGATTTTTACAACTGTGCACACTAGACACAACAACTGATCTCAAAGGCCTACAAAACTGGCTTAACCGAGAGCAACAGAGTGGACAAGCATTTGAAGAAAGCTGAACTTACTATGTTCGTGTTATCTACATAGAAGCGAAATAAAAAGAACAAAACTCGCCTGGGCGTATGGCCACTTAGTAATTAATTGGTCATCTAGGCCGATTTTTACAACTAGGGGTGAGTAGAAGAAACCGCAAAAACCACAAAAAACCACACCACGGCAAAAGCCGGTCGATCGGTTTCACGAAAAAAAAAAGAAAGAAAAACCGCAAAATGCGGTGCGGTTGTGGTTTTACATGTAAAACCGAACCACAAAACCCGCACCGCACTGCACATTGATGATTTAAAACCGAAAAACGGCACATTGATTATTTAACGTGTGTTATAAGGCTTCTAGTGCATATTATCATTAATATTCTTATAAGTCATAATCGACGTGTGTGTTTACATTAAATATATGCATTGTTATAACCGAAAAATACCAGCATTGTAAACCAAAAACCGCAAAAACTCACATTATTATATAAGTCATAAGTTATGGTGCCGTGCGGTTAAAACTCGCAAAAGCGCAAGATACCCGAAAAATGTGGTGCGGTTCGGTTTATAATTTTATAGAAACCGAAAGTGCAGTTGCGGTTCGGTTTTAGTCAAAACCCGCACCATGCTCACCCCTATTTACAAATGTGCCCACTAGACACAACTGATCTCGAGGGCCTAGAAAACTGGCTTAACCGAGAGCAACAGAATGGACAAGCATTTGAAGAAAGCTGAACCTACTACGTCTGTGTTATCTACAAAGTGAAATAAAAAGAACAAAACTCGCCTGTGCAACTGCCAATTGCCAAATCACCTTAATTTCAATAACATATAATTGTATATCAACAAAAAGACATCTCTTATATACAAGCTGAGTCACAACATACACTGATACACGACTCTTATATATATGTACGAGAACCCATAAGGCTACTCGCAGTAGTAGCAAACGATTGATTTATGCGATCGATTTGAAGTCGATCGCCCTTATGTGGGGTTTCGATCGATCAACTTTTTTTTTCTTTCGATCGTGTACACGACCGATGTCGTGCGTTTCTTATGTGTATGTTTTTGTGTATTTTATATATAAAAGGTATTTTTGTAGGGTATGTTTTTTTAGTGTAGGTCGTCTTGGTGTGGTAAAAAATCGTCTGTAGGTCGTCGGAGAGAGAAAGCTGACGTGACAGAGAAAATTAGAGGGATTGGGATCCCTTATTGGGGCAGCCTAAGAACAACATAGCTGAGTGAACTAGGAACCAAGTTTACCGTACTCACACATACAAATAAATTAGCACTCTAGCTGCCATTGTCAGATAATCAACCAGTAGATACAACGCCAGTTATACATATTATACATAAGAACATGACATTTAATAAGACTGCTAAATGGACTGTCATAAACTGGTATACATATTGTTTAAGGGTGAGCATACAACCAGAACGGGCCGGACCGACCGAGACCGGACTGGACCAGACCGGACTGACCACATTCGGTCCGGTCCGCGGTCTCGGCTTTTGAGCTAATTCGGTCATTGGTCCGGTCCGGACCAAAACCGACGAATTTGGGCTTGTTGGACCGGACCGGACCGACCCGGACCGAGACCGGACCGACCATATTCGGTCCGGTCTCGGTCTAAGATTTTTGCCGAAATCAGGTCTCGGTCCGATCCGGTCTTGGCCGGTCCGGTCCGGTTTTTGGACCGTGCACACCCCTAATATTGTTGGTGGGAGAAGTTATCCACACCCTCCCATAGAGAGGGTATCTAATGATTGGGTGCATCGCGGGCTTGTACGGTGTGCATCGCGGGTTATACGGTTTGACCAAAACCCTATGATGTGACAACATAGGGAGGGTATCTATATCACATCCCATTGTTGGTGCATCTAGCATTGACTCGGGTAATTTTTTTATTTTTATTTATTTATTAGAACCGCAACTAATTATCTCACAATATACAACCACAAACTATCTCAAATGATCCTAAGCAGGACTTGAACCCACAACCATTTGGTTGAGGAGCTTCTCACACAACAAGGTGTACCATTGGGACACAAGGCCTTTGGTATTGACTCGGGTAATTAACACAATGTCCATTACTTTCATAAGTCACATATTCATTACAAATTATTCTAAATAAAAACACTTATAAGATAAAACATGGACCATCACCATCAATCCATGATTAACTAAAATTCTATATGATTACATACTTAGAAGTGCTGCTGAAGCCATAAGATTTAAAAGATAGATTCGAACTACTAATTTTACCACCAGCCCATTTCAAACGGGTCAAACTGAGATATGTCAAGTTCCTGCCAGATCTCATTTTCGGAGATCTCTATTTTGGCAACTGAGGAGGCTCGATAGAGCTTCTGCAACATTTCAGATAACTTGAACTTTTCACCTTCACCACCAACCAGTGACTCTAACTCAAGCTTAATACTCATCTTCTTTAGTAAAGGGGAACATGCAAGTAAATACCTTAACAAACATACTTCATTCTTTGAACCTCTAAAAGATGGAAAGGACACATCCAGTAACTGCAGTTGCCCCACTGTCTTAGGGTCTAATTCTAAAGACCAAAGTGTCTCAGGTGAGTCATAATTGTCACAAGCCTGCAAGATTTAATAATATTCAGATGCACAACTATGATATTTTTTTGAAGATTAATTTGATGCATATGTATTACACTCACTTTGATTTCAAGTGTCTGCAAATTTGGGGAGCTAAGTATCATTTCAAGGACAAATGGTAACATATCTTCATCGCTAAAATCTATAAAGGATAATTTTAGAGTCTTCAGGCACGAAAAGGCGGATGGGGCATTCTTTTTGACACCATCTGCTGGCAACAACTAAAACAAGAGATACATAAAACGGCTATTTAGTAAGTAAAAACTTTTCGAAAAGTGTCCAACAATATTATTTTGACGAGTGAATTTAAATAAATAAAATTAGACTTACCATGCAACACAAAAAATCTAAAACAAGCTCCTGAAGTTTTGGAAGACCCTTAAGCTGCAAGATACTGGAACTTTTAATCGTCATCCGATCTTCAAGAGCACCCCATGACAAAGATAAAGTTTTGAGATTTCGAAGTTTTGCAATCTCGTCGAGTTTCACTTCTTTTGTACCATCAAAATCTCTGAATTTCAGAATCTCAAGTAATGGAGACATGGTGATAAACTCCCCAAATGTACAGCTTTGAAATCTTACATTATACAAATCTAAGCTTAATAGATTTAGAAAACCACGAAAACTAGGTGAATGACGAAAAAAACAATTCTCGAGCTTCAAATATTTCAGCTCCATACAACTGCAAAGTTGGGTTGGTAACATATATAGCTCGTCTCGGTCAGGATTTTCAAGAGTCAGATCCTTAATTCCATTTCTAGACACAAACGAAATCCAATGATTGATATCCTCAGCATCTAACATTTCTGGATATGTATAAAGAACAAATTTTGTAATGGGACCTTTAAGATGAATGAGAAGTCTACTAAAACTCCTCCCGTTAAATTCATTCTCTTCATCCGGTCCACGTACAAACCGAAAGAAATCATAATCAAATATGAGTTGGGTGATCATAGTCCAATTAAACCTCCAACTTCTCGCCAATATATCAGTCTTCACAGCATCTTGAGTCGGCAAACGATCTAAAATGTTACTTATTAAGTCCGGTGGCAAGCGGCTAATGTAATCTTCGGGTCCCATTATACAACTGATACAAAGAAAATTTAACAAGTATAATAAATAAATGAATAATGATGCCATGTCATTCACATTACATCTTTGTACACACATAAACAAGTTCCTCAAAAATCCTCTAATTCAACATATATTATTTTTAGCAACAGATTCTAGTGGGTTAAAATAGTTAAGCTAATTATATACAAACTAAAGTTAATGTGACTGAACGCATACTTACACAGTCATTAAAACAATATCCATCAAGATCACTCCTTCAAAGTATTGAAATTAACACAAGATGCATGCCTAAACACTAACTAACTTTAGTATGACCACAATTTGTCATCAAGTAAGAACATTATCAACATGATCATCACATTTCAGAAGCAAAAACTATCAACAAAAAAAAGGTACAAGTCACAACAGATAAACAACTTGTATTAATATAAAAAAAACTTCTAAAAAACAAACCCTGAAGTTAAATCATCTATGGTGGTTAACTACATCTTATATTTGACAGTTTTTTCGGATGAAAAAAAATTATAAAATAATATAAAAATAAAATAAAATAACATACCCACTCAATTGTGTCTACACCGAGGTTATACAAGCTTATAAAACGAATCAAGTGTTAACTGGTAATCATCGTAAAGAATGGTTGAGGGAATAGTTATATGAATAGATATCATCAGCATATTTGAGAATCAGTGTCATTTTATCCAAAAACTCCAATAAGTAATAAACAGTTTGGACCAATACTCGCAAACACCCTCAAACATGCTTATCAAACATATGAAATCATATCGAATTAAAAATGTATTTTTCATGACTTGAACCCTTCGTACACACCTAAAGGAGTCTATCATAATCCTTAAATTTCATATATTTATACTGTAACAACTGATTCTAGTCACTCAATGGTTCAAATCATGATAACAAAATCCCGTTATAACGACAATTTGTTCGGGATTTTATTTCAGGTTCGTGTTGGCGGGTTAGAAAACCCTAACCCGAACACAAACAATTTACACATAACCAAAACACAACCCGTTTACCTAACCCGTTTATTTTCGTGTCTCGTGTTTCATACCGTGTCAGTAATTACCACCCCAACCAATTGTACACACATAAACGAGTTCATCAACGAATTCAAATAGTCCAAAACATAAACAAAAAAATATTATGAACCTAATAATTCTTAACCAAAGATATTAACAGAAACAGCACAATTATTAAAAAGTAACATTAGCGTTACTATGATCATAGCAAATATTATTAACCTACCTACACATGCATATAATCATCCTAATTACTCTGTTTTTTGTTTTTGAATATAAAAGGGTTTTATATCAGATAGGTTACCCAACTTTTCAACTTTGTTCGCCTAAGTTACCCAACTATTTTTTTGTTCAAACAGGGTATTGGACTACACGGGGTTGACATTCAGGTCACTGAACTTCAAAAGTGTGTTCAATCAGGTTACTATTGACGAAAATACCCTTCTTTTCAGTTTTGTTAAGTACATAAATGGTCCCTCTTGTTCGCCCGGTGTTACGGATTCAGTCCAGTTTTCATTTTTGTTACGTTTTCGTAAGTTTTCATAAGTTTTCGTCTGTGTTTATATGTTTTTATCCGTTTTTTCTCTTCTCGATCCGTTTTTGTCCATTTTTATACGTTTTCGGCCGTTTTCTTCCATTTTTATACACTTTCTTACGTTTTTATCCGTTTTTCCTCGTCTCGATCCATTTTTATACGTTTTGTGTGTGTTTGTTAAGTTAGTATAAATTACAAAGCACCATTTTCTTAAGTTAGTATCACGACACCATAAAGGTGTCGAGTGTGTTTGTTTTGTGTGTGAAATCTTTTCGTGAGAAACACCAATACGGTTGTTTTGTTTATTGCTTGGCTAACGAGACACACACGAGGGTGTGAGTGCTGTTGTGTTGCTCCCGGTTAAACAATTAACCCACATAGGGTGTTTGAGTGCTCTCGGTCAACTAAAGAACCCACATATGGTGTGAATGTTTCATTGAGATTCGGTTCACCCATGAGGGGTGTCTGTTTGTTTGCTTGTTTTCCCGCTTACTTCTTTTGCATGTTTACTCGAACTTATTTTTCAGCTTATTTCTTAGCTTATTTTCTGCTTATTTGATAAGTGTATAAAGGAGGTGTTTGTGGATTTCCACTGATCAGGGTGCGTTTTGTTAGCAGTTAGGGTGCGTTTGGTCATATAATGGATCAAAACACATAACGGTTTAAAAGAGAGTGTGTAATTTTATAAATGATTTTACATAACGGTTTCGGGCATTACTTGGGATTTTGTAATTGAAAACGGATAAAAACGTAAGAAAACGGATAAAAACGTAAGAAAATATATAAAAACGGAAGAAAACGGGCGAAAACGTATAACCACGGACGAAAACTTATGAAAACTTACGAAAACGTAACAAAAATGAAAACTGGACTGAATCTGTAACACCAGGCGAACAAGAGGGACCATTTATGTACTTAACAAAACTAAAAAGAAGGGTATTTTCGTCAATAGTAACCTGATTGAACACACTTTTGAAGTTCAGTGACCTGAATGTCAACCCCGTGTAGTCCAATACCCTGTTTGAACAAAAAAATAGTTGGGTAACTTAGGCGAACAAAGTTGGAAAGTTGGGTAACCTATCTGATATAAAACCCAATATAAAATTCAGACATGTAAATTAAATACTGTTTAGTATATTACCCACTTTGATGGTTAGAGGCGGACGGCGATGAGCGCAGGCAGAAGATCGCGTTTTTTTTTTTTTTTTTTTTTTTTTTTTTTTTTTTTTTTTTTTTTTCTAGCAGAAGATGGTTTGATAACTGAAACAAATAATTGGATATTTAAGTTTTTAAGTTTTTAACTGTTTCGGTTATAATCTAAAGACAAAATTACACAGTTAGTCCTTATGGTCAAACCTTATTCATGTTTGGTCTTTGTTAAAGAAATATTACCACAAACATTCCCAGCGTTCTGGATGTTTCACGCTGGGAATCCAAAAACTAACGTGTTAGGTAAGTGTGAGGGTTAAATTTGTTGTTGGGCGCTCGTCGAGCGGTCGGATGTCATGTAGTTAGTAATCGGCCTAGGCAAGAAGTAATTGGAGAGTAATCTGATTGTAATTTTTTTTATATAAGATTTGAAATTCTATATGAGTATGACATGAACATGATACTTCAAATGTATAATAGTTCAAAGTTTACATAATATTCTCAAACTGATTTTCACAAACACAATAAAATTGTTATTGCTAAAATCGATTTGTGAAACAAATCGAGTGATGTCTATATCATTTGACTCTCAAACATGTTGTTTATGTAATTAACGAAGATAAATATCTCTGCACGTTCTAGTGAGTTGGTAATTTCTATTTAGTTTAACTCATATCTTTTATTGGTACGATAAAAAAAAGTCTAGGGGTTATGAATATCAACGAACAAAGGATATGGACCTCTTTTTATGGGTCTTATACTCTTATAGGAAGCAAATAGCTGACACAAAGTTGCAAACCATTGACATTCGCAATTGGATAAGGATCCTCTAATGTTCATTTGAACATTAGAGGTAATGTTATGCTTCTTGTGATTGTACCGTTAAATTAAAATAAAATAAATGTTTTGCAATAATAACAATGTACAATCACAAGAAGCATAACATCACTTCTAATGTTCAAATGAACATTAGAGGATCCCTATCCTTCACAATTTCTATGTAGTTCTATCAACTGTTAAATACAGATTTCTTCCTACTAAATATTCCTTCATATCTTCTTACTTACAAGATCTTGAAATGTGAAAAAACCGACGGTTAAGAAGAAGAGAGATAATGAGTGAAGAACACTTATAATATTTTTTTATGAGTAACAGAATGAGTAGGAATAAAATGTGAAAGGATATAGCAATGCTCTTAAATATATACACCGTACTAGATAACATTTTCACAAAACGACAAACATATTACTTTCTTAAATAGTACTAATCGTCGGGATTGTTTAAAAAATAAAAAATAAATAATTATAATAATAATAATAATAATAACATAAAAAAAAATAAAAAAAAATTAGATATTTTAGAAATATAATAATAATATAAATAAATAAATAAATAAAATAATGATAATCATAATAATACGAAAATAAAAAATAGTAATAGTAAGAATAAACTGAAAAATATACTTTGTTACAGGTTAAAAAGACTAAAAGACCCCTCATGTTAGACCCATGTTAGTAGATAATGAGAAAAAGTTTGCATCATTCATTTCTAGAGATGTATATAGATAACGTTTGTTGACAGAGAGATGTATATTGCCCAACTTATCTGAACCACGTATATATATATATATATATATATATATATATATATATATATATATATATATATATATATATATATATATATATATATATATATAGTGTGAGGTTATTGTGAGAACCAAAAAAATTGCGAGAACTGCGAGAACTAATATTGGCCATTAGATCTTTAATCAACGGATATGATGAGGTGTGGCATAACCGTAATTAAATAAAAGACCAAGTAGTGTTTTATAATGACTTTAGGGGTATTATTGGTAGTTTACTTTACCATTATTATTCAAAACCACTTTTTTTGTTTTCACGTGTCTTTGCAAAAAATCTGGAACAGTTATGATATTCACATTTATCCATCTCTTCTTTTAAAAAAACCCTAGCCGCCGTACACCTTCATCTCTCACAAAAATTTGCATCAATTTTGTTGATGATTTAATCTATTCAAGTGACCATGATGGGATGTATGTTTTATTTTAATTGTAAAAGTTTTATACCAAGTCGATAATTTTTTTAAGCTTCATACATTCATGTTTTGTGTTTCAAATATAATTGTTTTGATCTTTTGTTTCGTGGTGCTTTGTTTCGAATGAAATATCTGAGTAAAAAATTGTTTTGATTTCGTTTTTTGTGGTTGTGTTTCGAATTACAATTTCTTAACGTCAAATCATACATTCTAAGATTCGATTGATAAAGTACTTAGATATTTTTTTACTGAAAACTGATCGATACTTGATTATTCACTTTGTTTGAGTCTCCATTGGGGACTAGTAAGATCCTTTTATTAGTGAAAAGTTAGGGGAGTTGGTAGATGAATATATAATAACTAACAAATATAGTAGTTGATTATATGCTTAAAGTTTAGTTACAAAGAAAAAAGAGTATGTCGGTGATTTTTACGTCACATCCCAGCTTCAAATATTCCATAGTAAATTAGATACCGTATGATTGTGAAGCTATGGAAATGGTTATGCTTAATTTGTGTGGCTACAAATTGTTCTTCATGTTAATAGTAATGATTCATGTTGTTTACGTCTTTTGTAACGGTTTGGGAAGATCGTGCATATGTGTTTACAAATTGTTCTTCTGGTTAATAGTAATGATTCATGTTGTTTACGTCTTTTGTAACGGTTTGGGAAGATCGTGCATATGTGTTTTGACTACCTGTTTATGATTAAAAAAATAGAAAACGTTTATATTACTAATTCCATATAAATAAACATTGTGCATATTTGTTATCCTAATTGTGATACTTATCCTACTTGTTCATATATTGACAAAGATTGTGCATATGTGTTATTCTAAATTGTGCATGTGTGTTATCCTAGTTGTATTGAAGTGAGCTTGATATTTTGTTACTAGCTACTGTTAATTTGTTTTATATATTAACACATGACAGAAATTGCAATCCTTCTCCATAACTATGTAATCTAATATTTGACTGTTGTTATATTAAATAATTTGTATTCTATTATCATAGGAGTTATTGATCGATGTGATTATGCTATCTACTTTTTATTGCTCTTATCATCTCAGTGTGCATATGTGTTTTACAATTTTTGGTAAATTTGAAACCTTCTATGCATATGTGTTTTTACAATTTTTGGTAAATTTGAAACCTTCTATGCATATGTGTTTTTACAGTTTCACAAACTTGTTCTTTTTGTTTAATTTCAGTTGATATGAAAGGATTGCGCATATGTGTTTTGTTAGTTGTTATGATTGAATAATTCGTCTATTATTTGTTTGTGGTTACAGGTACGAGTATAATGAGTAATATGAAGAGTGCACATTATCCGACAAACTTTTTTTTTCATAGTCTTCTGATGTGTTGTTTTTCTTGACTGACACACCCACAAATCATAGGTAAGATTTTGTTGTTTACTAGTTCTGATGTAAATAAAACTAATCACTTTTCCGACAAACTTTTTTTCCAACAAAACGTAATTGATTTTGATTTATAGCGAGGGTTTATTGTTGAATTCGATTCGCTAATATGGGTGGTTTGGTTTGCAAAACATGGGTTGTTTAGTTTATTATTGAATTCAATTCGCTAATATGGGTTGTTTAGTTTTTTTTGTCAAAACACGGGTGGTTTAATTTGCAGTTTTGCTGTCAAAATGGTTGTTTGGTTGCTTTTTTTGTGTCAAAATGGGTGTTTTATGCCGTCAAAATGAGTGTTTGGCTACTGATTTTTCTGTCAAAAATGGGCTGTTTGGTTTCGCGTCAAAATGGTTTTTTTTTTTTTTTTTTTTGGGTCAAAAAAATGGTTGTTTAGCTGCTATTGTTTATGTCAAAAAGGGGCTGTTTGGTTTGCTGTCAAAATGGGTATTTGTATAAAAAAAAGGTATATTGGTTATAGTTTTGTTCAGTCGTACATATTGATAAAGCGTATTGCGTATTGCGTCTTTGTTGTTTTGATTATAAAAGTGAAATGATGTGTGGCGGGGATTCAATTATGTACTTAAAAGCGTATTGCTTCTTTGTTGTTATAATTGTTTAAGTGTTTATTATTTTTGTATATGATATAGTCTCTTCCTAGTTTGAAAATGCAGGGGAAGGGATATGTATTTTGTCAATTGAATTTGTTGTTTTATATCGTGGTACCTGTAATAGTAATATTCAAAAAATAAATAAGGTGAACACATTTTCTTACGCAATCGGTCCTTAATACAGTTGTTGCTGTTGTTTTCTTTTTATAAAAAAGTATAGCTCTTGAAATGCATGTGTTTATGGCTGATGCAAAATGAATAAAAAGAGTATGCATATGTGTTTTTATGGTTTATGATGAATTTGATATCTTCTGTGCATATGTGTTTTTTAAGTTTCGTAGTTTATATTTATGAAAATGCATATATGTTTTTAGATCCAATCGTCTGTGCACACGTGTTTTTATAGTTTTTATAGTTATTAAAGAACACGTTGTTATTATTTGTGTATACATGTATATGATAATTGCTATTTTAACAAAGAATAACTTATAAGTAAGTGTGCATATGTGTTATGCTAGTTTATTTACCAAGTATAGCTTATGAGTAAGTGGACATATGTGTTTTGTAAGATTATGCATATATTAAGACTACTTGTTAAACTAACCAAAACTTATAATTGATTGTGGTAGGTTACTCGACGTTGTGGATGCTGGCACAGACTTATATAAGTTAAGATGAGCGAGATGATAAAAATATATGTGCACAAGGATTAAAAACACATGTGCAGATTTTGTGTGTGTTTGAACCAGTCGAAGAATACATGTGCACGCCAAAAAGATGAACCAACTGTTAAAGACATTAGATTATGCACATGTGCATGCTTCATATATTTGTAATAAAATTGAATACAAGTGTAAACATAATGATGTTTGTACTAAAGTTGAATATCATATCAATAGAGTAATACAATTTTAAATCTATTGTAAAAGTTTTATTTCTTGTACATATATTTATGTAATATTTCTTAAAGATACATGTGCATTTACAAAATACTTATGCATAAACGAAAAATAAAATTGTCATAATGTAGTTAATAGTTAACCTTATTTTTTACAAAAACACATGTGCACATACCGCATTTTTGAATGTGTTTAATGCAAAAAAAAAAAAAAAAAAAAAAAAAAAAAAAATAGGAGTTAAAAAAACGTTTTTACTAAAAAAATTCAAAAAGAAAATAAAAAAGTAATTTGACCATTATACCCTTTTTAATTAAATAATAAAAATTAATATTCAAAAAAATCTGATTGGTTGATGTTGGTTCTCGCGTTCAATGCAGAACCATTATTTTGTACAGAACTTTACAGAACCACTTTGGACCAATAAGAATTTAGTATTATTAAATATTTTTATTTAATTGAAAAAGGTATAATAGTAAAAACTTATATTTACTTTCTTTTTGAATTTTTTTTTGATTAAAAACGTTTTTTAACCCTTAATTTTCAGAGTTGAGTTTTGTTTTTTTTTTTTTTTTTTTTTTTTTTTTTTTTTTACAATGCATGTTTTCAAAAAAAAATTAAGTGCATATATGTTTTTTTTAGCAGACATGTTTTTAAAAAAAGTCAAGTGCATACGTGTTTTTTTCCCTTAAATATAGTAAATTTACATGTGTTTCTTGCATTTAGACGTCAAACTTATTTGCTTAAAATAGTAAGTACATATATGTTTCAAGCGTACATTATTTGATTATCGAAATTTATGACCAAAAACATAAAAATACACATGTAACCTCTAACAATTTATCATAAACATATACATGTAATCTCTACATTTATAACAAAGAAAAAACATAAATACAATACACAAAATTTGATATAAAAAACATATGTGCACGCTTCGATAACATATATGCACGACTTCCAAAAACATATGAGCACACTTCACTTTCTCGTCAAGTTCATTAGAACCTATGTGCCCGTCTTCCGAAAACATATGTGCACGCTTCATTTCTCGTCAAGTTCATCAGAACATATGTGCCCGGCTTCCGAAAACATATGTGCACGCTTCATTTCTCGTCAAGTTCATTAGAACATATGTGCCCGTCTTCCGAAAACATATGTGCACCCTGCTTTTTTGTGATCACCTAATCTTGCTGCACATTAAAAAGAACACACATGATTATTATAACATTTGTGAGCAACTACATTTATATATTCAATCACCTTTTTTTGGTTTCCTTCTTGAAAATGAAACCACATGCCACATCAGTATACTCTAACTAATGTAATCTTTAACATTTCATATAAAATATTTGTGCATGTGCCTCTAGATCAGATTAGCCTCAGTAGACTACACTTGGTTATATGTCATCTTTTCGTAATTCATTAAATGTGACGCTATCATGGACTAATGGAAAATCATTGAGTGGGTACCTATAACTTTTCACTCTTGAATCTAAAATAAGTGGATGAATCCTATCCCTTCTAAAAAACCCAACGTTTTCAACCATAAACACAATAAATCAAACCCAAAAACAAGCCAAACCCATTACTCAAAACCTATAACCTGATGATGAGGAAGTTACAAATCTAAGCCTTAAAACCAAAAAATGAACCAAACCCATAACCCACCAAAAAAACATAATACTCTGTACTTTCAACCATAAAAACATTATTAAAAAGATGAAAGTAAAGTTAAAAAAAAAAAGAAAAAAATTAACCTGATGATGAGGATAGGTAAAAGACGAGGATGATAAGGTGATTGGTTCATCTGTGATTGTTCTTCTTCACAACTGGTGAAACACGCTTGGAAATGAAAAAAAATTAAAGGTGGCGGTTGTGTAGATCTGAATTGTGAAGTATGATGGTTTTTTTTTATGATGAACTTGTGTAGATCGAGAAAACATGATATGTGAGAAATAAAGTGTCAAACCTTTACATGATGGATTTATATGGTGGTGGAAATTAAGTTACCGATTTATATGATGGAGATGGTGGCGACAGATTTATATGGTGGTGGAGGCGGCAAAGAAAAGGAACCCGTACATGTTTTAGGTTAGAGAGATGAGAGAGAGAGAGAGTATACATCTGTGTTTTAAAGGTTAAAAACGGTTTCTATCATTATTTTAGGAGTGGATACAAAATACCTTAATTGCCCTTTTAGTTTTGGCTTCATCTTTTGTTTAATTTCAGTTTTAGCACTTTTAATCTTAACCTTTGATCAAATTCATCCAATGGCTCAGATTGATTTATATGGTTCTGTAAAGTTCTGTACAAAAAAATGGTTCTGCATTGAATGCTACACTATATATATATATGCTTGTGTTTGTTTGTCCGATTTATGTTATTAGAAATCGATTTAAGAGATTTTAGATTTTGAAGTTTATATTTAATTTTAACAAGAGTAAACTTCAAAATATATATACACGTTTTTTTGGAATGTATATATATTTTTTGAAGTTTACTCTTGTTAAAATTAAATATAAACTTCAAAATCTGAAATCTCTTAAATCGATTTCTAATAACATAAATCGGACAAACAAACACAAGCATATAACCACTTAGCGATTAATCAGTCACCTAGGCCGATTATACTCGGACACACAGGTTATATAACACGAGCGCTTGAAACAAAATCAAAGGTGAGCTCTCTTCGGCAAGGCCCACAATGATCTCGAGGGCTTACTAAACTGGCTTGCCAAGAGCAACAAAGTGGACACGCATTTGAAGAAAGTTGAACCTACTACGTCCGTGTCATCTACATGGAAGTGAAATTAAAACAAAAAAAAAAAAAAAAAAAAAAAAAAAAAACCTCTCCCTTGTATCTGCCAAATCACCATATTTCAGTAAGATATAGCTGAACATCAACATAAACAATATACCAGTTGAGCCACAACCTAGCAAATCTATAACTAAACCCAGTATACACGACGCACATAAATGTAAGAGAAACCATATGAGTAACATAACTAAGTGCAACTAGGAACCTAGTTTACCACGAGTAGAGGGAATTAGTTCTCTGGCTGCCATTTCGAGATAATCTAACAATAAACCAACCAATAGACGTCGGTTATAGATATTACATAAGTACATGACATTCAATGACTCGGTCATGGATATAAGTATTGTTGGTGTATGGAGCATTGACTCGGTAATTGACACAACACCCATTACTCTCAGAAGTCGCGTATTCATTTACATACGTACATGACATTCAATGACTCGGTGATTGATATATGTATAACGTATTGTTGGGTGTATGGAGCATTGACTCGGTGATTGACACAATGCCCATTTCTCTCAAGAGTCGCATATTCATTTCAAATCACTCTGAATAAAAACAAAAGGCCCACTTATAAGATAATACATGAACCATCACCATCAATCCATGATTAAATAAATGTCGATTTGAATACATACTTAGAAATGGTGCTGAAGCCATAGGATTAAACGAAATTTGACAAAACTTCACAAATTAAAAGATAGATTCAAACAACTAAATTTACCAGAAGTCCATTGTAAACGGGTCAAAACGAGAAAAGTCAAATTCACGGATGATCTCAATTTCGGAGATGTCCATCTCGGCTGTTGGGGAGGCTCGATAGAGCTTCTTCAACTTTTTAGTTAACTTAAACTTTTCACCTTCACCACCAACCAGTGACTCTAACTCAAGCTTAATACTAAACTTCTTCAGTAAAGGGGAACAAGCAAGTAAATACCTTAACAAACATACTTCATTCTTTGAACCTCTAAAAGATGGAAAGGACAAATCCAGTAACTGCAGTTTCCCCACTGTCTTGGGGTCTAATTCTAAAGACCAAAGTGTCTCGGGTGAGACATAATTGTCACAAGCCTGCAAGATTAAAAATTATTCAGATGCACAACTATGATATTTTTTGAAGATTAATTTGATGCATATGTATTCATTTCCACTCACTTTGATTTCAAGTGTCTGCAAATTTGGGGAGGCACATATCATTTCAAAAACAAATGATGCCATCACTTCATCGCTAAAATCTATAAAGGATAATTTTAGAGTCTTGAGGCAGTTAAAGGCGGTTGGGACCTTCTTTTTGACACCATTTACTGTCAACTAAAAAAATATGTATATAGAACGGCACCTTTAGGCAGTTAAGACTTTTCAAAAAGCATCACAACAATATCATTTGATAAGTGAATTTCAAAGAGCAAATATAGTCTTACATTGCACATCCAAAAATCTAAAGCAAGCTCCTGAAGTTTTGGAAGACCCATAAGCTGAAAGATACTTGAACTTTTGATTGTCATCTCCAAATCAAAACTAAACCATGACAAAAATAAGGTTTTCAGATTTCGAAGTTTTGCAATCTCACCGATTTTCACTTCCTTTGTTCTTCCAAATTCTCTAAATTTCAGAATCTCAAGTAGCGGAGCCCGAGATATAAACTCACCGAAAGTATAGCTCTGAAACCCTACATTAGAAAAATCTAAGCTCCGTAGATTTGGAAAACCCCGAAAAGTGGGTGAATGACGAAAACAACAATGCTCAAGCTTCAAATGTTCCAACTCCATACAAGAGTAAAGCTGGGTTGGCAACTTAAATGGGTCGTCTCGGTCAAAATTTTCGAGAGTGAGATCCTTAATTCCATTTCTAGACACGAACAAAATCCAATGATTGATATCCTCAACATCTAACAATTCTTGATACATATAAAGAACAAACTTTGTTATGGGACCTTTAAGATGAATGAGAAGTCTACTCAAACTCCTCCCGTTAAATTCATTATCTCCATCTGGTCCAAGTGTAAACCGAAAGAAATCATAATCAAATATGAGTTGGGTGATCATAGTCCAATTAAATCTCCAATTTCTCGCCAATATATCAGTCCTCACAGCATCTTGTATTGGCAAACGATCTAAAATGTTACTTATCACATCTGGTGGCATGCGGCTAATGTAATCTTCTGGTTCCATTATACTGCAAATACAAAAAAAAAAAGCAGACAAGTATAAATCAATGGGCCAATAAATCAAAGAATAATGATACCATGACATTCAAAACACATGTTCGTACAATTGTACACACATGAACGAGATCATCATAATTCCTCGAATTCCACATTTTTATATTTAACAAGAGATTCAAGTGGGTCAAAATAGTTGTTAAGCTAATTACATACTTTCTAGAGGACAAGGGACTTCACATATGTAATTTCAAAGAAAAATTAAAGAATAACATAGATAATTTGCCGTAGAGCAATATGTAAGCTGTGACAAAATTGGTTTCATGGGTTCAAGTTGTTAAAACAGAATCCCATCATGATCATCCTTTTAACCAGTGATATCAAATCAATATAAAAAGCATGTCATAACCACTATCTTCATTATAGCCACAATTGTCATCAACACAAATCATTATCACCATAATTATCACATTTTAATAGCAAAAGCCATTAGCATAAAAGCCTACAAATCATCTTTTGAAGACTTGTGCAAATATTCACTGTTTGGTGTCATGTTAGGATTTGTCACCCCTAACAGTCCAGACTCCAAAACACCTATCACCCAATTATCTAAAATCTCTAAACATAAAACATAAATAAACCTCACATAATTATTAACATGTAAAATTAGTGTAACCTACACATATATAATCACCCTAACTATTACTCTTTTGTTTCACATATAAATTAGACAGTGTTTAGTATATTACCCACTTTGATGGTTTGAAATGGAGCGGCGGTCCGGCACCGGCGGACGGCAGTGGCAGAAGATCGGGGAGTATTTTGATAACTGAAAAAAAGTAGTATTAAATTAGGTTATTTATTTGGTGGCTATAAATTGGGGTTTAAATTAAATTGTTTTGGACCAAATTGGGCTTAATATTTGGTTTTAAAAGGTACACGGCGCTTTCTTAAGAGTGTCTTGTCCCAAACGAGTATCACTCTACTCACATTGTTGTGTTGATTATCTTGATATAACTGTTCACCCTTAATTACAACAAATCAAATTGTCCTTTAAGTGGCTACATATTGTCACACCCCAAAATGGGTCGCAGCGGAATGATAATCAGGACATGACGTTCATAGAACAAAGTTTTTGAGGTCGCAGCCAGTGGCGGAGCCAGGAAATGTGATTACGGAGGGCATCGAGCAACAAAAGAAGTTAATTAACATGTCAATTTTTTTTTTGCGCTTTGTAAAAAGTCGGGTCGGGTTTAACAAAAAGACAGCGAAAATGCTTTGCTACAAGCTTATAACGCAATCGACACAAAAGGTAGCTTTAAGTGGTCTACGTGAAAAAACTAACAGGCAGTGTTGCAAAACAAGGCCTACAAGGCCGATTAATCACCGATTAGGTGCTACTGGGACACCAACCTTGCCGATTTGTGTAACTGGGTCACACAAATCAGTCAACAATGGTCAATGGCGGTCAACGACTGTTAACGATGGTCAAACTTGCAGAAAACATGAAAATCTTGTCGGAAATACCCAAAACTTGTCTTGAACAAGTTTAAATCAACTATATTTGATGTTTATATCTGTTACAATATGCTTTTCAAGGAAAGTCTTGTCTAGAATACCCAAATCTCGCCGAAAATACCAAAAACTTGCCGAAAATGCCAAACCGATTAATCACCGATTAATCCCGCCTTAATCGATTACAAGCTACAGGGGGGTCGACCGCCCGACTACCGATTCACGATTTTTGCAACCTTGCTAACAGGTGATTTCAGCTAATTTATCTTGAAATAAACTCACGGAGGTTTTATTCATATATCAAATACACATACCAAAGTAACCAAACGAAATATTTTAAAATGTGTGCGTGCAAAATCTTTTGTTAAAATGTGTGTTTTATTAACAATGTAATATGTATGTTTGTTAACAAAACTTTGTCATAATTGTATAATATCCACATGTAGGTACCAAAATTAAGAAAACCAATGTGAAATTAAACATATGCTACATGCCTACATGAGATGAGAATAAATAGAGACAAATAGTCAAATATTACGAATAATATATTAAATATATTTTACCCACTCACCCATCTTCACACCACTCTCTCACTGTCCCACTTTTATCTTCCTTTTTTTCTCATTTTTCTGACGAAACGAAAAGTCAAATCTACCGGATAACACTTTTTTGCCATTATAGAACACTCCAATTGCTGGCAAGAGCTGAAAACAACGAGGGCACTCAGAACTTTTGAGTGAGGGCATTAGACTTTCTTCCCATCAATTTGACATTTTTTTCCTATATGTTTCGGGTATCCATAAGATCTTGGTTGGGGCATGTCCCCCCACTATTAGTAAGGTGGCTCCGCCCCTGGTCGCAGCGGAATGATAATCAGGACGTGACATTCATGGAACAAAGTTACAGTTGTATCAAACGACATACACGAGTCGTTTTGAAATACACGTTCGATAATGTTTAAACAAGATTTTGAAAGCATTACAAATGCAACATCTACAATAGTAAGTAAATACGTTTTTGAAAAAGTTATCGAACGATGAATATTTGCAAAAGTCTTCAAAAGATGCGACTCGAATGCTCATGCTCCATAATATGTCAATCAACTATCGCAAACCTGAGAAATACATGTTAAATGGTCAACAATAATGTTAGTGAGTTCATAAGTTTAAATATATAAAAGAAGTGTGGACCACAAGATTTCTACAACAATTAAATTTCAATTATGTTCATGAAAAGTACTACTGTTGCAGTAAGCTCATGACACCGAAGCCTTAACAGTTAGTTCATGTAATCACCCCAAATAGGTACTTTGCCAAACACCTGTATGACATCAAATGAAATGCGTTCGTTTGACCAGTTAGAGCGACCAACCCGGACGAGGGATTTACCTCAATAGATCTATTCACAACATTCGCACTTACAAAGTAATTAACGGTTCATGATTGTGAGGAATTTAATGGCAAATGTGGTAACTTAGGCAATTCGTAAACGTTATATATACATGTGTCCATATGTAAAAGGGAGGTGATACTCACACCACACTTTTTGATTCATGCACCACTAGTTGTGCATTACAGTATTGTACTGTACAATACTGTAATGCACAAATAATGGTGCATGAATAAAAAAATGTGGTGTGAGTATCAATTTCCTATGTAAAAACAAGCAATGTATTCTCACCTAAGTATTTCAAAATGAATGGTAAGTTGGGCTATGAAACTCACCTCAAGCAATAAGTAATATGGTATAAGCAAGTGTGAACGGTAAACGATGCACGAGAACTCTAACCGCAACCTAAATTAATAATATGTCTTAGATTGTGCAATGATATGTCGTGTATGCTTTTTTATAAATTAATTATATCACCCTTACATGTTTGCGTTAAGGTTTAGTAAAGGAAATATAGTTTTCGTCAAAGTATACTATTAGTAGTCGTATTATATACTTTAAAATGTTTACCAAATATACCTCGTAATTAAATTGTAATTACTTCGTTAATAAGTATTTTGAAAAACTTCCGACTCTTATGTAAAATATATTTAAAACGCTACAACTTTTATTTGGGTCGTTTTAGCTCGTTTTGACTCTTAGGCGTTGAGAAATGGTCCCGAAGTTTTAAAATCAGCACTTATTTGGCTATTATAAAAGCTTTTAAAAATAATATAGTGTATATTCCGACTAAAACTTTAACGAGCCGTAACTCCTTCACTATAACTCTGTTTTTAAAGTTGTACCTATCCCCGCGAAAGTATTTAAGTATACTATCATATTTTTAAGGTCTCGGTTACTCGGTGGGTCATTTAAAGTCTCGTTTTGCCTTGTATAAAATATTATCAGCAACCTTTTCAAAAAAATTATTATGTTTCGTCAAAACTTCAATCTCTCGTAACTTACTCGTTTTAAATCCGTTTTTATCCGTTCAAGCGACCACATTTTCGTTATAAAGTATATTTCCTATTTTTTTTGTCAAATGTTATAAAAAGCTAGCTCATTTTTCTGTATTAAGCTAATTAGGACAGCTCCTAGATTCTAATTCGAAAAATCATGTTTCAACCATTTTCACTACTTAATTCACCTCAACACAACTCCAAAATTACCCTAATCCCTTCCACCAATTCTTCAACAATATAAATAGTGACATAAAAACATACTTAAAGTGATAAAAGTCAATGTAATCATAAGATAAATAAACAACACATAATTATATAACACTTACTAGTTGAATTATATAAACTTATAATTTTAACAATAAGGCAAGTGAGATAATGACATAAATATAAAAATAATAAGAACTTATTTTGTTAAATATTTGACAACTTGTTCTTAGCAATAAAAATTCACGAACATGTATTGGTGATATATTTTGCATAATAAACTTGTAAAATACATAATTTAAAAATTAAAGATTTATTCATGAGGTTTACTTGAAAGTAGTAGTAGGATGAGATGAAATAGAACACAATATAACCCAAATTATAACAAATAAGCTTCCAAAATTACTAATATATTACTACCTCCGTCCCAAATTATAAGTCCAGTTTGACTTTTTGACTCAAACTTTGACCTTAAATATTTTTGTTTGTATTATATAATACTTGATGCAAAATATATAAATGGATTGTGTTTTAAATGTATTTTCATTTGGTATAATTTTCATCAAGTATTATATAATACAAACGAAAATATTTAAAGTCAAAGTTTGAGTCAATAAGTCAAACTGGACTTATAATTTGGGACGGAGGGAGTACCTTTTTTCACCAAATAAGCACTATATAAGCACTAAACAAGCAAAACCAAGCTTCCTCTTCCTTTGTCCTCATATGGCCGATTTCTAGATAGTGGAAATATGGAGTGTATGTGTTTTTCTTTTATCAAAATGAGTAGTTCACTCTCTATTTATACTACAGTAGTTCAAAAGCATGGTCAAATTAATAAACAATAAGCTCTAAGAGCGCAATGACGAATAACACGTTATTGGTATGCCACATCAGCGCCACATCATACACCTTTCAATAACACACCAATAACTAAAATACCCTCTCTCATAACACACCACTAACATGTTATCGGGTCCCACGACATACCCAACTAAAAATACTCACTAACTCACAATACAAAAAAAAAATAAAAAATAATAACATACAACATCAAATGGCTTGGGAACCTTTGGCTCACGAATGGCACAAAGTGATAGTATGGTTGGCACAAGTTTGGCACGAAAAAATGATGCATTTGGCATGTTATCCTTCCCCATACCGTGTGCTCTAATGCTTATTATAATAACCAAAAGTTGGGTGGCTTGGTGGATATTGTCGGCCAAGACAAGAAAAAAAGGAATATGTTTTGTCTCACCTTTTAGTTTATTAACCAAGAGTTTAAGTTATAGTTGAAGGGTAATAAGCTCAAGTCAAACAGGTGGTCAATTAAGCTAAACTAAAAGAAGGTGTAGGGGAGAACATTAGGGCGGCTATAGGTTGGGTGCATGAAGAAAATATGGTAAAAATTTTGTAACTTTACTTTGTATAAGTATTGGGTATTTAAAATAAGTATTGTTTAGTAATTAAGTAATTAAAGTAAAATATATAGTTTAAGTATATATAATAAAAGAAATTCAAAAAGTGGGGGTAAATAATATTTTAATTTTCGTAGTATTTTATGAAGTATAAGAATGTATTAAAATCCTTATTGGGGGTATTGGGTACATTATACATGCATATAAATTGTGAAAAGCGTTTATGTACTTAATTAATGTAAATAAATAAAAATTCAAATGTAATAGAAATAAAATGAGAATCGTAATAGTGACAAATATATGTAGACTAATTTAGTCCGTAGTCATTGTGCATAAAATATTGTTTCTTGTTTTACGCCATTTAATTAAATAGTTATACGTAAATGTAAATGTGTAAACTTCCAAAATGAAATATTTTGAGTTTATGAATAATGTTTGGCCTGAATAATAAGAGTTGTCACACGTATGAAGTATTATTGATGTAATTTGTAATGGCTTATTTTTCATCAAACTATGCATTTTGTAATTGGTTACCTAATTTGCGACATATGCAGTATATACTAAATGTCTAAACCCATCAGTCGTCGCACCACACCTGCTAAAATGATTTTTTGTGTTTGTAAATGTCTAAATGTCGTTTATTTCTACCAGTTTTTAAAGAAAGTATGTAGGTTTAAACGGCTTTGTGTTGGTAAACGTGTTTGTGTTTATAACAAAGTATTTCAGTTTAACCGTATTTATTTTTATAAAATCGTCCCCGATGCAACGCACGGGTATAATGCTATTGCATAGATACCACTAAAGCTGGAATATTTGCACGTTTCTTTAAAGCACGAGTTTTGAAAGAAATTTAAAGATACAATATGCTTTTACACCAGAAAGAAGATGAACTTTTATTTCGTTGGAAACAACAATGTTTGAAGAAATGCCTTCCTTTTTCATGTTTTTTGTGGTTTTGTCAAAGATCAAACATTAGAAAATTGTTAGGTAGTTTCAAGTGATAATGTTTAAGTGTGTTTTGGTTAATCTTCGAATGATGTTGGCAAATAAGTTTAAACATGTTTGTGTTGATAAAACTGTCTGATACAACGCACAAATATAATGCGTGTTAAAAATATTATTGTTGTATGACCAAGATTCACCAGTAAACAATATTTATTCGTTTATGCTTCTTTTGAGTTCTTCAGAATTTTAATAAAGTACTACTGAGTTAGGATAAAATGAGAAATAAAATTAAAATGAGAAGATCGAGAATAAATCATAGCCGCACATTTCAGATGCACCTACAAAAACAGTTGCACACCCTTTAAATTTGTCCTTTTTCATTTGAAATATGTAGTTAAAAAAATTTCTCATTCTTCTCATTTGGATTTTTTTTTCTCACCATCATATTATGTGAGTGATTGGAAAAACAATCATAGTTTTCAATAAACCCTAGAAGAAGATTTTAGGATCAATTTTTTTTTTCTTCATATAGACTCCATTATCAAAAACCAAAAAAATACATAACATAAGACTGATAAGGAATGCAAATCATAGATAAAGAAACTATACACGTTTAAATTTGAAAAATTAAATTATATAAAACATCTTTGGGGTGTGTTTGGGATTGCTTAGAACTAAGCACACGCACCCAAAAAAATAAAAGTTATTTTACATACTAAACTTTTTCACATATTAAGGTATTTATCCACACCATACATCTAAAAATTAAATAAGTTGTTGAGATTAAAATCATTTTAATATTTCACCTATTTTATATAATTTAGATATCTCAGGAATCATTAATCGTTAGACAAAACAAATTATATCGTCACGACCAGCATTTAATTATCTTTCTATAAATAGGCACTTTGATATACGTTCGATTTAAAAAAAAAAACATTGTTTCACTTTTTTTTCTTCGCTTTTTTTTTTACGTTTTTTCATCTTTTTTTTCTTCGTTGTTAAAACTTGCATGAGAAATCAAATGTGATTAAACACTAATTTGAATATTCTAATAAAATCACTATTAAATCACATAAGATATGTAATAAAATCATATGTGATTTAAAAACAATATCACATGTGATTTTACATCAATATCACATGTGATTTTATTACTCTCTCCGTCCTATAAAAAGTGTCCACCTTAATATTTATGTTTGTCTAAAGAAAAAGTGTTCGTATTTTATTTTTGGATAATAATTATGACAGATTTTCCTACTTTACCCTTATAATCAATACATACATTAATTACTCATTTCTAATTTATATATTAACTATGAGGTTAAAATGACTTTTTGTCAATCAATATTAACATTAATTACACAGATCATGATTTCTTCATGCAAGCTTCAATAACGAAAAAACACGTAAAACGTAAAAAAGCGAAAAACGTGAAAAAAAGAAAAAAAAATTTTGTCGAAAGTATATCAAAGTGCCCATCTATAAAAAGATAATTAAATGTCGTGATGATATATTTTTTTCCGCTTAACATTAACGGTTTAAGAGATATTAATATTTGAAAAACAAAATGATGAAAGTGGTTTTTTTTTTTTTTTTTTTTAATGTTGGATTTAATCTCATCCATTGGATCAAATGAAGATGAAAGGTGGCGATTGGTCCCTTGATATCCAAATAAAAGGTGTGTTTGGGAGACGGCTTATTGGGGCTTAAAATTCAAAAATAAGTCGGGCTTATATTATTAGCATCATTTGGCAGAGAGGTTTATATTATTAGCTATCGGGCTTTATAAACTATAAGCCCCAGCCCAGAAAATGAAGCTAAAATTTTTAAACTGGGCTTCTAATATGTTAAATTACTTTGTTACCCAAAAAATATCTAATATATACATATATATATATATATATATATATATATATATATATATATATATATATATATATATATATATATTTTTGAACGGCAACATTATATTAAAAAAAAAAAAAAAAAAAAAAAAAACGCTAGCAAGAAGCTAGAACAAACTTACAAAGAAATCAAAGAAGGGTTTTGACACCATCTATCCCAACTAATGGAAGAATTACATCTAGCGGAACACCACAAAAAAGAACGCTCAACAATATCATCGAAGATCACCGCTTTCTGAGGCTTGCGAACCGCAAAGAGCTCTTGATTTCTGAAATTCCAAATGCACCACCATGAAACATAAAACACGCCTTCTAACAAGCATTTGATATTAGCATTAATATACATATATTAATTTAATTGTATGTTCTTTTTAGTAATTCTACAATAATAAGCTTCAACTTAAACTAATTTGCCAAACAAGTTTATGAAAATAAAAATTTTAGTTTCGGCTTATAATATAAGACTTAGCCCCAGCTTTAGCACAACCCCAGCTCTAGCCCCAACCCATTTTGCCAAACATACCTAAAGTTTGGTGTGTAAATGATCTTAAATCAAATGAACAATTCGAAATGAGGTTATGTTTTTTGATGAACCCGGCCTAAATAAGGGTTATTCGTGTCAAGTTAATCAGTTTTTGAAAACAAAAGAACTTTTGAACCCGATCTAATAATAGTTCGGGTCATCCGCGATCGAATTATTCGGGTTCGAGATAGCCAGGTTTGGTTAATCGGGACCGAGTTAGTCGTGCTAGCTTTAATCAGTTTCAAATCAGTTTGGCTTGATTTAATTGGGTTCAAATTAGTGAAGTTTGATTATCGGGTTGAGGTGAACCCAAATATGAACTATATAATGAAAGTTATAGTGAGATGACAGTTTTTCTTTATAAAAAATATGTGAAAAAAGAAAGATCCTTTTGTTCCAGTCAACCGAATAAGAACAAAATTTTCACCAAATACTCTAATAATTTCGAGTCAACTAGATTGACCCGATTAAGTTCTTCACCCATATTAACCTGGCATGAAGAATAGTTGGGTTCGAGTCAAGTTCAATTCAATAATCACCTTCTAAATAAAAAGAAGAAACTACCTTGAATGACTAAAAACACTTTAGGACATATACATACACATTAGCGCAAAGAATTTATTGAATGTCAGAGTATATTTGACAAAGCGAACAGCAGTTATTTGTTTACAAAAATATTTGGCAGCACGATTGTAATTATACATATAAAATGTAAAGCGACGTTCACATTTTACGATGTTTTTGTTCGACCTTTAATGTTATAGAATTAAATATTAGGGTACTTTAGTGTTTATATATGTAATATATTTGTAAGTTTTGGTATATACCGAAACTATGTATGGGTTGGGTCAAAAACAAAATAAATAACCGTTTAGGTGTTAGGGTTGTAACGTTTAGTTTTAGTTGTGTCGTTTACTTTATATGAAACGGTATTCCTCTTCATCATAGGAACCGATTCAATATGTATAAATAGGATAGAGTCTGTAAACAATAATCAATCAATATCAGTTATAATTCAATACATGTTCATTCGACTAGAGATAGTTCTGTGTGAATATCAGTTCTTATCAGTACTTGTATTTGATATACTTTGTGTATATCTGCTGCTATTCATCTGTTCCAAACAATGGTGATCATAATGACCTTTTGGAAGCGAATTGGTTTCACAAACAACCTGTGGAACATTGCTATCAGAGCAGGCGCTCTAAGTCTTGGGGGAAGCCATGTCGAAAACAAAAGCAGATGGTTTTTATGAAAAGATATTTTCATAGAGAAATCAAGAAAAGCACACTGCCATGTAGCAGTCAAAGAAGATGTTTGTCAATCGAATGCAAGAGGATGTTGAGGCAAAAGATAAAAGAAGTAGAGGCATTCAATGCCTCGAAATTGACTGCAGTGATTCAGAAACAGGAAAAAGGAAATACCAATATTGTTGGTTTAATGGACAATAAATTAATAGACGTGTGTTAGGATCGAACTCGAGATCACGGGATTGCACACTTTGCGTATGAGAATTAAAGTTAATAATTAAATATAAATGTTATATTTATTTATTAATTAAACGAAATAACATAACGGACTTTAAGTAATTAGTTGTAATGGAATAACGGCCGTTAAATGTAATTGGAAAGGACTAGATATGAAATAGAGATCGAGAAGGTTCTAGAATCCCTTTGGGAGTCCATAACCGATCGTCTAAAGGGTTTCCATAACCCAACCCATAACCAACTTGTTCACCAAGTTACTTTGGGTATAAATACAAAACCAAGGGTGTTTGTAAATTTATCTCTTGTACTCATAAGCTAAAACCTAAAATAGTTTGTGTGTGTTTTTGCTTGTGTTCGGTCGACAATCACACCAAGGGTGTCGATCCATAGCTTTTCCAAAACAAAGTTATTTTGTTTAATTAAAACTAGCATTCCTTTAATTCGCTATAGTACGTGTGTACAAGAAAGTGGTACTAACACATTATTGTTAGTATTCTTGGATTGAATTACAAAATGGTAAGGGGTAATTCATATAATCATATAAACCCTAATTAGGGTTCATCCAATTGCTAGTTTTGTGGATTTGATTCTTGTTCGGCTAGAATCAAGAAAGGTACGCATATTTTTGTTTATGTTAATTAATTATTCGTTAATCTTTCCTATACGCTTCCGCATGTGTACTTGATGTTTATTGTTTATATTTATGATTAGTCATGTTATATAATTCCAACAGTGGCATCACGAGCCATTGGTTTTAATGAGTAATTAATTACTAAACACGTAAAAAACGGATATTGTATTGTGTTTGATATGATTAATTCTAAGGTTTGGTTATTATTATGTAAACCCTAATTTTATGGTTAGGGCTTTTGCCCTAATTGGTTTTTAATTTTTTTTTAATGTCGACCTAAATTTTTTTTTAGTCGTTTTATATAATTTTTTTTAGGGTTTATAAAATTGTTTTGTTAATCGATATCTAAACCTGGAATTGTATATATGTTACGTGAATTAATTCATGAATAATTGTTATGTGACATGGGATTATTATATGCGATCTTGTGACTATTTGTATAATTGTTATGATATATCCATGATGATACATGCATGTTTGTCATGGATAGTTGCTTGGATATTTGTTTTAATTGTTAAGATATATTTATCACATGTTTATTTACGATAAATCTTGAATTGGGGAAGACTCCAATTATATACATTAATGAATCAATTATGTGCAATTTGGTATATCATTAATTATGGGTTTACGCAATCGATTCGTAGATGTATGTGGCTCACTTTCAATTGGGAGAGTGAAAGCCCTAATTAATATATACATTGATTTAACCTAGACATTGATTATTAATAGGGTTTTATCGATAAGTTGCATGTGACTACTTGTTTTCACATATAAATTGTTTATTATGTACGCATTGTTTTTTAGTTGTTTATTTTTTATTTGTTACTTGTTTGTTTATTATGTATGACAGTTTTAAGCAAAGGGTAATTTTGAATAGAAAAATAATACGGACTAAACAATGGTGAAATTTGATTTATTTTTGAAGAGTTAAGTTTTCAATAGTTTAATTGATTGATGATTCTATACTAAATGGTTAGAACGGCTCACCCACTTAAACAAACTATAAAGGGGTTAATAAAGAAGTGCGCACAGTCACACTGAAAGGATGTCTAAAGTTATGCTTTTGCGCTTACCTGGTCCTCTGCCCCCTGTGAGTTCGATTGGAGCTACTTAGTAAGCCATAAATGTACAAACTCATCTTAAGGGCGAATTAGTTTTAATTCCATGCGCCACTTCGGTGGTAATTACTCGAAACACTAAGTGTTTACACTTATGCAAAAGTACGGTATAATGGACGATAATTAACGCTAAATTCCTTGATTGGTGAACCCAATACCTCAAATCAAAACTTTGATAATTTGATCTTTATGAATTGGTAATAAAAAGTTTTTTATTAAATTTATGCTACAAGATGAATGCATGACATCTTTGTACATATTTGATTTGACCACATAAAATCAAAACTAGTACCCTTATAAATTAAGTTATGTGCCATCTAATTAAAAGGAACACTTGAAGTTGCAATTTACGTCATGACAGTACTTGGCGAGATTGTGATGGACAGGTAAATCTCTATGTAAAGTCAGACCTTACATGGACATATTTGCAGTTCTTTAAGTTAGAACACTTAAGTTGAGTAGGAAGTGAGACCTGGACTCAAGGCATAAGATGGGATGAAACATGTTTATATTTGCAATAGCGTTGGAAAATATAAATCCAATAATGATCTAGGAATTGGAAAATTGTTTGCCAATTATTGTTCGACAGATTACCCTATTATATGCTTTCGTTACTAGCAGATCAACTGATGTAATGGAACTATGATAATTTGGATCCTAGTTTTCGAGAAAATTCTATGGTTATATGAATATTACCTTGGGTATTTTATTTTCTTGAAAAGTTTAATTATCGGAAATACTAAAATTGAATTTTGCTAATTCTTTAAATGCATTAATGCAACATTAAATCGTAAACGAAGGTTATTCCTGTATTGGTAAATTGATCTACACCTGTAAGGGTTTTTGGTAGAGTCAACCTTACTAACAGAATAAACTTTGTCCTCTTTTCATAAGAAAGAGTGAGATTCAATCCTATTCCTTTTTATGAATGAAGAAAGGTATGATAGGACAATTAGAATTGTCTGAATTCTAAATACATAACTCGTAAGGAAATTTTAATAGTTAAGAAAATTGCATATTTCTGAGTTATTAAATTAGAAGCTAGACTAATTACTGTATAATTGGTAAAAGACAAACTAGCATATTTTATCTAGTTGTTTTGTTTTGACCATTTAAAAAGTACTACTTACAATTGTTGGAATAGTAGAACTATTAAGAAAGAAATTGCATGCCCAATTTTTCAAGTTAATAGCATTGATGGATAGTTCATCATCTACATAGTAGAATACATTGTTTTAGTACATAAGTAATTGTTATGTATGGACTTTATCAAAAGTGTATGGAAGTAAATAGAACACTATTTTATTTCACTGGTTAATGAAACACTTACAATGTTGTCAAATCCAGTGGGAGCATTGTGTTCTTATTATTGAATAAAGAATTAATGTAATGATCTCTAATTCAGTGGGAGTTACAAGCTTTGTCATCTTGGTAGTAACCCTTATTATATATATATACTAAAAGTCATTGGCGGATGAATAGTGCGCATGAACAGTGCGCGGCATGAACAGTGCGCAAAAAAAAAAAAAAAAAAAAAAAAAAAAAAAACTTTAGCAAATTCATTCCCGTGAATAAAATGATCGAGGGCAACGCACTCCCGTCGCAACGCGCGGGTTAACCCGCTAGTTATCTCTAAAATGTCTTAAGATAATTACTTTCCACTTGTAGACACTTATGTTTTCAAGGATAGTCATGTACGTTTCCTTATTAGACAATGAAGTGGTTCTACACTTATGTTTTCAAGGATAGTCATGTACGTTTCCTTATATAAATGACAAAATCATATTGGTCACATAAACAAACATATGTCGTGTTGTTTATCTGCTACATGATGTTGTTCCATGCACAAGTGGGAGAAATCTATATTGTGTGCAAGGTACAACATATTAGTATATGATTTAACGGATTCTCTTGACTGCAAGGTAAGAGACCAACGTTCTAATATAACTTGAACATATCTAATTCAAGAAACACTTGGTGTTGCAATTTACGTCATGTCAGAACTTGGCGAGATTGCAACAACAAAGTAAATCTCTATGTGAAGTCAGACCTTGCATGGACATATTTGCAGTTTCTAAATTAGACAAGTATTTAGAACATGTGTCAAAATGATATTTAAGACTACTTCAAATTAGATATTTATGTATTATTAGAATGACATAAATAAATGAAGTAATCTAATACTACTTCAAATTTGTATCTTTATGAATTTTTGGAATGACATAAATAAATGAATAAATAATGTAGTCCTACATTATTGTGAAGAAAATAAATTAACTTGAAATTACTATTGAAACCAAGAGTTGTGTTCATAATTACTTTAGTTAAACATGTTTATGATTCATTGTAAAGACATAAACATAAAGTCTTTTAAGACTTATAATAAAGTAAGACGTTAACTTGTTATATTTTTTAATTAACACATATACAAGAAGTCATTAAGTTGATCAATGATTTATAACGTTAAATGGGATTATAACAGTTTATGTTTTCTTTATGAGACATGGATATGAAGTAACTTGGTTAAAAAGTACTTGTGTTATAAAGCATGAAATTGGCTTGAAAAGTCTATTATACCATTAAGTTGACTTAGTTGGTAAATAGGTAAGCCAAAAGGAATATGTTTATCTTGTATATTGTTAGATTGTCTTACAATATTAATTCTAATGAATACCACAAGTTGATGGTATGTTCAGTTAGGAGAATCAAACTCTATTTGATTTGTTTGATTCAAGATAACCATAACTTCTTTCTTAAAAAGTAACAAGGTTAGAAAATTGAGTATGGATTGAATATACTCAATATGACTCCAACCTAGAAGATTGATAAAACACCATTTTATTATGGAATGTGATGAATCACATTAAGTTTTAAAATTGAAGATTCTGAATTTGTTAAACTACTTATGAATAGGTTATTAACAAACTAAAGTCAGGAATTGTCAATGTGTATTTGTAATGTCCCAAAAAGAGAACAATGTAATTTTGCTCTAATTGCTAAGTATATATAGATAGTCTATATATTACAAAAGGCAAGTGGGAGTTTTTTTTATCTTGAAAGATAAAATTACAAAATACATAATCTTCTTAATACACTAGTAAATATCATGATGAGGCTAGATATGAAATGTTAACCTCAAGATGATAGAATTTTCATTCATAGATCTGCAAGGATATCTCATATATTTGATTTATATGCTGAGAAATATGAGTTACAGGATTATAGTAAACCTGATAATCATTATGATGGATTACCAAATATTGAATTGGGCAAATTACTCATACTATGAATGTTAAAGATGCTGTCCATAAAGATAATCAATTTTGGAAATTTGGTTTATCTTAGTAGTTAGACTAGAGAATGAAGATGAGTTTCTTCAAAGAGATGGAAAACTCTAGTGGTTTGAATTTCTATGTAGAAATTATATGGACAAAATTGTACACATATTTAATGCATGTTTTATGACAAGATTATTAATCATATTTAAGCAATTAATTGTGATTGAATATTCTTTCCTAGACACATCTATTATCTATTATATATAATAAAATAAGCTTTTGTACAAGCCTACTAAACACCCTGCATTAAAAATTGGTTTAATACACTACCTTATTTAGCTTCTAAGTACAATTACTTTATGCAAGATGTTTTTAAAATGAATGTATTGAAACTCCTAATTATGTATTTAATGTGTTCAACTAAATAAGTCAACACGGTATTTTTTTTTAACTAAAGTCAGCACGGTATTGAAACTGATTTCATTGTATACTTCTCTCTCTCTCTCTACACGCTCCTCCCTATCAAAACATCACTTCCATAAATCAGAAAAACCTCCGTATATCAAAAATCTATTCCATAAATCAAGTAAAAACCTTTGATGATGAAAATCCATAGAATCACTTGCTCCTTACCTTTGATGATGTATTCCACCGATCCATAAAACAACATTTTCAACATCCCTTCAAAGTCGATCTATGGCGGTTGATGTTTTGCTGTCTACACCGAGTAAGTTTTCATCTTATGGTTTAGTCGTTAAGATTTGAATCACATAATACAACAATTGCTATTGAAAAGTGAATGCTTGATTATTAAATAATTCATAATTTTCGCATATACTCACTTTTTTAAGGGTTTTGATTTAAATTCTATGATTATGTTCAATTTAACTGGGGTAATCTATTTTTATGAACCGATATTCAACAAGCTGGGACAATTTTAGCAGTTGAAGGAATACACAATATTTTCAGTATATTAATCTGTTTTTCTTTCATAATTTAGGGGAAAGAAGACGACACACCAGGTTACGGATTCGGGCTATTTACAGCCGTCTGTTCAAGGTAGGTTAATTATCTCATGTGATCTCAAAAGTATGCAAGCCACACACCATGTTTTTTTAACCCTTAATCTTCATGAATAGTTTGGAAATATGTTTTGTAGCCAGAATAGTTGTAAGTTTGCTAATCATACACTTTAATAGCGAGGTAATTTTCCTAGTTTTTATAAATATTTGGATATGATTTCTAATCGTAGACTTATTTCGTACTATATGTATCTTTTGTTGTGTGTATCGAGTCTAAGATACAGGCATTGTAAACAGATATGTGTACGATTTTGGAGACTGTGTGCAAGGTGTTCGATGAAGTGTCTGTGAAAGGTAGTAACAAACTTCATTTATTATCCATCGTTATTACATCTCATTTTATTTTTATAGCAACATTTTATACTTCCATTGGATGACTATGAAGGAACGGATTTTATTCATCCTGCAAAAGAGATGTAGCCGTTGGATGGACCAACTCAAAACCATTAGCCCACAATCCTAAGACACCGCCTCATGTTTGCTTTTTCTCTATTTATCCCTTTAAATATCCAGTTGCACTACTAGATACGTATGTTTCTGAAACTAATGTACTATTTTTAGCAATAATTATTCTTGAGAAAAAATTGGTTTTAGTTTTATTTTTATAGCACAGTTTGTTTCACTTATTAAGGCCAATTGCATACTGTAGGTTGTAGGCGTTTGCTGCATATGAGTTGGAGGCGCTTGCTGCATATGAGTTGGTTGTTCGCCGAAAGGATGGGGATTATCTATTTTCGGTATAGATCTGTACGTACATAAAACTGCGATACAATTTGTAAGTTTCTTATTTTTCAGAAAATAATGTTACTTATATTTTGTTTCAATTTATTATGTAGAGAAAGCTACTTCTAAGGATATTCAGAGGAAAAGAAAGGGTTTGGACATGCTCAATATGATAAAGCCACATGGGAAGCAATGTCTGGAATTCACGAGTAAAGGATAAAATTATTAGTTATTGCTCAAGTCTTAATGATGGTTTTGATTAACAGGGATGTTTTATCCAGAGATCCATTAATTTTTATGTTTCTGAGCTTTTTGAGAGATATTTTACTGATTTGTTTGTTTTAATCTAAATTTGTACTTGATATAATCACCATTATCTTTTTGAATTCCTAATCTTTCAGGTCAATGATGATTTGCATGCCCTTTTGGAAAACAAAGGCCCTAAGATTAAAGAAAAGATGGAAAAGCAGGCTATTGAAATTTTTGCAATGATACCGTACTAGAGAATCAATGGAGAATTAGCTTTGGTAAGACTTACGATGTTTTGACATAATTATGATGTTTTGACATTATAATGAAGAATTGAATTGTGGCTAACTTGATGAGAAATGTGTTATTCTCAGCTTGATCACATGTTGAAAAAGATTGAGGAGCTTCTTGATCTTGCCATTTCCAATTGCATGTATGTATTCAATCTACCGATTTATGAGTTTAAATATTGTATGTTAATTGCCTTCTATTCCACCTGATCTATATTACACAATAACCACTTGGGTCAAAATGTAGCGTGTACAAAGAGTATTGGTTTGGGTTTCAAGATTGCAACAGAGGCTATCGGATGTACACTTTATAATGTACATTATATTTATGTTTATTTGATAAAACTGCGCTATATGTAATTTTATGTTGAATTGCTTTTGTGCTGCATTCATTTGACCATGGTGCTCTAAAGGTCCTAACACCAAGAAAGTGAGCTACATTTGCCAAAGCCGGAGTGGAGGCGCAAATGGCTTCATTGAGGTCTGTTTAAACAATGAATTCACATAATTAAAATAGTTGTTACGTTGTCGGTAAGTACTAACAAATATCCCTTTCAAATTCTATAAAACCTATGTTTTGAACAATCTTTTAGGCGTATTAAGTATACTAACCTTTGAACAATCTTTTAGGCTGTTAATATGAAAACTTATAGGCTGTTAATAATTCACATAGAATAACACAACATTCATCATAGAATAGGTTAATAATATTATTTACACACATCCATAGTATCATTTATTCAAAATTTTCAATTGCTGAAACATTGTAATATATATAATCATATTTCACATAAAATTTTGTTAATGATTCTTTTTTTTGGTTAAACTCTTTCGCAAAAGGTTTTTGGGCTATTCCAAGTTGTCGAATTGTGTCGTTGCTACGTGTATTCAACTCAATACTACCCAGTGTTACATCCCAAACATGATTTGTTTAAATGATTATTTAGGCATCTGATTAGTTTCTTTTGACTTTTAATTAATTTAGGTGAGTCCGACACTGGCAGCAAACATATTCAATTTCATGGGCTGTTAAGATCCCCGTGACACGTGCTTCTGGATTAACTGCTGCAGTTACTGCACCAATGGTCATAATGGCAACCGTTGCAGCCTTGCATAATGGTAAGAACATATTTTGAATTTCTTTCTCACTCATAAAAATCTCAGAAGTATATTATATAAGAGGTTTCTTAACATTTAACTCATTATTCAAATCTACACTTAGTTTAATTCACACGTTCAAAAACCATTTTGACTGTTGAAATGGGGGCTGAAATGGGGCTGAAACAGGTGTGTTTAGGGGCTAAATCGGGGGCTGAAATGGGTGGGTTTGAGTGTTGAACTGGGGGCTGAAATCAATGCGTTTGAGTGCTAAAAAGGGTGCTGAAACGGGTGGGTTTGGGGGCTGAAATGGGGCTGAAACAGGTGTGTTTAGGGGCTGAAATGGGTGGGTTTGAGTGTTGAAATGGGGGCTGAAATCAGTGCGTTTGAGTGCTAAAAAGGGAGCTGAAACGGGTGGGTTTGGGGGCTGAAATGTGTGGGTTTAGGTGCTGAAATAGGGCTGAAATGGTTGTGTTTACGGGCTGAAGTGGGGGCTAAAATGGGGCATTTTAAGTCCAAAGTGAAGAACTTAAGATTAGAGTCACGATCCTTCTGCCAATAGGGTCAATACCAAATCAGAGTACAGGTCGAGGAATGCAGTTCCCAATATAGAAACACCTTCAAAACGCACTGAAAAGAAGTCCAATTCTTCCATGACTACTTCTTCTATTCCTCAAATTGTAAGTTCTGCATCCAATACATTTGCTATGATTATGTTTTTTAAAAGGTGTTTGGTATTGCATGTTTTTTCTCCGTATTTGCTTATTTATAAGCTGATAAGCAATATATTCACCAGTTTATCTCAAAAGGATAAGGAAGGAAGGTTTTCCAGATTGATGCTTTATTAGAAGGTGCATATAACTCCCTTTCACTTTATTTTCTTTGATCAATTAGTTGTTTATTGTTTATTTTTGTAGTTAGAAATCTATAGTATTTCCTCATTTTGAAGTTGACTCTAATTATCTGAATTGTAGGACTATAAGATAACGGTACTCTGATAGGAACATGTGAACTAATATTAGTAGACTATCCAGTTGATAAGAAACCAAAGTTTCAGTAAAACTTTGAAATAAATATATTTGTCGCCTGCAAAAGGAACTAAAATGAAAACCATTATTTGGAGATTAGGTCCTATTTAAGCTACACAAAACTTTGCTATTTGGATACAACAGAAAAGCGGCCACCCAATGTAGCGAATTCGATCATGTTAATTTGACCATATTTACGAGTAATGGAAGTGGATGAGTCCATAAGCAATGCGCCAATGTCTGAGTTTCGGGTTTTTGGATAAAAAGACACGTTTTGCTTTCGGAAAGTATATGAACCTGGTCTTCTATGTGAAAGTTATTATTTTATTGTATCTTTATTTCTTCTTTGTTATACATGGTTGTGTTGTTGACTTATAGATGGAAACAACTTCAAAACCAGTAATATGAGGCTTGGAGCAGATGCTATAGTTTTTAGCAGCCAGATAGCTGACGGGTATGCGCTTAAATAGGTGCCCTTTTATCCAATGTTAAAACGGATAATTTATACAAAATTTGAAAATGTAAACGAAAACAATTTGGCACTTATGTTTTTCTTTTATGCTAATAATGAAGTGTTAGTATTTTGAGGGCTTCAAGCCAAAAAGTATCAGATCCAAAGGAATCATCAACAAATCCTACTGCATTCCAACAGCAAATCTGAAATAATCCGTATATGATGGCCCAATTACTTCAGGTGGGATTACTTTATTAGCTATTTACATATTAATGCAGTTCATACGGTGGTTTTTATGACCCTTAAATGTAAATGACAGACTGATTCTCAGACATCAAGAAGAAGAGATGGTAAGTTGCTCGGCATTAAGTAAAAGAAAAGTCATTTCATCTTAAACATATCCTATGTAAGTTTTGTATTAAAGCATTAAACATATAAACTCTGTTCTAAATTTTTGTTTTTCCAAAACAAGGCACTACTTTGTGTAGACCCTTTTGATGTGGAAGCACAAAGGAAAATTGAAGCTACAATACTCCAAGTATATGGAATTCAATTTTTCTCAATTCAAATACATTAAATCGATAGTGCTCATAATGTGTTTTATAGCTTAATGAGTTTTTTTTATGAAGCACCTCATTTAAAAGATGTTTAAAGGTATTTTCGTTTTATTTTAAGGTGACATGCCGTTAATAAATTTTATAGACTGTTGATTTGTAACAATGGTAACTGATTTCACGGAGGGTTGTATGGAATTTTATTTCGAAATTCCGTATAACGTCTGTTTTGGATTAGTTATTAGAATGAATACTTATACAGGTTGTTTGGGATTGCTCATAAATTGCTTCTGGGGATTTTTTTTTATTAGATTTCTTTGAAATGGCTTATTGAAGTTGCTAATAGTGGTTGTGTGGGATTACATATTAGAGTAACCATTTCGGACCTCAGCTTTGCCCAATTTCCTTATGAGTGGGTTGAGTTAGGTTATAAGGACCAATTGGTGAAATGAATTCTTCAATGTTACTTTTCCACCTAAGTTGGATAAAAGGCCTATACTTTCACCCGAATGTTAGGATTAAATGTTGTTATTTCACAGTCATGGCTTGATTGCTATTGCTATTGTTAATCTAAAAAAGAACTCTTTGGAGTACAGGATCTGCAAGAACAAAAATGACATTGTTCAGGTGACATGTCATTTCTCTTTCATTTTCTATTTGTTGGTCTAACGAATATTTCACTTTTTTTTTCAGGTAAAAACATATCATTTTTGAATCAGTTTAATATTTGGGACGAATAATATATCAAGATTCTATATATTGGGACAAAAAATATATTTTTTACCCTTAAAGTCCACTACATCTCCCTGTGCCAGAAGGTCCATGTCTCACCTGTTACTTATCATGCCTGACCCCCACGCAACTTGCCTAGAAACATATATAACTAAATGCTATTTGTGTGCAGGTGCATATTCCATGGCAATTGCAACTAGAATGCTCATGAAAGATGTCAAACAAGCAAAAGACAAAAAGGATAATGGCACTTGATACATATCTAATCCGAGTTTTTGTTAAAGAGCACACCTGCAATATCTTGTGATTGTAATTTTGAAACTGTATTTTTGGACTTGTATCTGTAACGAGAACTCTAATGCATATTGCTCCAATATTGTACGTGCGAACGTATCCGTATCATACAGTATGAAATTTGAGCTTTTAGACTTCTATCATTTCTTGATTATGGTGGTGGCTCCTTTGATCCAGTTAGAAATTCAGTTCTATAATATTAACTTACCACTATAGTGATAATATGGTTAAAGAAATACTTGATAAGATTGGTGTAAGGTGAGTTATGTTACCTTATCAAATTTTGTTATGGTGTGCTATTTTTCATTGCAATTATTTGTAACGGTAAGATTAATATGATCCTAATTAAAACAAAGAACCCTCAACAATATTATTCACCCTCTGAATACTAATTTTGTAATGTACTACGGAATCTTGAGCTCTATTATTTGAAAATGACATTTTCTATGCTTTCTTTTGATTCATAACTGTAAATATTTTCATAAATGCAAAGTTCGATCCGTAAAGATGAAAAATAATGTGTACTGCATGTTAACAATTGGTTGATTAGTCCAATGGATTATGTAATGAAACACGACTTCAAGTTGTTAGATTAGTAAGAATTTCGATTGAGGTGAAGATAATAAATGGAACACATTTTGGAAATATGATGATCATACCGAGGTTGAAATTTACTTCGTTTGATAAACGTTTACCGCTAAAGATCATAACGAAACAATATCCCGTGTCCATTTCATTTACTATGATAATAAACAATAGCCAGACTCAATCACTCCAAGAGGTTTGTTTGTATCTGTCACGTCCAGTTTATAGGATCGTTTACTTATTACACTTATTATTCCTTTAAAAATAATAAAACATGTTTACGTTCGTTGTTATTTATTACTTTATCCGCATACTCAACTTCTTAATGAATAATTTCTTTAACAACCCCGTGAATCCACGGGTCTATAAGCTATAAATGGTTATATAAGGGACTTTGCAGGATATGAAAAGTGAGAAAACTTTCAGTTTAGCAAAAAAAAACTTGTGAAACTTTTTCCATTTACAAACTTTTTAGTCTTACCTTAAGTGGACATGGGATTTTATGTTGTAAGTTAGTCATTAAGGACTAACTTTAGTTTAGCTTTAGTCATTAAGGACTAACTTTAGTTTAATCAAAGTGATTTGTTTATTTTGCTATACTTTCGCTATATTATTATTGGTCTATAAAATTTCATCACAAGATTTGCTCAAGTACGAGTTCATTCAAGTGGGAAGCTGACTAAATATTGTGCCGCTATGGCAGCTGTTTGTATGTGCTTTCTTGGCTTGGTGGATCTGTAAAAAAAACAAAACTACTCAACATATGTTATAAATCCAAAATGTTGGTCTAAGGTTTGTTTATAAATGTGATTTGGTTACCCAGACATTTACTTGACATTTTGTCCTTCATAATGATTTAGAATATTTTAGAAGCAAAGAACAAATATAATTAGGAACACAAATATGATTTGCTCAGTTGCCTTTATGTCTAACTGTCATGGGCATGATTATGATATTTTTTTGCAAACTGAAAAGTGATATGACGGTCTAAAACGTGATACATGATGTGTTATAAGAACACGACAAAGTACAAATGTTTATTCATGGTAACAAACTAAAAGGTGAAATCTTTCGGGCTCGAATGTCGAACGGGGTAACTTAAGCCCTTCGACTATTCTATAATGATTTGCATTAGCTGGTTGGATATCATGCCTGTAGTAAAAAGGAAAACAAATACATTATTAAATTTCTTAGTCTTTCAAGTAACAGTACTCGCGTCATGTGGCAACGACAAATTACCATTTTAGCTATTTTGATGATGGATTTGGGTGTTTTACTATTTATTAACATTTTCAGAAATCTTATGCGACCTTTGTTTTATGAACCTTGGACTTAATTATCATTTAACACTTATGCGAACCCCCGCTATATTTGGCTCATTTTCGTTGACGCTGCATAAGTTGTTTGAAGCTTGGACTTTAATTAATATGCATTCTCATTTTTATGTTCGTTTTATGCAGCAGCATGATAGACGCCCCGGTTTAATATAACTATTTCTAAGATTTAAGAAGCTATGCGAGATCCTCTGACTGTTTTTCGCTTATACTGTGTTAAGGTCTCTTTACACTATCCTTTTTCTCTTTGTCATAATAGTGTAGTTAAGGATGAATCTTTAATAAAACCATATGTGTTCACAATAGCTCTATATGTATTAAAGTTGCTTGAGACATAAAGCAATAGCATCTAATTAATACGCGTGTTTCATCAACTATTTTTATTGATGTAAAACATGATTGTATGTTGATTAATAAAATAATCACAATCTTCTTTATTTTGTTAACCTTTTTTTTTTGTCTTTGTGTAACTTAATTACTATTTTTAGTATCCATTTTTAAAATTTCTTTTTTATTTGCAGAAGTTGGAATTGCTTGGGTTCTATGCTTTAAAGGATTAGTGGAGCTAAATATTTACTATAAAGACATAACTTTTGTTTAGCTTTACAAAGCCGGTATTCACACACGAACAATCATATGTGGTTGTTTAAAGGGTTTTTATGGACTATTGGGTGTACACTGAATGGACATTAGCTACTATATTGATTAGCACTCACAAACGTCATTTGCTATTAAAGACATCAAATTTGGAGACGACAACACATTGACGTCTATTAATTTAATGGTTACAAACTCAATTGATTGTCGAATAATTTACGTTTTATCTCATTATTTTTTTCATATATAAATTAAACATGTTTACGTTCGTTGTTTTCTTATTATCTCATTTCCAAGGTTGAGGATTACTCCGTCAGATAAGCGTTTGCCTCTTAAGATTGTCAGGAAACAAAATCCGATATCAGTATCTTTTGCCATGACAATCAACAAAAGCCAAGGGCAATCGCTTTTTAAAGTTGGTTTGTACTTGCCCCGTCCTGTGTTCACACATGGACAACTGTACGTTGCCGTATCAAGAGTAAAAAGCAAGCGGGGTTTGAAGGTTGTCGTTTGTGACCAGGATGGTAATCTCTCCAAAACCACAACAAATGTCGTGTATAAAGAAGTACTTGAAGGTCTTTGAACAAGGTTCATGTTATATCATGTATGTATCATTGGTGTAATCACGTTATATTATACTATGGTTCATTATTTTTAATGTTACAAGGTTTGTTAGCAACTCAATTGATCATTGAAATCACACATCATTTTATGTTCGAGTAAATCGATTTTAGATTGGCAACGCGATGGTTGTAAATCTATTTCTTTATTACTTTTATTATCATCTCATTTATCTATTTCTTTAAAAACTAACCCGGTGTCAACGGGTCTCTAAGCTAGTTAAATATATAAAGATGATAATTGTGATACTTGTTTTCATTAATATGAAATATGACAATGGAATATCAAAACTCTTTCTTGACAAATTACTTGAGTGAGGACGGTAAGTAATTGAATGGTTTTTTGAATTCATATAATCTTTGGAAGTGTACGAAGTGCAATAATTCATGAATGGATAAATGCATGCATCTATGAAATTATTCTTATGTTTAATTATTAAATCCTAGTTTTGATTTATAATTGAAATAAGATAAATTTTAAATATTCCTGAAAGCTAGTGGGAGTATTATGTTAAGGTTTTAAATCTTATGTGTTGTATAACATATTGGAAGTAACATTCCTTGTAAGCTAAATGTTAAGTCTTAGATTGGAATGAAATTTCACTTGTAAGATTTAAGAATTAAAACATACAACCTTGGAATATATGTTTATTATTAATAAACATGTGCAGTAAAATAAATGATTCTATAGAACATGAATGAAATCTAAGTTTGATCTGTAGATTCATCATGTTAATCATGTTGTATATTAAAATTGTTGTATCATGCTTGAATAAAAGATGATTTGACAACATTAATATCTAACTAAAAGTTATTAGATAACTTGTGTAATGAATATTCTAATAAAATTACATCCTCAGACTGGAATTACTCCTAGATTCTATGGATGAACAATATGTCAATTGTTGTGCAAATTGTCATCAGCTTCAAACTTGAAAGTTTGGAAAGCATCAAACATTACACAATAGATATTAAAGTTTACGGAGTTTTAATGAGTACATTGTTGTTTGTACACAATGATGCTGGTTTAATTGAGATGACACTCAATACTAGTCATGGTAGGATTTCATCCTTGTTAATGGCCATGTGAACTAGTTGTGCTACTAAAAGAGCACAGTTGCATTAAACATTAAAAGAATAAGAATACTTTAAACTTTAAAATGTTTGAAAGTTTAAATTGTCATAAATTGGTGATAGAGGATGTCACACACTTTATGAATTATTATGTGGATTGGTGAATGCACACATACAAGGACTTCACCAATTGAATTCTTGAAATAAGTATTCTCAAAATTACGATAGATCAAGTTGGTTGATTTATGACTTGTCAACAAGTATGATTGTCATTACTTGAGGCATAATTCATCAACTGAAATTTTCATGCATTGATCTATTTAGTATTTGGATAAGGGATGTTAAACAATTGTTATAATAAATCAAATACTTGTTATGTTTGATTTTATAATATATTGTATCCTATATTTACATGTTTAATCCGTGAATAAATTTATTTATTCTAAATCGTCCGTTGTCAATTAATGATATGGGAGTATCATTAAACTAAGACAAATCTGAGAGATATTGTAGAATATACTTGAAAGTATATTGATGAGAATGCATACCAATTTCAGATGATATTCAATGAATTTAATATAGGACTTATCCCAACTACATGATTTTACTTTATCGATATTGTTAGTAAGTAAATCATGAATAGTTATCCTCAGACTTGAGATACCAAATAAGTGTCATGAATGTAGTGCACTTCTGTGGAACAACTTAACGCTATACGTAACTGGTAGTCATAAGGGTTGTTTCCTGAAGTGTTGCAAAGTTCATGGGTTATTCTTGTAGTCAAGATAGAATTTGTTCCTTCAAATTTATTTTGGAGTTTAATACTGCTGGGCCCCTCGTAGGGTTGACAAGATGTTTGCGTGGCCACGCCCAAAGATCTCCCCTGAATATGTTCAGAAGATTTGGTAATCTTGTTCAATCACTTACAACGAGAAACAGAATGGTTGAATAAAGAATGACTTAATTTCATATCTTTATTTAACATGGTATTAGAAACAAAAGGATAATAATAATGAAAAATCATTAAAATGTTTTCCAGGAGCCTTACTCGAGTTGTACTACAGGCATCGAAGTGTTGCTAGACGCTAACCGATGTAATCACTCTATTAAGATATGTCCAAGTGGGAGCTGTTGGTTTAATGAACAATAAATTAATAGACGTGTGTTAGGATCGAACTCGAGACCACGGGATTGCACACTTTGCGTATGAGAATTAAAGTTAATAATTAAATATAAATGTTATATTTATTTATTAATTAAACGAAATAACATAACGGATGTTAAGTAATTAGTTGTAATGGATTAATTGTCGTTAAATGTAATTGGAAAGGACTAGATATGAAATTAGAGATCGAGAAGGTTCTAGAATCCCTTTGGGAGTCCATAACCGATCGTCTAAAGGGTTTCCATAACCCAACCCATAACCAACTTGTTCACCAAGTTACTTTGGGTATAAATACAAAACCAAGGGTGTTTGTAAATTTATCTCTTGTACTCATAAGCTAAAAGCTAAAATAGTTTGTGTGTGTTTTTGCTTGTGTTCGGCCGACAATCACACCAAGGGTGTCGATCCATAGCTTTTCCAAAACAAAGTTATTTTGTTTAATTAAAACTAGCGTTCCTTTAATTCGGTATAGTACGTTGTGTACAAGAAAGTGGTACTAACACATTATTATTAGTATTCTTGGAATGAATTACAAAACGGTAAGGGGTAATTCATATAATCCTATAAACCCTAATTAGGGTTCATCCAATTGCTAGTTTTGTGGATTTGATTCTTGCTCGGCTAGAATCAAGAAAGGTACGCATATTCTTGTTTATGTTAATTAATTATTCGTTAATCTTTCCTATACGCTTCCGCATGTGTACTTGATGTTTATTGTTTATATTTATGATTAGTCATGTTATATAATTACAACAAATACACCCAAGAAGAAGAAAACCCGTTGCTTCATTTGTAGAAAGTGAGGCCACGTGTTTTGGAAGTGTTCAAATAAGGAAAAGAAACACACTGTCGAAGTCCCAACAGAAGATAACAAAGTAAGGATACCTACTTTGGTGCGCAACGAAGAAGGTTTGAAATACCCCGAAAAGGTTCATGTGTTGACTGACTATAAGATCAAAGGGACAGATTATTCGAATTGGGATGATATTTGGTACGTAAGTCATGCATATAAGAGACATATGTGTCCAACCAAATCATTGTTCAAAAGGTTGAAGTATTAAAATCTTTGATAATATGGATTGAGGGTTAGTTCGGTAATTTAATCTCCTAATGCATTAATAAATGCGGGTGCTTTTCAATTTTGTGCAGCAAGAAAAACGAGATTTCATTTCTCCTCTTCATATATTATCTCTTTCTCTCTTTTAAGATATTAACTGCATCCATCTTTTTTCTCAAGTGCAGTTCTTGATCGATCTCTTTCAAGTTTTTTCTTATCAATTTCATTTTTCTTATTGACTTTTTTGAAGCTTATTATTCCGTTACCATCATTGGTTTAAGTTTCGAAAAAGATGATTTTGAGGAAGATGATCGATTCATGATATTGTAATTGTTGATACTAATTTTGAAATGAAAGTGAATTTGACGATAATGAGTTCGGTCGTGATGATATATGCTTAAATTAACGATGATGCTCAATGATAATGATGATGCTATAATCGATGATGGAGATGCTAAAAGTCAATCATGATGATGCTGAAAAGGATGCGATGATGATCATGATCGATGATGATGATGATGATGATGTTAAAAGATAACGATAGATTAGGATGATATTGAAAAAGATGTAGAATAGTTGTTATTTTTATTGTTTGTTGTTGCATGATTTTTTATGATGCAAAAAACATCATCTTAGATGCACACATGAAGAAAATGCAGTCTGAGAATGCCTAATCATCACGAACATTTTTTTTTCAAAAGTAAAATAAAATAAATAAAATGAAAAGGTTATGTACAAACAATAGCACAAGAGAGTGAAACTGTTAGGACAGCCCCTAGACAGTCCGCATCTTGCCTAAAAAAGAAATAAGGGACAACCATACATCACGAACATTTTGATGCGTAGATACAATTTGATGCAAACATTGATTTAAATATGAATCTGCTCAAAGATGGTTCATAAGTTATGCGAATTACATTGGATGCAAAAAAGTCACGTTGCAGAATTAATTTTTATATATTAATTTGTTATGATATAGTAATGATTAAATAGAAACCAATGGAGCATTAGTCAAATGATTGGAGTATTTGTGCTTGAGTCAATTGACCCAGGTTCAAGTCTCATCCTTGGCATTTGCTTCATATAGGTACCCACCTCCACAAAACCTATGAGCACACTGGAGAGACTTTGTGGAATAAGAGCTCAGAGGTCCGAGTCTTGGCTCGTGCTCACTCCAGTTGGTGCCCCACTAGGCCAGGAGAGTTGCCGGAGCTATTCTTTGTGAGGTGGACAATGGCTGGTGCCAAAAAGCACCCGGGATTAGGGTGTTCCCGCTAATCTTCACCTTTTGTGAAATGATTAAATAGAATAAAAAAATAGGCTCCAAAAAATAAATGAAAAAAGTTTTTCCAAAAGAACGGCAGGAAGATGCAAACCTTAACGGTCAATGCAATCAAACACAACTTTTTAATATGTCTATTTTACCCTTAGAAGCCTGTACACGTTTCATTATTTTATGGTGTCTTACCTTTTGTAGTTTAAGATGGTGTTTTACAAGAACTCTTCCCATTATATGCTTCACATGTTTCAGAAAATCTTATATCAAATTCAAACAAACTTCAAACTTTGACTTACATACAAATAAATCACCAAACACTCACACCTATATTCATTTCTCCCTATCAGGCTGTATATATGGAACCAATCCATAATTCCTTGGCGATTTCCAAATCTGAACGGGAGTTCAGCGTACAATTAAGTGACTAGCCAAGAGCAAAAGACTAATCAACAGGTGAAGCCCAACTACTTCACTACGCATACAATGTTAAACTACCAACCCATGATCACAACTCTGTGAATCCGGAATATATCACAACGATAAACATATGACTACAGATGGATAAAGCACTATATTATATATTCTGAAAAACAGACCCTAACCTTGAATTAGATATGAGTGAGTGCCCTTATGGCCATACGATAACCGAATTCATACAAAATAGAACGATAGGTTCAGACCAATAATACTAACAGAAGTTTATTTCTGCTGTGGGGGAAGCTCGGTGGAGCTTCAACAGCTTCTTAGCCAACTCCCATGAAATCTCTAAACCATTCTCACTAGGAGAGTACTGAATATCAATTTTCTTAAGCAAAGGGGAACAAGCGAGGATAAACTTAATCAGACGTACTTCATTCTCTGAACCTCCAAAAGAGAAAAACACTACACTCTGAAGCCTCAGCTGCCCCATTATGTTGCTGTCAGAAAGCGCCGAAGGTGATACATAACCTTGGTCCAGAGACTGCAAGATTACCGAGTATTCAGATGCTGAATAGAGATATTAAAATGATTTAACTTAAACACATATGCATCATTCCACTCACCCTGATGTTAAAGGACTGCAAATTTGGAGAGCCGCAAATTATTTCAAAGACAAAGGATACCATAACATCGTCATTAAAATTTACTCGGGATAATGTAAGAGTCTTGAGGCAGAGAAAGGTGCCGCTAGGGACCTTCTTCATGGCACCAGATTCTACCCACTAAAAAACAGTTGAAGTTAGAAACTTCATAAAGCCTTACTACAATATTTTGTAATTAAAATGACAAAAAACCAGCTTAAGCCTACCTTGCATAAATGTAAACTCAAAGTAAGTTCCTGAAGTTTTTTAAGACATGTAAGCAGAAAGATATTGGAATTGGTGATCGTTGTCACCATGTTCAAAGCACCTAATGTCATAGATAACATTTTGAGATTTCCAAGTCTTGCGACGTTGATGATTTTCAATGTGCTTGTAGTTATTTTCAGACTCTCAACTAAGGGGCACCGGGTGATAAATTCATCAATTGTACAGCTTTGAAATGTCACAAAAGACAAGTCTAAGCTCATCAGATTTGGAAAACCACGAAAGCTAGGTGAATGACGAAAAACACATTTACGAAGTTTCAAATGTTTCAATTCCATACATGAGTAAAGCTGGGTTGGCAATTGAAGTAAGTCCAGATTGTAATTTATAAGAGTGAGTTCCTTAATTCCTTTTGTAGACAAGAACAAAACCCAAAGACCAATATCCTCAACATTTAATAGTTTATCATGTATATAGAGGACAAACTTTGATATAGGACCTTTAAGATTAAGGAGAAATCTACTTAAATTCCCCCTATTATAATGACTTTTACCATCTTGTTCAAGATAAATGTTAAAGAACTTCTCATCAAACACGAGTTGGGTGAGCAAAGTCCATTTAAACCTCCAATCTCTTGACAAGATATCAGTCCTCACAGCTTCGTCCGTTGGCAAACGATCCAAAATATTAGTGATCACATTATCTGGCATGCCGCTAATAAAATCTTCTGCTTCATATTCAGAAGCTTTATGTGCCCCGTGAACCGGTTCCATTATTCTAACAAGACAAGAAAAAGCTATAAGTATAAATCAATAGAATAATAAATAAAAAATTGCTGAAATAAACAACTTCCAACATATCTATTTAAACCAGCTAATTTCACCCTTTAACAAATTTGTCTTATAAACATTTTGGATAAACATTACGAAAGACCCTCAAAAGTCAAAACTGCTTTTGTGTTATATATAAGAGGGTGTTTGGCTTATCTTATTTTAGAGGCTTATGGGCTTTATGTACCATCATAATACAATAAACTTACCAAAACACTTATACTAAAGTACTTAATAGCTCTTATTAAACCGTAACAAGGGGCTTTAGCGTAATTACCTTAAGGGGTTTTTGGGTAAAGCTTATTTTTGGGGCTTATTGGCTAATTGCATTTTGGTAAAGCACCATTTGGGTGTTTTGGTAAAGCCAAACAGCTTATGCTTATGGTAGGATCTTTTGGTGTGGCCTCTTGAACTTATTTGAGGATGTTTCCTACATTTTACACTTCTACAACTATAAGTTATTAAGCTAATCCAAAGTTCCAATCACTAAATGCTTATTGTGTTTTGATACAACTATAGGCTAATAAGGTTTTGTTTCTAAATAAGCACTCCCTTATAAAACTTTTTCTTTTGTTGCTAAAGCCATAATAAACTCTTTTGACAGGCTCCCCCACGCTAAAACTGATAACCATTAAAAAAGCAACACAAGAAGCATGTCCTAAACCTTAATTTTACCACCAGACATTGTTAAGGTATCAAGGTGTAAAAAATTAATAAAAATAAACCCGAATCTTTACAGACAGGTAAAAAAAAAAAGATTGAAATAAATAAAAACCTAACCTTAAAAGTTAAAACTGTACCCGATGAGTGATTGCCCTACACACAGCTTCAAAGAGATAATTCATAATCGGGTATGTTTAGCAATGGGCTGGGGCTGGGGCTGGGGCTTGGGATTGGGCTTGGGCTTGGTCATGGGCTTTTATTATAAGCCAAAGTTGAAATTTGTATTTTTTTAAACTTGTTTGGCAAATAGGCTTAAGCTTAATCTTATTATTGCAAAATTACTAAAAATGACATAATTAAATAAGTTTTTGTATATATTAGATATTTTTGTGGGTAAATAAGTAATTTATTATTCAAAAGCCCCTGGCTAAAGCTTTTAGCCCTTTTTATGAGGCTAAAGTTTTAAGCCCCTTTTAGAGGCTTATGATTTCATAAACCCGCATGACAAACGAGATTTATTTTATAAGCCGGCTTATTTTAGAAGCCCTAGCCCCATAAGCCCCTCGCCAAACACAACCATAAGCATTTATATATAAACGTAAATAAACTATTACCCAAACACTCAGTTAGTGTATCCTTGTGAAATGTTATGATTTTGTTAGGGCTTTTCATTGACCTAAATAAAAAGTGAGAGGGACCTTCTTTACGACGTCATCTTCTGCCAAGAACTGAAAAATAGAAGCCACTTTGATAAGTTAGAGCTTTCATTGGCCTAAATAAAATATTGAGTTTCAAAGACCCAACTTAGGTGGCAGTATCGAAATTCCAAATCAAGTTCTTGAAGTTTTGGAAGAGATGTAAGCTGAAATATGTTGGAGATCATCGGCTTATCTTGAAGAATACACAATGACAAAGATAGCACTTTAAGATTTCCAAGTTTTGGAATTTCAACGAGTTCCACACGGCCTACAGTATCGTCACCGGTTATTATCAAAATCTCAAGTAAGGGACAACGAGCAATAAACTCCCCACACGTATAGCCTTTGAATTCTACATCAAACAAATCTAAGCTCAATAGATTTGGAAAACCATGAAAACTGGGTGATCGCCAAAAACAACAATCATAGAGCTCGAGACGTTTTAACTCCAAACAAGAGTAAATATGAGTTGGCAACTTATGTGGTATTTCAGGTATATTAGTAAGAGTAAACTCCTCAATTCCTTTTCTAGACAAGAACAAAATCCAATGATTAACATCCTCAACATCCAATGTAATTTCATTATACGGCATGTACATGTCAAACTCTTTTATGGGGCTTTTAAGATGAAGTAGAAGTCTGCTTAAATTCTTCACGTCATATTTATTTGGTAGATTATCAAAGAACTTATGATCAAATACGAGTAGGGTGAGCAATGTCCGCTTAAACCTCCAGTCTCTCGACAAAATACTAGTCTTTACTGCATCTTGTATTGGCAAACAATCCAAAATATTGGTCATCACATTATCTGGCATGTTGCTAATAAAGTCTTGTGATACAATTTCAGATGATTTACATTTCCCATGAACATGTTCCATAATACTATAACGAAATGAAGATATGTATTAGCTATAAGTGTATATTAATCATCATTGCAATGATAAATCAATGACATATGAAGTCATGACAGTCATATCCCACTTCTGTACACATAAACAAGTCCATCATAAATTCTGGCACTGGGAAATTCAGCCCGAACTAAAAACAACATATTGTGAAATCTTATAGCTTGTGCCATTGTTTAAATAAAGTCATAAACAAAGAAGACTGGCCCAATTAACTGGTGTTAGAAAGTATGCTAAATAATGAACATGTCATCAACAGGTCAGAATAAAAGAATGGGCAAATGGTAAAAAATGTACTTTAGTTTGTCAAATTTAGCTTTACGGCACCGAAGAAAAATTCTTGATTAAAGGTATTGAATTGGAGACCATGTGTAAACTAAGGGCCTGTTTGGTTTGCATAAAGGGGAATGAGACTATGACTTTCAAAGTCATAGTAGGTGTTTGTTTTGTTTTGTTTTGTGGGTCCGGTAATGAAATGGGTATATCATAGTCATAGATTCATTGCACACCAATTTGATGTCTATGAAATCCATTCCCGTGGGTCCCTCTTTTTTCCACTACAAAATTCAAATATCTATACACTTTTTCATATCATATTTTATCAACCAAACATAAACAATCGTAATGATACACTTTTTCATACCCATTATCATTCCACATCATTCCAAATCCGATACCCATTGTCATTCCTAGCAACAAACCAAACGGGCCCTAAGGTTTTTTCGACTTTCCAAAAATGTTAACCAGTCAATATAAGCCCATAAGTATCGATAAAAGCCGGAAAAGATGAGCTTATAAAACATAAGTCAAAATCACATAAGCTCATAAACTTATAAGCCCAAAAATGAGCTTAAACAAACACCTCATAATTTGATTCTTAAAGTTTTGAAAAAGTGAGAAAACCTTAGAGGGTTTAGTACCAATTAATTATTATTATTATTTTCTTGGAAAGCAAAGATATTATTAACCACACGGCAAAAAGAAAAGTGACAACAAGAGGGGCTCCAAGGAGGAGAACCCGCCTAAAACAAAACACCAAAACAAAGGAAAGCTAAGGGTGCATTTAGTTAAAAAGAAACACTCTTGTTATCCACAAAATATTTTGTACAAAACAAGGAAAATAAAGACTGCATTTAAATGAATGTTTCCCATCAAATTCTTTACAAAACAGAAAATTTGCTTTAAAAAGAGAAACTACGAAACATATATATATATATACTAGATGTCGAAGCCCGCCCAATGGGCGGGCATGACTTGTAATTTTAATTTTGATGGTATCAGTTAATGGAAAATTATTTTTAAAGAGGTGGTCATGAATTGTAATTATAATTTTGATGGTGTCAGTTAACGGCAAAATAGTTTTAAGAACGTGGTCATGAATTGTAATGATTTTAATGGTGTCAGTTAACGAAAAAAATATTTGTAAGGACGGGGATTTCATTTTATAGTTTTGTGGTATTAGTTTACGGTTGAAATTTTTTTATATCATTTTATTTTGTTATGGTATTAGTTTACGTATGAATAATTTTAAGAAAAAGTTAATTTTTATTGATTTTGATGGTGTCAGCTAACGGAAAATTGTTTTTAAGGACGCATGCATGACTTGTGATTAGATGGTGTTAGTTAACGGAACATTATTTTAAAGTATGGGGATTTAATTTAATTTTGTTTATTTTTATTAGTGTGTTAGTTTAAGTTTGTAAAATTTTATTAGAAAGTTTATCTATTGTTGAAATGTATTAATTAACGGAAAATAATATATAAGAAAAGCGGGCATGATTACGTTTTAAAACATAGGTAATAATCAAAGGAACTTTAATATGAATTTAAGCAATTCAAGAGTAATAGGGAGACAAGCCAATAAAAAGGGTAAATCGCATAAAAGTGTACTCAACTTATACCCGATTTCAATTTAATGTACTATACTTTTTTTTTCCTAATTTAATGTACCCAACTTTTTTTTGTTTGCAAATGTAGACAATCAATAGGTTAGAAGGTCACCTTATACTAGCTAGCAGGTCACCATCTTCTTCACCCCCTTTTTCCGGCGACCCATTTTTTCGAAAACAAATCTTTCCGACGTTGATACTTCAAACAGGTCACCATCTTCTCCACCCCTTTTCCGGCGACCCATTTTCCAGCCTCTTTCCTAAAGCAGTCATTGTACGTACTGTTAATAAAAGTAATAATAAATTGAATATACTAAGTTGGGGGTATAATCAAGAGCATGTTCCTTGCAGTTTCTTATTTCATACTATCATTCATATTTCATAAGCATAAGCCTCACGTATAAAAAGAATGCAGATTCAATGCATTCCGAATTAAACTATTTCCCTCAATTTTAAAAGTTACCGGTCTTCTTTAAGGGGATGTTTTTGATTCTGTGATTGTAATGGATATGATGTATTATTGTTCTTTATATAACAAATAAATTACGTACGTTTTATGTTAGAGTTCGATGACCCGTCATGCAATGATATATATATAAACCTTTATATTTGAGTGTGTATTCATATCTATATATAATTATATGTTTTACCCATGCCAGCAACATGACACAAACCTTAACATTTGAGGTTTTTTTTTTTTTTTTTTTTTTTTTGCATGCTTAATCTTTGATTTCACTCTACTGGTTTGGATCTTCTAACCCATAGTTTTAGCATATTTAGATAAGTTTCTACATTAGATATTCGAATAATTTTTAGCAAATATCATTTTTGAAACTCTTAAAAAAATGACCCAAATGAGACGCAGATTGAGCTATCTTTGTGATTCGCATGTAAAATGAACACACGTGATTTGTTGAAAATGGCTTAAATGGGGTGGAGAAGATGGTGACATGTTTGAAGTATCAACGTCGGAAAGATTTGTTTTCGAAAAAATGGGTCGCCAGAAAATGGGTCGCCGGAAAAAGGGGTGGAGAAGATGGTGACCTGCTAGGTAGTATAAGGTGACTTTCTAACCTATTGATTGTCTATATTTGCAACCAAAAAAAAGTTGGGTACATTAAATTAGGAAAAAAAAAGTATAGTACATTAAATTGAAATCGGGTATAAGTTGAGTACACTTTTATGCGATTTGCCCCAATAAAAATGAAACGCTCCCTTCGTGACCATTCATCGATAATATAAAACAAATGTTTTCGTCTTTAGTGTTCATGTAATATATGTAGAAAGCTTGATATAATCACATTGCAAAATTTACTATTTAAAAAAAATATATTGATGTTTTTTAAAAGCCGCGGGAATACTACATATATATGATTGTGGAGAATAACACACAAAAGCAAATTTATAATCTATGAAGGAATTCTTCTGTAGAGAACGTTGTTTGTGAAATTGATGTAGTTGTCATCTTTGTCACAACATAGCACTTTTAGACCCTTCTTGATTTTTACCTATGAATCAGCTACATAATACATATAGTTGTTCATGTGAAAAAGCTGGTCGTTCCAAATATAGTGCCACCGTTGATAAAGTTTGACCTTGACTTTCATTTACGCTCAAAAAGCATCTTCTTATCGGATGGGCTTATTATCTTGCAAGGCATAGCGCAAAACGTACCTACTTTACCACCTGCATAATTGTACATGGCATATTAGGCTCTATATTTAAATAACATGATGTTCACTGTTAGAGTGTTAGGATTAAAAAAACAGATACATGGCTAAAGAGGAAACAATAATCTCATTTTGGTACAAATTACCACAAAATATCAACAGTATAATATACATGATTCAAAGTAAAAACCTTCTCAAACAATGCATCTACAATCAACACTAATAATTAATAGTAGAACAAAGGTATATAGACATTGGTTTTGACACATCTAATTATAGAACAAAGGTATATTTACATTAGGATTATGCCATCAAATTAGGTGATTTACCAAAAGGTTCTTTTGTCTTGTAAGTTCAGAGATGCCGATAAGTACTACATAAGTGATCCAAGAGAAGATGCAAAAAGATACATGCACACATATAAATAGGATGATATGAATTGTCAACCTATAAATTTGGATAAAACCATGAACCCCATCTGATTTGTTTTCAATTAACAATTGTTGTTGTATTAATTTAATCAACAATTAAACCACCAAAAAATAACATTTATTTTAAATCCTACCATGGATTAGCCACCTGTTTCAAGCATCTCAGCATTGATACAATCACCATCTTGTATCCCCAGATTTGAGTACTTAGAAACTTTAGTAAAGACTTCAAAACAACTATTTCAAACATCAAAAGTAACAACTGTGTTTAGAAGAACACCTTGAGATTTTTTTTCTGTTTGGGCTCTTTTTTCTAAGATTTGGAATCTTACTCGAAGCTCTAATCACAAAGAAATGACTCATCTTTTGTACGCGTGCAGGTCATGTTGGTACTCATTTAGTCTTTTCGCATAGTCACTAAATAATTTAGCGGCCAAAGGACAAAAGATAAATGGGTAAAAACTTGACCCAATCATGTAACATGCATATGAATGTAATGTAACGTATATAAGTTACCGTGATCAACATGAGCACTAACAGATATATTACGAATATTGTGCTTGTAATCCATTAAACTGGGAAGCTCATCACCCGTGAACCTGTTCGATTAAAATGACAATTAACTTTAAAAATCTATATCGTGTATTTCTACGATAATACCAAAAATAAACCACGCATTGGGATCAAGTGAGATTACCATTTTAGTTTGCGTCGCGTATCACCAACAAAGCACGACTATGCTCCAATAACTTTCTAGCAAGAGAAAGAGAAAAAAACATAACATAACTCAACACCAAAAACAAAAGCTTACGGCAGATGATGTTTTAAACTAATAGTTGAATTTATCAATGTAATCATAACCATATGTGAAATAAAAATGTTTCCGAAATTATATCCAAGTTCTCATTATTGTTCCAAAACTGTATTAGCAAATTACGATATCAGTTTTATAAAAAGTCAAGTCATATTTATAAAAACATATTAGCCATTGCGTAACAGCTTTATAAAAAGTCAAGTAATATTTATAAACACATATTAGTCATTTTTGTATGGTACTGCATGGGTGAAGGTTAAAGAAAAGATAAGCTTAAGCTTAATAATTTGTGCATCCCAAACAGAATAAGTTGAAAGTGGCTCCCAAAATGCACTGTTTAGAGAAAAAAACTTCATCGGTCTTTAATCTTAATTTTGCCAAAAAATAAATATAAGATAATTTGGTTGTTGTTTTCAAAGTTGTTGGGTGGCTGCTGTAAGGGGGTGTTTGGTTGTTGCTGTCAAAGAGTTTCGGTTGCTGTCAAGGGGAGTTTGGTTGCTCTCATTTTTAGACACATCTGCCACAGAAACGCTAATTGAAAAAGAAATATCTATTTGTGATAAGTTGAGTTTCATATGCCATAGAATTGAGAACAGAACAAAGTATGTTAATGAAATTATGCATATATATCAAATTTACAAATTGTTTTATACAGGTAAGACAAGAATGTGAATCAAAATATACGAATGAATCCCTATTAATGTGTACCTTATGGATGACCCTCTTTTAATAGATATAGAGATGAGAGTTGCAACCTTTTCATCTGTTATGTTTATATATCTAACAAAGAGAGACAAACTAAGGTGGACATAAGGAGAATGACCAAAATATAAACAAAGAAGATTAATAAACTTTGACATTTGAACTAAAATCGATATTTTGTTGCACCTTGTCAATGTGGCTAATTTAAACCAGCCAACAGAAGTTTCCAATATGCGAAACTGGTTACCTCATCCCATTAACCAAACTGAATAATTGCTAAAATGTTTGTTAGGATAGCATTATAAGAACTCTTCAAATGAAAATATCAATACTTGTGTAAATATTGATTGAAATCAAGACTTATTCAACGATCATGAAATGTGATTATTTAGGATGCCCAGTAATGAAAATATAGTTCAATAAAAGTCATTACACGGGTCTTACCAGAAAAGACACAATGCATGCTCTAGAATATATGCACCACTATTGCCAATAAGCTCAAATTTTCTATCGTTATTGCCATCATTGCCAATAAGCTCAATTTTCCCATTGCCATAACCTTTTATTCCTACAAACCTGCATAAAAATGATTTAGATTACTCATCAAAATACAACACTTTTCATCGAAGACGAACATTGTAGATAAATACATACCTGATTGGCCTTGCTTTTTTTTCCCATTCTTATTCAATAAGATCAACAGCTCATTAGATGCATGACTACTTCTAAGTCAAAACACATAATTGGGAAATTGATCAATCTCCATGCTAGTGATACAATTAATTCGATAAAACTCCACCTAAACTCCAACACTTTATTCCAATAGTTCCACCACCTGAAAAATAAATATATCAAGAATTTTAATATACGTTTGTCCCTTAAACTTGATAAAAACATGCAAAGATTAATATATCAGTAAGATATACATGGATACCTAAGATAAACGCATATGTTCAAGTGTCTTTCCATTTTATTAAACTAAGGAGGTCATATATGGAAGCCATTCATTTTTCTTGTATTCCACACTTCTGTTAGCATATGAATGGCTAGCTAACTTATGTTGAGAGTTTTAAAGTTGTTCTTGATTGATGATAGTAAACGACAGTAAAAAAAATGCACTTAAGTTTTTCTCGATCCTATCATTCTACAGGGATGCCTCTATCTGTTCTTTTAATTGTGATATTGTCAAGTGTTGTTCTTTCAAGTGTGTCACAATTTCTTTTACCAAGCAATGTTGATTTAGTGGTGTTGTTATGTTCCAACATGCATTGTGCTAGATAATAAACGTACTCTTACTGATAAATGTATTAAAGGGTTCAGGATTTAAGTTATAAACTTAACGGATAGTTACACTGACTTCATAACCAAAAATTTGTTGATTAACCATTGTGCTTTTTAGCGGGGCGATCTTCATCCACTGCGTGTAGTCATGTTAGGTTTCCAGCAGTACCACTTAGAAGCTTTTGGTGTCCATTTACACTCAAACATGACCAATGTCTATAAGAGGCAAAATGATTTGTCCGTGACATATCAGTAGCAGGTGTAAGGTACAAATGAGTCCGGGTCTGGACGGGTACTGTGTGAGCATGGGTGTAAACAGGTCTGGATCATATTGAGTTTCAAAAAAAAAAAAAAAAAAAAAAAAAAAAAAAACTTTGTATCATAAAGGGTTCAAAAAAGAAAAAAGATTACCATATTTACTGGAAGTACCTTCAGTAATCATCACAATTATTCGCTTCAGCACACTAAGAACCTGTAGAAAAAATTTGATACTTATTAGTCACTACGAAGAAAGAAAGTATGCTACATGAAATGTGAGGAGCTCGCGTATGATACCCTTTCTGCAGAAAGATGCTGTTTTTATTTCAGTCGGCTCAGGAAGCTGTTGTAAGTCAAAGTTTTTCTTCTTTGGAAGCGTGTATTCAGCAACCATTTTCATACCAATCTTATTTAGCATGTTTTTTGGGTTTCTTATTTTCAGGGTTGGTTTGAATTTATTATCCTCCTGAAACAAAGAAACAATGACGGGCCAGTTAAAAAATTGTGCAGACTGCAACACAAGCAACCGTAACTCTTTTATAACCATCACATAAAGATAGTAAAAATATTTAAGCACTTGTACCAATTTATGCTTTCTTTCATTCAAAATTTTTAGCTTCTCTTCGATCTCTTTCTTCCTTTCCTCTTTTTCACTCGACATATCGTCTTTAGGAAGCTGCAAAGGATAAAATGAATAGTAAAATTCAGTCAGAAATACAGATATACACAAACATGTATGTATATGGTATATGTTTTTAGGGGTACCTTAGTATCTCCATGAAACCACTTAGGCATTCCACCCTATCAATTTAAAGTGGTACTACGTATTATTTTCATTAGGACCAGTATTGCAAGACTGCAAACTTGGAATATGGCAGTAAGATGGAAATGTAGTCTTCTCTTAAGTACTTTCAATAGTGACCAAATGGTGCATATGCCATGATGATGCATGTTAGTGTTCTGCATGTCATCAAAAACCTGAATGAAGCTCGACACATTGGGAAGGGATCACGCTGCACATATGGTTAAGAAACTTTACTTATCGATGCTTAGCTGCCATTGCTACTCTTATCTGCTTCACCATTCACAAGTTCAAGTTTAAATACTTAAAGTTTCATATTATTATTCCTCGAGGCGTCTTCCTAAAGCCTTCTTCCTGTTGCAACGTCAGGTATTTTCATAAACAAATAGATCAAGACATACCTAATATGTAGTCATACAAAGCCATTTTAGAGTCAAATGTTGCTCATTAAAAAGTACAGTTATGTATAGAATCCTGTAGACGTGCGCTCAAATACATCCCCATGCCTTCAGAACGTAGAATGAGAACATTAAACAATATGAAATTTCACTGGTCAAACAATCAGTTTCATACCAACTGAAAGAAAGCTGAATATCTAAGGCTAAGTTAAGATTTTAATCCTAATTCGAGGAGTTTAATATTCATTTACAAAGCATGCTTAATCTGTCAATCAATTTTTTAATAAAATAAAATTTTCATACACAACCATTTGAGTCTCTGGTATAAAAACTGATATTCTTACTCTGATTATTCAAAATCAGGTAATGTACATCCAATCCACCAACATCCCCGTATCAGGCTCTTTCATAACTTAAATTAAAAAGTCACATAAAGTGACCAAACAATAATTTCACAGTGATATCTGAGTGTGTGTGTCAATGGTTTAACAAAACATGAACCACGCTGCACATTTAACCATATCTCTATGCTTTGTTGAGCTTGTCAGCTTACAGGGCGTTTGTGTTACCTTATTTATCCCACTTTTGCTAAGATACATAAGTTCTTAAGCCCGGTATATAAGCTAACAATGTTGGAGATACCGATTCCATTTGCTTATCAGCTTAACCATAAGGTGTTTGGCTCTGTACAAAGACTCAAGAATGTTTATTAGCTATACCCAAACACCCCTGAATAAACAATCATGAAACTGAATTAGATTAAAAAAAACAATTTCTATCACAAAGTTTAAATAAAGAACACTTACCCATTAAAGCTACACTCCAATTAGATTTTCACCTCACTAAATTTATACCTTCACAATCAAAGACCCAACAATATTTCAAAAATGAGAGGAAATAATATAAATTTTCAGATATTATAGATACACATATATGGTTATAGAAATTATGAGTATCCAAACAAATTAATCCATAATGCCTGAGCTCATTAATGTCTTGAGATCCTCATCATGTCGTTTTATTGATTTCTTTACTTTGGATAGAAAGAAAAGCAAGAAGAATACTTTCATCCACAGTATTAAAAGTATCCTAATTTGTTACTAACCCAAAGGATAAACACAACTAAAAAATACCTGGCTCGCCAACAAACAACCATCGGTAAACAACGTTCTCTAAGGACTGTAACAACAATAGTAGGTGATGGCATGGACCAATGAACAGACGGGAAGCTGGTTACATAAGGTTGCCGCAACACCCTATTTTCCAGCAACTTATCCACGCTAAGAACGTCACACCTCATATTCCTGTAACAACAAAGATTTGGGAAGTTAACAACAAAGATACATAGTTCTAAATACTAACGCAATGACCAAAAAGTAAAAACAGTTTTAGCAATCTTTAAGCAAACTCATGGCCAAATCCCTGTAACTGACTTTCTTTTTCTTTGAAGGCCCCGGGTTAGGATCAAAAGACGGGGTTTCTTTTTTGGGAACAGGTGGATCCAAGATCATACTTTCTGTAGGCTTTGGTTCTAGGCTCGGGATCATGTCGAATAACATGGCTTGTGTTTTCTTGCAGCAATGTGGAGGCGTAGTTTTGTATCTTGAATAATCTCCTTATTCTGTTGCTTGACCGCCCATCATGCTTCATATTACCTCTTTTTTAGCCCATGTCCATCCTAAGGTCCAACCTGTTGGTGAAATGTGACGGTATTGCTGGAAGTTGAACATAGTAACAACGGCCCACATAAATTAGGAAACTGATTAGAAAGTATCAAACATATTACTCTTTATTCATCGTTACCTCCTTTTTATCAAGACCATAAGGATACAAATCCGTTATCCATAGTTTGTATGTTTAATTAGACAAAACAAATGAATTTGGAAAACATAGAGAGAAAACAGATCAACACACCGAGCAGAGAAAGGCATGGTTGGGAACTTTTGAGAAATTGCGCTAAATACTGAACGGGACCTGTTCAGTGTCAATCGATTGTTGTGGTGAGCAGAAGCTCTTCTATAAATGGCCACTGTCTTTCACATCCAACATCTTTGGCTGCAAAAACATCATATCATTATATTACAGTAATAATTAAGCAAAAGCATCAATAGCAACACGATTAATGAAATCCTTATATAGACCTACTTTTCCATCTCCCGTTCTTGTAACTATATCAATAGCATAAAATTCGTTCTCCTTAATTGTCAAGCATATGGAAGCAAGGAAGTTCACATAGAGACGAACTCACCATTGTAATCTCCATAGGGGTAATCTTGTTTTCCGTCTTTTCTTCCTTGCTCTCAGTATCATCCTTGCTATCCTTCTCTTACAATGAATATTTTTATCAACTTGAAAAACAACAACTTTAGGAATATTTTTATGAGAATAAATAATTTTCCTTCCAATATTTCAGTATACAGGAAGACCAATACACAGTTATTATTTGCACATATTTGATCATGTTATACACCATCACATATTTACATTGGTGGTGCTACAAAAAATGGGGTAAAAAAAGCTCCTATGCATGAAAAAATATCAAAATATTTATAAGCCAACAATTTAAGCATGTTGAACTGCATATTTCATCATACTATTTGTTTAAACCACTACCATCTGTTTCAAGTTTTCCCCTTAACTCATACACCAATCACTTTAAATATAATGTCGAACATCATTCAGTAGTTTAGTTTAAATATAAGAATTACATTTTCATAACTTAAGGATGCTCGATTAAATACGAAGAGATGTAAGATATGTAAATCATAGATATAATAGTGGAAAGATTACAATCTTGGCATTAATTATGAAATACATGAATACATAGCTTATTACATAGAGATATAAATTGATACGCACGAGGTAAGATGTTAGAATGTGAAAATGTGAAAAAAGTATCAAAGGTGAAGATGAAAAAAAGGATAGTAACCAATGTTACTTTGCCAGTAAACTCAGTTAATGATTTGTTTATTTACGAACAAATCATATAGTAACAAAACATAACTGTATTAGAATGTGATATATCAATTACATTGCATTGTAGCCATCACAAAGTTTGGATTCACGGTCTTTACAGTGACTTTTAAATTTTTACTTCTAAATATCAATTTAGGATCGATAATAGTACTAAAAGTTATGAGGATATCTTAATCTAAGACGATGGGGCGGCTAAATTATGAGATGATACAATCTTTCAGAAGATTTGAGTAAATCACCGAGAGATAATTGAGCATATGCATATATTAAAATTGTGATATCCAAGTTTTTAGCTAGTTACTTGTATTGGATATTGGTTTATTTGCAAAATTAATCAAACGGATGATTAGTTTTGTGGAATAGTAATTCAATATTATAACTCTTCAAGTCTCCATAATTAACTCTAAATTGATGCTATTTCCGCTATTCTAATTGAGGTTCTATTTTGAGTTTTGTTTCACCAATCCAAACAGCCCATAATAACATGTTAATGACGCCAAAATGACTGCGGAAATATGCTACCCAAACAGCCCCTAATTACACGTAAATGACACCAAATGGCTGTTGAAATATGTTATCCAAACAACCCCTAATTGCATGTTAATGACGCTAAAATGCTGCTGAATTATGCTTTACAAACAACCCCTAATGACATGTTAATGACGCCATTCTGAAAGCCCCTAATGACAAAGTTAATGACGAAAAGTTCAGAAAATTTATCCAACTGATTCGTGAAGTAAATAATTAATGCTCAAATGTCGTGACTCGTGACCTTGTAATCGATATTGAACATTTTGAATATAGGACTAACAATAACGTATGATTATCTTGAAATGACAGAGATTTGCTGGTGTTTTTTTTAGTATACTTTCTCAAAACAACTGAATTGCTAAGAGACACAGAATAATAATATAAAGCACAACTTAATGACATACCGGGTGTGCCTTGTTCATAAGTATTCTTATCTCATTAAACTGGACTAATCTCCCTCACCGATGCATAATCATTAATCGAGCAACGTTCCTTGCTTCAAAAAAAGTATCCAATCTGATGTGCTAAGAATGTAATGTACATCTGGTCAATTCCACTGTCCAACCACAAAAACAATATTTTTAGTCACAAAAAATAAAGCTTCAAAGTGATAAAAAGATTATTTATACATGATAAAAGGGTCGTTTCCTATTGTTTTAAAAAAAATCAATATATTTAACAGCGTGAACCTTGTGGTCACACAAGAAGCACCAATCTTAATTTTAGAGGTCATTTAAAAAGCAAGGTTACAGAAGAAAGTCACCTTTCACCCCAGATATAAATGGAGCATAAAAAATGATATCAATTATAGTGTATGCATATTGTCCCAGTATCTTTATAAAAGGCATAAGTTGTTAAAAAAATTGACGCCCAGACCACTAATTATCTATAATTTTTATCCACATGTAGATGCCGCCAACATGTACTCGCTCATAGTACATAAGACTTGGTATTATATGGAAAAAAGATACTCACTGCCTCGAGAATCCAGAATAGTTGTTTAAAACTGCGACATATAACAGAAAGCCAATAATACTGACAGAGTAACAGCTCCTTAAAAGATTATAGTATTAAGTTTTGAAGGAAAACACAGTGCACATACCAATTCTGAAGAACCTCAACCAGGTCTTTCTTTCCACATTCAACAGCAGCAGTGTCTTCAACATAATGGCTTTCAGCTTTTTTACTCTAACTTGCCACTCATCCCTTATTCAAGAGCTTGAATCTTTCATTGTGGACTTCTCTATTTTACACTTCGTGGCCTAAAATCGAGTGTCACCGCCTGTGCAACACCCGCCCCTCCAAAGTTAGTCCGTCCATGCTTATAAATACAGGGCTTTAGCGATTGTTTATGGACGTGGCATCGATAAATATATGTTTTTGTATAAGGCTTACATTGGATTTCATTTTGCGATCACATATATGATGCATTTATGACTACTCTAATATGTCCAGATTTCAGTTGTATGTTTGAATAAAATGCGCATGTAACCAAGTATATAATATAATACATTGAACCTTGATTTCCGTATAACTATCAACTTCTGGCAGATTAAACTTGTTCCAGGAGCCATCTCACAGTTTTCTACTTGTTCGCTTAGTGAAAACCACTGCCACACAGTTTTAACAAAAGATTACTTATGATGAGAAAATTGTTGCCACTTAAAGATGTCACAACTAAAAGCCATAAACAGAATATAGTAGAGTTCCTTTATGCTTGAGTAGCCAACCTGAGATTTTGCCATATTGAATATTTCTTTATAAAGGGGTTGAAAGATACTCAAAAAGATTATTGCTGTAGTAATATTGTTTTTTTGGTAGACACACTCAAGGTCAGTTTATAATGAAAACAGCGTTGGTATTTTTGGTAGACCCAACCGGGCTAGGCCCTTTGGACCTACAGTAAAACATACATGTTACCCAACCCCCAAATCTTGCCGTCACTATCAGTCATAGTTCAATAATACGTCTATACCTTCATCGGTCTGATTGTAGAAGGTGGCTTGTGAATATTCAACATCAATATTTCAGTAGCATTGCTCCATATCTACTGAAATTCAGCAGGACCAGCTCAGATAACCTTCAACGGAACCATTTGTGTTAAAAAGAACATAAGACATGTGTGACGTACTAAATTAACAAATAAATTGTAAGTAAACTATCACTTTAAAAATTTTACCCGGCAGTAAATATGGTTGTCGCGACTGAGCCTGGACTTATATCCGCTTCACAAACTACTGAAGTTATAATGTCATCCTCCCATTCTGCAGCCTGGACTTATATCCGCTTCACCTTTGTTTTTGTATAGTTTCTAGTTGTTCCTTTGGAAGTTTTGCCACCATATTATACGCTCCCCGAAGCTTGAATGAGAAGACCTTAGAATCAAATTACGATTTACTATGTTAAAGTAGATGCTTTCAATACAATATGCATCAAGAGAAACCCTCTCTAATATAATCAATATCTCAGTGATGCCAAGCATCAAATGTCTATATTCCGTTTTTTATACTATGTTGAAAAGTTTGACAATGATCAGGTTTTAATAGAAACTGTATAGAATTAATGATTTAACCTTTGATGCAGATATCTTGAGCGCCCTGATTTTTGCTTGTGCTTTAGACAACTGCCAATCCTTCTCTGAAAAAACAAAAACAATTAACACCAAAAGTCAAAATCACAAATATGCACACGCAAAGATTATTCTCCATGAATTCCCTAAGAAGTGGAATAATCGTTGAAGGACTGTCATGCCACTGTGGGATAACATCACTGCATAATTTGGTCGTTGTAACTTCATGTCAATTCTAAAAACATATGCAAGTGAATAGAATAAGGGCTTTGTCAATCCATATATAGAATAAATCACCTGCATGGTTCCCTATATGATCAAGTTTTGTGATATTGGCATGGATAGCTTCTTGAACATAAGCACGATTTAATGTAGTGAACCTCATGCACTTCATGGGCACCAAGGGCACTGTTTCACCAAAACAAATATGTCAAGATTCATTAATCTAAATAAATGCGTGTATTGTTTTTGTGCTATGTTTTAGGGTTGCAGAAACTCATATTAGGGTTTTGTGTGATAATGAATAAAAGGTCAATATTAATTAATAAGATTCTAAAGCTATAATTAAGGAATATATATTGTAGTTATCTCATTAAAATGGTCAATAATTGTTTACATAAGTTTATAGTTTTGGACTTGCAAGATATATTCCAAAAAATCATGTTACTTTAGTGGTAAACACACATGTTATTCAACCAAATAACCAAGGTTCAATCCTTGCAAGACTCCTTTTTTATAAACAATTTTCGAAAATAAGAAAAATAAATAAACAAATCCGAAAATTACATAATATTTAATTAAATGAATTAAAAAAAATCCGAAAATTACATAATATTTAATTTAATTAAAAAAATATTGCTTAGTTGGACAACAAATGAGGTGGCATTGAGGTGGCATTAATGCCAAATGCCTCCTGTTATATATAATATAGAGATATATATGGTTTGGGTTATTATGAAAAGTTTCTTAGAATGAAAAGAATGAGAAGGCATGTGGAGGTGACATGTGTCACATTTGCCACATCACCATACCCCACCCCCACCCACCCACCCCCCCACCCCCGGAAAAAAAAAATTTCCCGCAAAAAAAATTTTTTTTTGGGCAAAAAAAAAATTTTCCCGCCAAATTTTTTTACTGCATCACAGTTATAAAGTTACTGCATCACAAATCATAATTTTAGTGTATTAAGGTTATAAATTATTGCATCACAATTATAAAGTTACTGCATCACAGTTATAAAATTACTGCATCACAATCATGATTTTAGTGCATTAATGTTATAACATTGATTTTAGTGCATCATAGTTGATGCACTTAACTATTAACTATGATGCAGTAACTTATAATAAAGATGCACCAAGACTTATTAGTGCATTAAGGTTATAAGTTACTGCGTCACAATTATGATTTTAGTGCATTAAGGTTATAAATTACTGCATCACAGTTATAAAGTTATTGCATCACAATCATGATTTTAGTGCATTTAAGGTTATAACCTTGATTTTAGTGCATCATAGTTGATGCACTGAACTATTAACTTATAATAAAGATGCACCAAAACTTATTAGTGCATTAAGGTTATAAGTTACTGCATCACGGTTATAAATTTACTGCATCATAATCATGATTTTAGTGCATTAAGGTTATAAATTACTGCATCACAATTATAATTGTGATGCAGTATTTTTATAACTGTGATGCAGTAATAAATTTTGGCGGGATTTTTTTTTTTTTTTTTGTCCAAAAAAATTTTTTTTGCGGGAAATTTTTTTTTTTGCCGGGGGGGGGGGGGGGGGGGGGGTGGGTGGGGTGGGGGTGACACATGTCACATGACATGGCATGGTGATGTGGCAAATGTGACACATGTCACCTCCACATGCCTTCTCATTCTTTTCATTATAAGAAACTTTTCATTTTAACCCTACCCTATATATATATATATATATATATATATATATATATATATATATATATATATATATATATATATATATATATATATATATATATATATATATTTTGTTTCCCTTGTAACCTCCCCTTTTTTCTTGAGAATAGAAAACAATATCATAAACAATATCATATGAACGCGTTTTTTATGTTTTGTGGAAAATTAAATCCCCTCCCATTTTTACAATTTTGAAAATAGAAAATTAAGAATTTTTTTTCTCTAACTAAACGCACCATAAGTATCTAGAAGCTCATTAGGGCAAATAATTCAATTAGCCCACAAAAAAAAATATTCTTCAGAGCCGTATTGGAACGTCTAGTTTCAATTATAACCAATCAAATGGTCTCTAAGGGGGTAAATATGAAACTTTATTCAGGGACGGACCCAGGATTTGTGAGAGGGTGTTGCATAATTATTTTTTACGGTCGTGAGAACTAAAGTTGCCCGATAAAGAATTTATTAGGTAAAATTGGGTGTTGCACAAGCCCATAAAAGACATATTTAAAAAAAATATACTTCATGACCTTAAATTGGGTGTGGCCCGTGCCACACCCGACTTCCATGTGGGTCCGTCCCTGACTTTATTGGTACACAATCTAATGGTCTCACTTCTCTAAAACACGCTCATTTTGCAAATTAACAACTAATTTGAAACAAACTAAGAATAGGGAATTACAAATCAATTCAAAACTATATTCCATGAGTTACAAAGTAAGAAAATAAGAAACCTAATTACACTTTCAAGTTATGAAAACAAGTTACTTAGGATGCGTTTAGTTGGAGAAAAATTCCTTTGTTTTCTATCTATAGTTTTGTAAAAATTTGGAACGGAAATTTATCTTCACAAAACACTTGAAAATATAGAAAACACGTTTAGTTGATGTTTGTATTTTTTATTTTGAAAAAGGGAAAGGAGGGTTGTGGGTTACAAAGGAAAACAAGGAAAACAACTAAAATTTGTTTTGTAGTTTTCCTTGTTAAGTTAGGAAATAGGGGATTTTGTATTTTGCAAAACATTTTGTTGGAAAACGTTGATTTGAACGTGATCTTTGTTTTCCTTGTTTTCTATAAAACATTTTGTGAAAAATAAGGGAAATTCGTCACCAGTGAGTGTCTGTAAAGTGCGTTGGGAAGAATCAGAAATAGCCTCAGAAATGTCTAGTTCTAAACCCTAATTAATTACTCTGTATGTATAGTGTCTGGATTAAACTATTTTTGAAGAGGACTGGATGTGCCTTGTTAGGTTTCAAATGAAGTATATTTTTGTGTTTTTTAATGGGGGACTTGCATATATATCCAATGAAACTTGTATAATTATATATTTCTCTAGAAAACAAGTTTTTGATGTATAATGTGCAATGATGTTTAAGCATGTTTTGGAAAAATATGCAAATATGCAAGTTTTTAATAAGTATATATATGTAATTGCCCTTTTTTTAATTACTTTTGTTTGTTACAGAAGCATTTCCTAGTTAGTCTCAAAATAGAGTTCCAGGACTATGCTGCTTTTTCATATGTTAGATGCCTCTATGCTTGTTTTGTAAAAGCCTTTCCAACCAATGCTTCTCAATAAAAAAATAATAAGAACTAAAGAAAATAAAAGGCTCCCTCATATTTATTCATTTTATTCACTCACACTCTCATACCTTCATCTTGTACATTTTCTTTGTTGTGGTTTACATGTTAACACTACCTTAATTCAATTTTCATTTAAGATTAATTTAGACAGTGTATAATAATGTACTGTTAACGAACATATTAATATGAATCTAAGATACTAAAACCTTTGCACTAACAACTTTTTTTCAAATATTGTTTTATCTGTAAAATCTTCGTCGTCCGCCAACTGGACATGCATGCCACGTCAGTTCTAGTCATCTTCCACAATTTTTACATCCACATTTTCCAGTGATGTCTCGTGTGCAACCATCGGTTCTTCCAAATACATGCTCTTTTGTTTCCATCTTTTGGAAAAGATTGTTATAAGTAGGGGTGTCAGTAGGGTCGGGTTGACCCGACCCGAACTCAAATCCGATAATGCTTATCGGGTCGGGTTAAATCGGGTTAAATAATATTGTCAGGTTGTTTTGACCCGAACATGATAATCCGATTGTGTTATCGGGTCGGGTTAGGTTTAGATAATTAATGCTACTGGGTTATCGGATTAACCCGATAATACTCGAAGATCAATATTTAACCTTTTCTCCTAATATTTTTGAAAGCGGAATACCAATACCTGTTAGGAATTAGAAATTCCATACTGAAGTATCGGTCACCCCAAATATTATCTAGCATAAGTTAGCTCGTAGACATATCGTTAGTTACGTTATTTGTTAGTTTATTAGTTAGTTATTAGCGTAGTTTAGTTTAGTGCAACACCGTAGAGGAAGGATGGGTCTTTACCCACTGTATGCCTGATCCACAGTCCGTTAGGAGGACGTATTGTATGTAACTATAAATACCCTCTACCTCCCAATGTAGAGGGTTGGACCTTTCATTCTAATCTAACCTTTTCTCTTTTGTTTACTTTCTCTCTCTAGAAAGGCTCCCATCTTCCACTTTCTCTCTCTAGAAAGGCTCCCATCTTCCACTTTCTCTCTCTAAACTCTATCTCATTCGATCCATATAGTGTGATGTGATGTGTTTATGAAATCCAATATGTTACAAATGGTATCAGAGAGCCATGGTTTGATCATCTCTCTTACATGTTCTTGGATTTCTAGTGGTTTTATATGGTTTTTGGGTTTGAAAAAGTTTAGTGGTTTTTGCATCATTTGGATCATTTCTTGTGTTAAAGTTTGAATTTTAATTGTATGATGCTGTGGACAACCATGAGAATATTAGCTATTCTGAACGGTTACAGATGATGGAATCAATAAATGATGACTTGAGTTCTTCATGCTCTGAGTCCAATGAGAAAGATTTGCACGTGTTCAGGCTACAAAATGCCATGCAAAAGGAAATTAGCATTATACCCTATCAACAACTTCACTCTCACCTCATGTTACTTCTACCCACAACAACGGAACGAACATGTATTGCCATCTTCCGTCAGGATTTACCCACACTGACTAGAAACTTGCTGTTGAACTTAGAACAATTGGAACAACAACTTGATAAAGAAAAGGTTCAAAAGGATGGTTCCAGTGCTGCACTATAAGTGATCCACAACCAATTTCAGTTATTCATCAGTGGGGAATTTACATCAGATTATGATCAAGACATGACTGAAATGTCTTTCAAGAGACACACTGGAATGGAAATTGGCATGTTCATAGAGACACTTATCCATCTCATGGACAATGTGGAGAAGTATATTGAGGAAGTTACTCAGAAAGAAGAATGAATAGATGAGAGTCTGGTTCAGTTGACAGATTGTTGTGATGAGTCGGGTAATGTTTCAGTTGAAAGATCGGATATTGCTGAATGTAGAATAACTAAGACAACAAAGAATGATGTAACCAGCGGTTCAGTAACTCCTATCACACAAGAAGTGGATGCAGTAATCAGAAAGGGGGATGAATGTCAGGCACAATCAAAAGATTGTAGTGTTGAGTCGGGTAAAGCATCACATGATAGATCAGTTGGAGCTGAACACAGAGGTTCAGATACAGATAAGTTTGACACAACCAGTAGTTCAGTGATTCTTGCTACACATGATGAGGATGCAGATGTCAGACCGATAAATGAACATGTGTCAAGTGATGAGGTACTCTTAACTGTTCAACATAATGCATATGAAATTACTCTTGTGCAAACTGATCACATCACAGAACATGTTCTTGATACATGTTCTGTAACTGAAGCTGAGTCTGAGATAAAGTGTTTCAAAACTAATGATATGGTTGATAAGATAGCTTTTGATGAACTTTCTAATAAATTCTCAGAACTTGAAAAACATTGCATTTCACTTGAAATTGCAATCCAAAGAAAAGAAGAAAGTTTTCAAACTGTGAAACCTTGCAACAATCCGGAATTTCCTGAATTTCATGAATTTTTTGAAATAAATGATTTAAAAGCTCAGCTTCAGGACAAAAACTCGACAATCTGCAATTTGAAAAAACATATTTCTGATATGCATGTGAAAAGCAATTTGGTTACAAGTAATTCTGATGTTAATGCTACTAATGATATTAAAATGAGAAATGATGAATTAGCAATTTGTGTGGCCAAATTACTAAAGGAAAATGAGCCTTTGAAAAAGCATCACATAGAACTAAGTGACTCTGTCAAAGAAGCTAGAATTAAGTCATTGGAACAAACAAACTCTTTGATAGCCAAAATTGATGATCTCAAAGCTCAACTTTAGGAAAAGAGTTTCGCAATTGTTGCCTTAAAAAATGAGCTCAGAAAAACAACAGGGAATAGTGTGAACACTAAGTTTGCAAAACCATCAATCTTGGGGAAACCAATTATTAGACAACCAAATGCGTTTAGATCTGAACAACCAAAATTTTCAAAAACGCGGTTTGCCTCCCAAGTTGATGCGAAACAAGTTTTGACAAAACCAGTCACTTCACCTTACTTGCATAGGAAAAATGCTATGAATGACTTGTATAAGAACTCTTATCTAGAAATGGCTAGAAAGAAGGCACATATTCGAACAGACAAAATTTTAGGTGCAAGACCTAGGGTGATGAACTCTTCGAGATTTCAATGCACTGCTAGTAGTTCTAAACCACTACCTAGGAACACTATTCTTAAGACTAGGGATTGGCTTGGATCTAAAATTAGTTGCGTTTCGATTAAAGCTATTCCCATAGCAGATCACTATAAGAAATCTAGATCTATTTCTGAATCCAAACAAGCTGTTTGCTCGAAGTGTCTGAAATGTATCTTTAATGCAAATCATGATAATTGTTTCACAAAATCCCTGAATAAAGTAAATGCTCATGCAAAGGTTCAACATGTTAAGTCTAGGATTTACACTAAGTCATCTTCAGTGCATATGAAGCAAAACAAACCGAAAACTTTGCCTAGATGGTTACCAACTCCCAAATCTTTGGAAACTAGGAATAGCGATAAGTCTTCCACTATGCACAAGAAGCCTAACAATCCTAGATCTTGCCATAAATGGATACCATCTGGTAGAATTCTTAAGAATACTGGACTTAAGTGGATTCCTACCGGAAAGCTGTTTACCTATGACATAATCAAGGTTGACCGTGAAACCCCAAAGGGTTTGGATACTAATGTCACTAACCAAAATATATGCAATCAAGTTTGTAATATTAGTGCAGGTAGTCCTTACTCAGTTGGAGATACTTCGATCCTTCACTACATGGACTGGCTTAAAGTATGGATTACAAATGGATTGATATCTCATAACTCACGGGTTTAAGTAACTCAATCTTGATATTCAATCGGCTATGACGTCTGTTCACTTCAGTTCAGGCCTCGTTCTTCATCACTATGGCGTCTGCAGATAACACTTCAGGCCCCGTTCCTCAAAGAAAAGAAAGGTGTACGCTTCAGTGCGCTTTATCTTCAAAAGAAGAGAAATCTTCATGTGTATGACCATTCTCATCGACATTCTTCATCAACAAGCTTCATGTTTTTCCACGCTCTTTCAACCCTCAAGTGGATCTACGTTCATTGGTGTATATTCTTATTCACTTGTTCAAATCAAAAATGGCAACTTCGGATGCAATTTTTTGAGGGGGAGAAGAGTGCATATACTACATGTTGATGGATGCTTGAATTATGGTCATATGACTCTCCTTCAACGCCTAATGCTTCACTTTCTAAGGATAACTAGGATTCATTGTTTGGGATTCATTGTTTCAAGATATGTTTGATGAGTACTTCCAACCTCCAACGAATGTTGATCATCTAGATTCTGAAGCTCATGCTCCGGTTCCTATTGACTCAATTGGTTCACCATCTAAGAAGTACTTCTCGGAATTCTCAAGAAACCTTATCTCTAGTTATTTCACAAGGCGTTGATAATGTATATCATGATATTGTAGTTGCACTATTGAATAATGATCCACTCTTTGGTATTTATTTGCCAAATCTTCACGGATTATTGTTCCTCTCATTGTGCACACTATAAATCAACCACATGAACATTAAGGAAAATGACTACCTCATCCGCTCGAAGACATTATTGGTGAATCTTCCATATCAGTCTCTACATGTATACCTTTAGGAAGAATGCATTGATGTTGAGGAATCATTTGTTCCGGTTCATTCAGTGGGTCAATGTACATCCGGTTGTATGTTTATTCACGTAGTGGGCATTTGACACAAGTTGATTACTTCAGAGTTAATCATTTATCACTTATTTGAGATTGAAGTTGACTTTCACAAAGGCGTGTTCTTATTAGATAAATTGCTCGAGCTTAACAATTTGAGTTGAAGACTTGGCTTATCTAGTTACCAGTAGTAGGTTTGGATGGTTGAAGACCTGGTTAACTATCACTTTAAGGAGTTACGTTGTTTTACTCAGTGACACACGATAATGTCGTTGTGGATAATCGCAAGAGGTGTTAATGTCTCATACTTTGGTTGAGTATTGAGTACTTAGAGATTTGCTTGGTGCATAAATTCTCAACACCGTTCTTCCATCATTAAGTGCAAGCTTAAGATACAAATGTGGGGAATCCGACTTCAGTTTCAAGTTTGGTATATCGGTTTTTCTTCTTTAGTAGTCACTTCAAGTTGTCTACGTATGGGTTGATAAAGATAGTCAATGAGAGTTTCTATAACAGTTGATTCTCACAGGATTCATTTGAGCTAATTCTTGTTCTTCTCTATTTCAAGAATATTCGGTATGTATAATGTGTTGCTGATTTTGAGGTATCAAAACCAACAAGGGGAAGGAGACATACATCTAAATACACAACGAGTACATGTAAGCTCCCGGAAAATTTCAATGTACTTAACGCTTTAATCAGGAATTAAACACGATCTATTTCGTCATGAAATTTTCTAAACATCGCAGTTGCATATCATTTGGCATATGCATGATCAACGCAGCTTGAGCGTTCATAAAATATACCGTTGTGATCTAAATAGAATTCCCCACGATCTTGATAATCTTAAAACACGTAACGAATACGTAAAAATTTGTAAAAAAATTTCGAATTTAAATATAACAAAAATATATAAAATTCGTATAGGGCCTCGGAACTCATTGGACTTTATACCACCTCGTGACCCAACCCGACTCGTTAATGGGCCTTGTAACCGAATCAAGCCCACACGATTTTTTATTTGGGCCTCGTTAACTACTCAAGCCCAACCAAGTGATAATTTCCTTCGGGCTTATTCATTGTACTCGAGCCCACAACCAAAAGCCCACACACCCTTAATAATTTGTTTCGGGCCTAGTTAGCAAGTCCAATACCCAAGACTTGGTAAAATTTGTGAAATATAAGAGATTATTTCCTTGTGTGAGCTCCTAACCGGTCGAGTAAGGAAACCAAACCAAATTCAAAACTAGAAAAACCTCCCTTTGGATCCTAAGTGTGTGTCGTGTATATGTAGTCAAGGAGGGACAAAGTCACCACTTTAGCCACCCTAAACATTATATAATAACCTAAACCATCACCTAAACCAAGCTTTGACCCATTTGACTTTAGGGACCTTTGGATATTGTTTATAACTTGTTGAGTATTGATGGGACTTGGCAAAGCATGCCACCATATCCGGCTCCAACAATACACGACCAAAACCAAATCCAATGTAACACATGCCTAATAAGAATAGAAATAGATAAGCTATGAGATTAAAAAAATAGGAAGACCATGCTCATGTTTACCTTATAAACCTTCCAAGACTTAGAAGGAACATCAAACACACACTCATTTACTAACTCACTCAAACCCTCACACACTCATATCAAAGAAATCGTGCACTGTGGGAATCGGTTCAAGGAAAGGAAAACACAAAAGAGTTTTAGCTCGTGTAGATTGGTGTAGAAGAGAAAGGTTTAAGCTAGAAGAATACTTGGGTAAATAGGAATACGGGTAACATTATAAGGAGAACAAGGGGCTCTCGGTGGTCATTTCTTCTCGCTCACACCTCACACGTATCATCACCACTCTTTTTGAGTGTAGTAAGTCCCTTCCAACTCATTTTCATTCCAACTTTCTCGTTTACACTTAGTTATCACACGTATTATATGTTGTGCGCACCATTTCATAAACCAACTCGTAAGATATACATGCTATAGCTCAACAAGACACATAAACACATGTTAACACTAGCCTAAAATGTTTATAACACATCACAAAACTACTATGAGCTCTCGTACGTTTATAAAACTCACGCAAAACCAATCGGGCCTAAAGCCCAAACACCGAGCCCATTAAGCCCAATCCGAGTCCATCAATGATCTAAACCGGCCCAATATGATTAAAATAAGCTAATAAGCTAAAGAAATAAGCTAGGAATAAGTTTGTACAAGTTACACAAAGTTTTCGTTTATTTCAAAAGTATTTCGGACCAAATTTGCAAAACAAACGAATTTTGGGTTAAAAGCGTAACTTTTAAAAAGTTAAAGGGTCGCATATTACGTATAACAAACATGCATGAGAAGTCTAAGGGCTAATATGGCAACTTTATAAAGTAAATGGGTATGGTTTCACGTGCATGTGCACGCATGAAAACCACAAGGACCGAATGTGTAATTAGCCTAATCTAGTTATAAATAAAGTTTTGGGTGAAAAGTGTGAAATTGGAAAAGACAAGGATTAAAGCGTATAAAATAAACCTAGAGGGCTGTTTTTGTAAAATCAGTTTTACCAAAGGATTAGAGATGTCATTTCTGAAAGTTTTGATATAAAATACCTTTTGGGTAAAAAGTGTAAATTTAGAAAAAGTTTAGCGAAACTTATGATTTCATGATAGTCTCGTAAAAATGAGTATTTTTGATCACATGAGCATAATATTTTCGAATTATGATAAACTTATTTCATGTATAAATATATAAGTAAATATATATTTATTAGAAAATAATTAAGTATATGTAAAAATATACTTATTTCGATAAAATGCCCGGGGAATCTAAACACGTTAAAATACTCTACAAATCTATTAAGATCACAACGGGGGGGGGGGGGGGGAACATTTCACTTGCGCGTAAGTGAGGATAATTAATTAAGGCAATGTAGCACATAAATTAACTTAAAACGTTAATCACGATCGCACACTATTGGATTGGACAATCCAATGATCTATTGAATAAGAATATTCAATGCTCTATTATTTTGGTCGCGAACCAAAATGCCCATTTACTGAGACTCGCCATCTCATCATTTTAGGTTTCGAGTTGGAACCTCCGCTACATTGTGCTTGATCTTTTTGTGCGTGTGCATTATCATCAAGGTGAGTTCATAGCCTCGCTTTTACTTTATTTTTATAAACCCCGCGAGGGAGATACATGCTCTAAACTAGAACACAAGGTTTTTCATAAATGCTTGATCTTCTTGATTATTGGTACTGCCTAAGTTGTTAGCCACAAGTCCCCTGATCATGAACCATTAGTCACCGCGAGTGAACGTAGATATCGTGAATAGTACTATGGGGATTAACGAACCCCGTTTCGGTTATAGAGAAATAACCGGGGCGCACCATATCGAATTTCTTTAGGTAATTGGCTATTACCTCCTTTGGGGCATACTTTCGTACACTGGTAATTCGGTGTATGCAGTTGAGTCTTGGTTTCATGAGCTTAGTGCATAATAATCTGTGATATTTTTCTTATGATATTGTTAGTTTACAATGATCATGATCTTATACTTGTGTTCAACTTATTTTAAACCTATGGACTTCACTCAACATTTTTGTTGACCTTTTTAAGCATGTTATCTCAGGTAATCAGTGAAGATTATGACCAAGGTGCGGAACGGGGCATGGCAAGGCTTATCTGGTGGTGTAAAAACATAAAAGTTATCATTTCTTTCAAACTCATGATCTTTCTTTTGGGAAAAACACTTGATCTATTTACAATATTTTGTAACAAACTATGAGTTTTCGATGAATGATAACTATTTTAATAAAACGTCTCTTTCGAGTCGTTTTCTATAATTATTGACTATTTTCTCCATTCAAGTAACACCCGGATTAGTCTTCCGCTGTCATTAAGATTTTCGGGGGTGTTACAGATTGGCATCAGAGCCAAGGTTATAGAGAACCAAAGAGTTTTTCAAAATCATTTGGACTATAACCGCACTTTTAAAACGGGACTATTTTACACCACTGCCTTACGCCCTTCCGTGACCGCTCTATGCATTAGGATTGATGCATCACTAGATCATAAGTAAATTGCATTCATTTTAGTTAGGCATGGAGATTTGCTTGGCAAATATGTGTAGCTAACTAAAATAATTATATTATTTGGCATTTACTTACATTAATTTATGGGTTGTTACAGTACCATGTCTGCATCCCACCCAGTTGTTCTGTCCTCAGACACCGAGATGGATGATACCATGTCCTCTACGACTGTCACTATGCCAGTTCATCCCAGTCCTGTCATACCAGCTACTGTTTCGGACGAAACGAAACCTTTTGAGGAAGGTGAAGTTGCCCGAACTCCTACTGCTCCAGCTATGACTGCTCATCCTCAAGAGTACAATGCTTTTGCTTCCATGACCCTAGATCAGTACTATGAGTCGCAGCAATGGCTACCTGCTTCAGATGTTGCTGTGGATGATGAATCATCCAAGTCATCAGAGAACACTGACTCTGCTTCATCAGATTCTTCTGGATCATCTTCCCGAGCTATCCGTCGTCGTCGACGTAGGATTCGTGTTCTTAAGCCTCATGAGCCTGAGCCGTTTGGAGTACCTTATAGACTGCATCCTAATGGTAAGAACTTCAAACGCACCGCTAGGAAGCGTGTGCGACCCATCACTATGACTCATGTGATGCCACCAGCTCAGTCACCATCAGCTCAGTCACCACCTGCTCAGTCATCACCAGTTTCACCTGCTGTTTCACCTACTGCTACTTCACCACCACTGCCACTTACTGTGTTCTACCATCAGACTACTACTGTTCCTGTTTCATCACCACCTACAGCATCACCTCCTTTGGACACTTTTAGTGAGCCAATTTTACCGCTTTGCATCAAGTGCTATCCACCATCACTATCTGATCCTGACAAGCCTACTCAAGTGGATAATGAGACCGGACCAAGGAAGAAATCCGGTGCTAGGAGATGGTCATTCTTGATACCTTTACTTCGACGTTGGAGAGAAGAGGAGGGAGCACCTAGTTCGTTCGAGCTTGGAGAAAGCTCAACTACTGCACCAGCTCCAGTTATACCTGTTACCGGTGAACCAGTGCACCACACTATTCCTCTGTTGGCTACGAGACTTATCAAGCACGAAGACCAGTTGAATGAGCTCATGGCACATTATGATGAGATTCCACTAGTTAGGATAGAGAGCTTGGAGGAAGAAGTCGAAAACCTTGTGGTAGGTCGCTACTCCATTGAGATTGTGTTTGATATGATGAGTACTCAGATTGTGGAGGCGAGAGAGGCCGTTAACCAATTGACTCGGAGATTGGAGACTACTATTCGAGATGCTAGTACTTTGAGAGAGACTGCCTTAGGTCGAGAGAGAGTTCTGCATCACGAACTTGCATCTGCTCATGCTCACACTGCTATTCTGAAGGAGAGGATTGATGACCTCGAGGCGAGAGATCGAGCCCGTGAGCAGCAGATCCGAGACTTGACAGCCATGGTTGAGGAGATTCGTCGTCGTTAGGATGACGCATCGGGAGATGCGTAAATCCTAGTCATCTTTATCTTAGTATGTATCATAAAGCCGCCATATGAGGCATTAAGGCTTGTATCTTTTTGGTTTGTAACCTTGGAACAAGAATTATGATGATGTAACCTATGGTTGTGAACAATACTATGTAATGATGTATTCCATGTATCCAATGGTTGTATTTCTTATATTCTGATGTTATGATATTATTCCTCGGTGATGTATGCCGAACCGATCCTTATGTCCTTATACATATATTATGATTTGTTGAGAAAATCATATTCATATCATATCATTAATTTAAAGTGGTAATCTGGACTATTATGATATGTATAATATGAAATCAGTTTTATCATCGACCGATAACTTCTTAATCTTGGTATTTATTCTTGGAAATTTTAGAAAAATGGTCAAGAAGAAAGTTACCTCATCCACCATCACTCCCGCAGCTATTCAGAAAATGGTCGCTGAAAGTGTTAGCGCAGCTATAGCTCAACATGTTACTGATACTGCTAGAGCCGAAGCTGAACGCATTGAAGCTGAACGAATTGCCCAAGAGGCACGTGAAGCTGAAATCGCAAGAGAAGCCGAAATTGCAAGAGAAGCTGAGAACGCCCGAATTGCTCGAGAGGCTGAACCTGAGCGTGTCGCTCAAGCAGCACGTGAGGCTGAAGCTGCTCGCATTGCTGAAGAGAATCGTGTCGCAGAAGCTGCACGTCTTCTTGAAATGGCAAACTCAAATGCAACTAACACTCCAACAAATCAAAGTGAGTCCACTGTAACTCGCAAGTGTAGTTACAAAGAGTTCATGAACTACAAGCCGACATTCTTCAAGGGCACTGAAGGTGCTATTGGTTTACTTCATTGGTTTGAGAGAACCGAGACTGTATTTCTGCTAAGTGACTGCACAGATGATTGCAAAGTCAAGTTTGCGACTGGAACTTTGTTAGAAGATGCGTTATCTTGGTGGAAAGGCCATGCTCAACCAATTGGAATGGAAGAAGCTTGTAAGATTTCATGGTCAGATCTGAAACAACTATTAATGAAACAGTATTGCCCGAGAACTGAGATCAAGAAACTCGAAGATGAGTATTACCACTTGGCTGCTAAAGGTAATGATCTCAAGACATACTTCAAGAGATTCCATGAGCTGAGAGCTCTATGTCCTCATTTGTTTCCCACCAATGAAAAGCTTTTAAAAGCTTTGATCGGAGGTTTACCTCGAAGCATCGAAGGAGATGTCATCGCTTCGAATCCAAAAACTGTTGAAGAAGTTGTCATTGTATCCCACCGCCTTATGGAACCAATACTAAAGCTTGCAAATACACAAAGCTCAAGTGACAACAAAAGAAAGTTTGATGATCGGAAAACCTCAAATTCCAACCACCATCAGTCCAACAACAACAATCGGAACAACAACAACCAGTATCACCGCAACAGAAACCAACATCACAATCGGCAAAACCGAAGGCAAGAAGCCGCAAGGGCTTATGCTGCACCCACTGCTGGAAAAGGGTATGTAGGACCACATCCCCAGTGTAACAGGTGTTTGATGCACCATTCTGGGCCTTGTACTGTGAAGTGCGATAAGTGCAACAAGGTAGGTCATCAAGGTAAGCATTGCCGAAACCCTGGAAGAGGCAACACTGTGACAAACATGAACTGCTATGGATGTGGAGAACAAGGTCATTTCAAGAGTCAATGCCCAAAGTTAAATGTCGTTCAAACAAACAATGCGCGTGCAAGAGTATACATGCTAGGAGATGGAGATGCACCGTTGAACCCCGACATTGTGACGGGTACGTATTCTCTTAACAATCATTCTGCAAAAATCTTGTTTGATTCTGGAGCCGATAAGAGTTTTGTATCTACTACTTTTGCACCATTACTTGAAATATCCCCAATCGCCTTAGATACAACTTATGAGATAGAACTTGCCGATGGGAAAATAATAGGAACCAACACCGTAATCCGTAATTGTCCTATTCTATTACAAGATCACTCGTTCCTCATAGATCTTTTGCCAATCAAACTTGGAAGTTTCGATGTCGTAATTGGCATGGATTGGTTGTCCAAACACCGTGCTAGGATTGTTTGTGACGAGAAAACCGTTCATATCCCGATCAACGGTGAAACCTTAGTCATCCAAGGAGATCAAAGTAGAAAGTACTTAAGTATCATATCCTGTGCGAAATCAATAAAGTACATGGAAAAAGGATGTTATGCCTTCTTAGCTCAAGTAACGGAAAAGAAGTCGGAAGAAAAACGACTAGAGGATGTACCTGTAATCAAGGAATATTCTGAGGTGTTTCCAGAAGATTTGCCTGGACTCCCACCTGCTCGACAAGTCGAATTTCAAATCGATCTTATTCCTGGAGCTACTCCTGTAGCACGAGCACCGTACCGTTTAGCGCCCTCAGAAATGCAAGAGTTATCCAAACAACTAGAAGAGCTATCTGAGAAAGGATTCATTAGACCAAGTTCCTCACCCTGGGGAGCACCGGTATTATTCGTTAAGAAGAAAGATGGATCATTCCGGATGTGTATCGATTATAGAGAATTGAACAAGCTCACAATCAAAAACCGCTATCCCTTACCAAGAATCGATGATCTGTTTGATCAATTACAAGGCTCGAGTGTATACTCGAAGATTGATTTAAGATCTGGATATCATCAGTTACGGGTAAGAGAAGAAGATATACCCAAGACCGCATTTAGAACTCGATATGGCCATTATGAATTCCAAGTAATGCCATTCGGTTTAACTAATGCACCTGCTGTATTTATGGACCTCATGAATAGAGTCTGCAAACCATATCTGGATAAATTCGTCATTGTGTTCATCGACGATATTCTTATCTACTCTCGTAATAAAGAAGAACATGCGGAACATTTGAAGACTGTCCTGAAGTTACTCAAGGATGAAAAATTGTACGCAAAGTTTTCCAAGTGTGACTTTTGGATTGAGACAGTCCAATTTCTTGGTCATGTGATCGACAGTGAAGGAATCCATGTGGATCCCGCAAAGATTGAATCTGTTAAGAATTGGCCAGTACCCACTAACCCCACTGAAATTCGTCAATTCTTAGGACTTGCTGGTTATTATCGAAGATTCATCGAAGGTTTCTCGAAAATAGCTAAACCATTGACCGAGTTAACCCAGAAAACGAAGAAATTCGAATGGGGAGACGATCAAGAATCAGCTTTTCAACTCCTGAAGAACAAGCTTTGCGAAGCACCTATCTTGGCACTACCGGAAGGAGCCGAAGATTTTGTAGTATATTGTGATGCTTCACACATGGGTTTAGGCGTTGTTCTCATGCAAAGGAACAAAGTGATTGCTTATGCTTCACGACAACTCAAAACTCATGAGAAGAATTATACTACTCACGATCTAGAACTTGGCGCCGTGGTATTTGCACTCAAATTATGGAGACATTATCTGTACGGAACCAAATGTATAGTGTACACTGATCACAAAAGTCTTCAACACATCTTAGATCAAAAGGAATTGAATATGCGTCAACGTCGCTGGCTCGAATTGCTTAGTGATTATGACTGCGAGATCCGATATCATCCTGGAAAGGCAAACGTTGTTGCCGATGCCTTGAGCAGAAAAGATCGCCCTAAGCCACTTAGAGTGAGATCATTGGGAATGGTAATCAATTCACCCCTACCATCGAAAATTCTCGAAGCTCAGATCGAAGCCCTCAAGGAAGAAAATAGGCCGAATGAGAAGATTTATGGCATGCCGGAGAATGAGAATGGATTTGTGAAGAGATCGGACGGAACGCTATGTTTCAAGAATCGAAGTTGGATTCCACTCTTTGGAGGTATCCGAGAACTCATCATGCATGAATCACATAAATCGAAGTATTCCATACATCCTGGTCCCAACAAGATGTATCAAGATCTAAAGCTTTTGTACTGGTGGCCTAATATGAAGGCTGATATCGCTGTATACGCCAGTAAATGTTTGACATGCTTGAAAGTTAAAGCTGAACATCAAAAGCCATCTGGATTGTTAACCCAACCAGAACTTCCTATGTGGAAATGGGAAAGAATCACAATGGACTTCATCACAAAGTTGCCAAAAACTTCTAATGGTTTTGACACCATTTGGGTTATTGTAGACCGTCTTACAAAGTCCGCTCATTTCTTGCCAATCAAGGAGAACGACGAGATGATTACACTCGCTAGACTGTACATCAAAGAGATTGTTTCTCGTCACGGTGTACCAATCTCTATCATATCTGACCGTGATAGCCGATTCACCTCAAGATTTTGGCAAACGCTTCAACGAGCCATGGGTACCAACTTAGATATGAGTACCGCGTACCATCCTCAAACAGATGGACAAAGTGAAAGAACGATCCAAACTCTGGAAGACATGCTGAGAGCATGTGTGATTGATTTCGGAAAAGGATGGGATAAGCACTTACCTCTGGCTGAATTCTCTTACAATAACAGTTATCACGCCAGCATTAAAGCTGCTCCTTTTGAAGCACTCTATGGAAGAAAATGCCGATCGCCAGTTTGCTGGGCGGAAGTTGGAGAAGTACAACTTACAGGCCCCGAAATTGTCCAAGAGACAATAGAAAAGATAATGCAAATTCGGCAAAGATTGCAATCAGCTCGAGATAGACAAAAGAGCTATGCAGATGTTCGAAGAAAACCAATGGAATTCCAAGTCGGAGACCGTGTAATGCTCAAAGTATCACCCTGGAAAGGGATGGTCAGATTTGGAAAACGAGGAAAGCTCAAACCTCGATACGTCGGACCATTCAAAATTCTTCAAAGAATTGGTCCAGTGGCATATAAACTTGATCTTCCCGAAGAACTTAGCCGAGTACATGACACATTCCATGTCTCAAATCTTAAGAAGTGTCTTTCGGATGAAACTCTAGTCGTACCACTCAAGGACATCCAGCTCAATGACAAACTTAGCTTTGTCGAAGAACCAGTCGAGATCATGGACAGAGAAGTAAAGAGGCTTAAGCAAAGCCGCATTCCTATCGTTAAAGTTCGATGGAATCATAAGAAACTAGGTGCAGAGTTCACCTGGGAGCGCGAGGATATAATGCGTTCCAAGTATCCCACCTGTTCATCTAGATCACCCATGACAGCCTCTGCGAGTTTAACCGCGGGACGCGGTTCTCTTAAGGGGTAGGTACTGTAAGCTCCCGGAAAATTTCAATGTACTTAACGCTTTAATCAGGAATTAAACACGATCTATTTCGTCATGAAATTTTCTAAACATCGCAGTTGCATATCATTTGGCATATGCATGATCAACGCAGCTTGAGCGTTCATAAAATATACCGTTGTGATCTAAATAGAATTCCCCACGATCTTGATAATCTTAAAACACGTAACGAATACGTAAAAATTTGTAAAAAAATTTCGAATTTAAATATAACAAAAATATATAAAATTCGTATAGGGCCTCGGAACTCATTGGACTTTATACCACCTTGTGACCCAACCCGACTCGTTAATGGGCCTTGTAACCGAATCAAGCCCACACGATTTTTTATTTGGGCCTCGTTAACTACTCAAGCCCAACCAAGTGATAATTTCCTTCGGGCTTATTCATTGTACTCGAGCCCACAACCAAAAGCCCACACACCCTTAATAATTTGTTTCGGGCCTAGTTAGCAAGTCCAATACCCAAGACTTGGTAAAATTTGTGAAATATAAGAGATTATTTCCTTGTGTGAGCTCCTAACCGGTCGAGTAAGGAAACCAAACCAAATTCAAAACTAGAAAAACCTCCCTTTGGATCCTAAGTGTGTGTCGTGTATATGTAGTCAAGGAGGGACAAAGTCACCACTTTAGCCACCCTAAACATTATATAATAACCTAAACCATCACCTAAACCAAGCTTTGACCCATTTGACTTTAGGGACCTTTGGATATTGTTTATAACTTGTTGAGTATTGATGGGACTTGGCAAAGCATGCCACCATATCCGGCTCCAACAATACACGACCAAAACCAAATCCAATGTAACACATGCCTAATAAGAATAGAAATAGATAAGCTATGAGATTAAAAAAATAGGAAGACCATGCTCATGTTTACCTTATAAACCTTCCAAGACTTAGAAGGAACATCAAACACACACTCATTTACTAACTCACTCAAACCCTCACACACTCATATCAAAGAAATCGTGCACTGTGGGAATCGGTTCAAGGAAAGGAAAACACAAAAGAGTTTTAGCTCGTGTAGATTGGTGTAGAAGAGAAAGGTTTAAGCTAGAAGAATACTTGGGTAAATAGGAATACGGGTAACATTATAAGGAGAACAAGGGGCTCTCGGTGGTCATTTCTTCTCGCTCACACCTCACACGTATCATCACCACTCTTTTTGAGTGTAGTAAGTCCCTTCCAACTCATTTTCATTCCAACTTTCTCGTTTACACTTAGTTATCACACGTATTATATGTTGTGCGCACCATTTCATAAACCAACTCGTAAGATATACATGCTATAGCTCAACAAGACACATAAACACATGTTAACACTAGCCTAAAATGTTTATAACACATCACAAAACTACTATGAGCTCTCGTACGTTTATAAAACTCACGCAAAACCAATCGGGCCTAAAGCCCAAACACCGAGCCCATTAAGCCCAATCCGAGTCCATCAATGATCTAAACCGGCCCAATATGATCAAAATAAGCTAATAAGCTAAAGAAATAAGCTAGGAATAAGTTTGTACTAGTTACACAAAGTTTTCGTTTATTTCAAAAGTATTTCGGACCAAATTTGCAAAACAAACGAATTTTGGGTTAAAAGCGTAACTTTTAAAAAGTTAAAGGGTCGCATATTACGTATAACAAACATGCATGAGAAGTCTAAGGGCTAATATGGCAACTTTATAAAGTAAATGGGTATGGTTTCACGTGCATGTGCACGCATGAAAACCACAAGGACCGAATGTGTAATTAGCCTAATCTAGTTATAAATAAAGTTTTGGGTGAAAAGTGTGAAATTGGAAAAGACAAGGATTAAAGTGTATAAAATAAACCTAGAGGGCTGTTTTTGTAAAATCAGTTTTACCAAAGGATTAGAGATGTCATTTCTGAAAGTTTTGATATAAAATACCTTTTGGGTAAAAAGTGTAAATTTAGAAAAAGTTTAGCGAAACTTATGATTTCATGATAGTCTCGTAAAAATGAGTATTTTTGATCACATGAGCATAATATTTTCGAATTATGATAAACTTATTTCATGTATAAATATATAAGTAAATATATATTTATTAGAAAATAATTAAGTATATGTAAAAATATACTTATTTCGATAAAATGCCCGGGGAATCTAAACACGTTAAAATACTCTACAAATCTATTAAGATCACAACGGGGGGGGGGGGGGGGGGGGGAACATTTCACTTGCGCGTAAGTGAGGATAATTAATTAAGGCAATGTAGCACATAAATTAACTTAAAACGTTAATCACGATCGCACACTATTGGATTGGACAATCCAATGATCTATTGAATAAGAATATTCAATGCTCTATTATTTTGGTCGCGAACCAAAATGCCCATTTACTGAGACTCGCCATCTCATCATTTTAGGTTTCGAGTTGGAACCTCCGCTACATTGTGCTTGATCTTTTTGTGCGTGTGCATTATCATCAAGGTGAGTTCATAGCCTCGCTTTTACTTTATTTTTATAAACCCCGCGAGGGAGATACATGCTCTAAACTAGAACACAAGGTTTTTCATAAATGCTTGATCTTCTTGATTATTGGTACTGCCTAAGTTGTTAGCCACAAGTCCCCTGATCATGAACCATTAGTCACCGCGAGTGAACGTAGATATCGTGAATAGTACTATGGGGATTAACGAACCCCGTTTCGGTTATAGAGAAATAACCGGGGCGCACCATATCGAATTTCTTTAGGTAATTGGCTATTACCTCCTTTGGGGCATACTTTCGTACACTGGTAATTCGGTGTATGCAGTTGAGTCTTGGTTTCATGAGCTTAGTGCATAATAATCTGTGATATTTTTCTTATGATATTGTTAGTTTACAATGATCATGATCTTATACTTGTGTTCAACTTATTTTAAACCTATGGACTTCACTCAACATTTTTGTTGACCTTTTTAAGCATGTTATCTCAGGTAATCAGTGAAGATTATGACCAAGGTGCGGAACGGGGCATGGCAAGGCTTATCTGGTGGTGTAAAAACATAAAAGTTATCATTTCTTTCAAACTCATGATCTTTCTTTTGGGAAAAACACTTGATCTATTTACAATATTTTGTAACAAACTATGAGTTTTCGATGAATGATAACTATTTTAATAAAACGTCTCTTTCGAGTCGTTTTCTATAATTATTGACTATGATCTCCATTCAAGTAACACCCGGATTAGTCTTCCGCTGTCATTAAGATTTTCGGGGGTGTTACAGTACACATGATGAACCTAATACTTCTTCTCTATTGAAGTAATCCCAGGAAAGAAAAATGTCATAACCGTAGAGAAACTCAGTGTTTAACTCGTAGCATTTGTTGTGCTATTCCAACTATTTGGGGGAAGGATGTATTATTCCAACTATTTGGGGGAAGGATATATTATTCTAACTATTTGGGGGAAGGATGTATTATTCCAACCATTTGTGGGGAAGTGGTCTCTGGATACTTTTGGTATGTGTTAAATCAGACTTCAGTGGAATGAAATTTGAGAAGAATTTTTCAAGCGTGGGATGATACGTTGCTGTTCTATTGGATGATATAACTCCGAATGAAGAATCTCGACTATCGTTCTTAAAAGGAGCAGCGGGATTTATGATAATGGTGTGCTTCTCTGTGCACCTGGCTAAGGCAAGCTTGAAATAGAGCTTCGAATCTGCTCATCTAATGGATTTTCGGTTTGGGGGGAAGCTGCCAAAGTCTCTCTTTCTCAAAGGCTCATGTTCTATCTTCTATTCTAGAGCCTCAGAAGTTTTGGTGGTGGAAGTTTAAGTGATGACGAACTCTATCTTCTACGACGTGCTGTTCGATATCCTTATCTCGGTACTCGTATCATCGTCTCCTTAAACTATATCATCTAATCTATCTTTGTAAATATTTATCAAAAACCAAAATACAAAAATAGAAAACCAACAAAAGAAAATAGAAAAATATAAAACCTTCAAAAACCCATAAAAATCAGAAAATTTAAAAAAAAAATTAAAAAAAAAATACCAAAAATATGTTTTCTCAAGGCATGTCTTCTGATATCGATAACATCTACGGTCTTAGAAATGTCATTCAACAATGGCACGGGACCATAGATGAAGTTCGAGCAGAAGGTGTAAATATTTCTTTTCAAAACATGTCACAAATCAAATGGCTTGCAGTTACTTCAGACTGTGACCCGCGCTTAAACTATGGCTTGCTATTATTTCCGATAGCAACCCGCTCTTCAAGGAAGGAAAGTGCTGCGCTAAACCAATTTTCAAAATTTTCGTGCACTTATCCTAATAACTAAATAAGGAAAGTATGTCGAAGGACTGATGTTCCTACACAAATGTTCTTCCGTCTAAAATTCTTCAGAAAAATATTTGTTGTTCAAAATGGTGGAAAACGAGTTGCTTGAAAAATCAATCAGAATCAGAGTTTTTATAAAATTTGCAAACTCAATCAATGACTTCAGCGCTTTTAATTTTTCAGTAAATGAGTCATTGATTGAGGGGGAGAATGTTTTCAAATCTATATCATCTAACGGGCTTTCTTAATCATCCTACGTGCTTATCAGAAAAACATATTAGCCTATGTTGAAGGACTAGGAATTTAGGATGTTGGAATCGCTCCTAACTCGTAAATGGAACGAAATTGACGGGATTACTGTTTCTATCTTTGTTACCTTAAACACATGGGCTTGTTATGTCATTTACCCATAGATGTATGTGTTTGGGTATATAAACCCCTCCATACTTCCATGGAGGGGGTGAGATCTCTTTGTGTAAACTTCACCTTTCTTATCAATAAACACATAGTATTTCCCTTCTCTCTCTAGCTTCTCTCTCTAACTTGAAGATGGCTTTCTTCCATCTTCCAAGACCTCCCGAATCACCATATCTTCCATACATACGATCCTTAAATTGGTATCAAGAGCAAGGTCCGTTTTGTATCATTGGTTGATTTTTGGTGATGTTATCTTGTCATAATCTTGTATTTAAATCTGTTTTATATCAAAGTTGTTAATTTTTTACAAATTTTTTATGTTTAACATACTTTTATACAAGTTTGTTGTATTTTTTGGTCAAAAAGGTCATGCTTTATCATGTTTACATCTGTCTTGGTATATCTTGTCCAAACAGTCACTATCATGCCTTTTTTTGTACCAAATATCTGTGAAACAAATGTGGTCAACCGTCATCTTCGTGGTCAAACTGGCAAAAACAGAAGCAGTTTTATGCTTTTCTGGGTATTTTATGAAGATGGTCGGATTTTTCAGTCGGAAAACTCGTCGGAAAAAGTGGTCAAAGGGTCAAAACCCTAAACTTACGCATAAGGAGCATCTACAGAGTTGTTACGCGTAGCTGTGAAGTTACGCGTAAGGAATGGTCTACGCGTATGCGTTTACGCTTAAGCCTTGGCTTACGCCTATGGCCTATGCATATGTTTACGCGTATGCTTACGCATAAGCATGACGTTACGCGTAAGGCTACGCATAAGGACCGAAACCTGTTTTACGCATATGGATTTGAAAAAAAAAGGAAAGTTACGCGTAAAATTGACTTGACCACAACTATATACCATAATACCAATACCAACATCATATTTCAACATCAGTCCATCATCATATTTCAACAGTAATGACAAAGATCCGAAAAACCAAAACCAACTTATCCTACATCTTGACTCACTTCAAAAGACCCTTTCATCTCTCCCCAACTCTCAACCAAACATCAAACCACTCGTAAACTGAAAATATATTTTATCTCAGATTAGGTTCGTTTTTTATCCTCCTAAGGATTTTTATTGAACCTTATTCATCATTGATATTTAGTATCCAAATATTAAAGAAAGAATATAACAAAATATGTCATTTCTTTTCTTTGATTCGTTCATGACCAACACCAAAAACATAAACATCATTCATCTTACCCGAGACCCTTAAAGGATCTTGAAGCCTTACACTACCTTGAATCGTTTGAAGCATATATGAAGACATATTGCGTACGGATTGCATTTGTGGGTTTCAATAGTATGGTTAATGGTTTAGGTTATGTGATGATGGTTTATCTGAGATGAGAGGCGATTTTTCTAGATCCGGTTTGAGAGGATAAAGAGTTTGTGGGAGGCGACATATTTATGATATCAGTTTAGGGTTATAGTGTGCTTTTTGTTTAGGTCAAAGTTGTGTTACTTCCTTTATATCCGGTTGTAACTTTTTCTGGATATGGATCGGACTCTACGTGTGAGTGGATCGGGTGGACTATGATTAATTGGGCCTTATCATTTGTTTGATATGGTAAGGTTTATTTCCGGTAAAGCTTGATGGACTGGTATCACACGTTGGGCTATTGCAATATTATAAATGTTATCCGAATTATTTTGTGGCAACACATTTTTTTGGACAATATTTGATAATTAATAGTGGTAATTTGGTATTATAATTTTCACGGGGATACAATTTTTTTTGACAAGATCGGGAACCATTATCAAAGTTCATTTAAACCGTTAATGAAGGCTAGTTTTGGGCGTTTAACCGCAAGATGTGATTACGGCAAGAATTCACTATTATTTATTTGAGGTTGAAGTGGGATATCACGGATGCGTGTACTTAGTATCTGAAGATATCGGGGTTGGTTGGATGCATGATTCTTCGAGATCCTTGTTCGAGCTTTAACCATTATGAATGACAAAGACTTAAGTTATCTAGTTGAACCTGATGTAAGGAGTTACGTTGTTGTGCTCACAGCTTATAACTATCACTTTTAAGGAGTTACGTTGTTGTGCTCAAGTGTCACACTAAGGTGTGGATAATTTGAGAAACTTTAAGTTTACCTTTTTTCGATGGAGTTAAGAAAAAGGGTTCTTCGTCTGACAATAGTGCAAGTTTAAGTCACAAATTCGGGTTATACTACTTCAGTCTCAAGTTCGTCATATTGGGTTTTCTCCATCAGTAGTCACTACAAAAAGCCGTCAGAATGATAATGGGGTCGGTAAAGAGTTAGCTGAGAAGAGTATACACGAGTAGAGAAGTTTTATCAGCAATTGATTCTCGCGAGATATTTATGGTACTTCACACTTGTTCGATTAATTGAACATACATGGTTTCGATGTCTCCAATTTCATCATCAACATACGTGGTGTATGATTCTGATTCATTGAAAACATCGGAGGGAAGAGAGTATAGGTGGTGTCTGCTTCCTTTGTTGTTTTTGGAAAACCCGTTTCCCTTCATGAATTTCTTCAATCAGGGGGAAGAAATGAGACGATCTATGGTAAAAATTTCTCAAGTTGGTGTAATCGTCTCACTTTCACAGAGTTATCGTGTGTGAAGTTACCTAAATATGATGTTGTGATGCCTCACACACGGTCATTTTATCAAGTAATTGCAGATTCACTGGTAACTATTATTCCGATAGACCGCAACATTCAGGGGGAAGTCGTTTCATTTCATCTTTCGTGGTTTGTTTGGTGTGAAGCATCTATATACGTGAGAAGATCTTGTTGATTTCTTTTATGTTACCCCCGAACGGATTTTCCGCAACAAGTCAGATTTACCTTGTGTGGTTTACTGCTCATCAACAAATTCCGCTGCGTACTGAAAACTTCAAAAGTTAGAGGAAATGTTCACTACATCAAAGTTTCGAATCTGCTAAAGACGGTTGTCAGTTTGGGGGGAAGCTGATTCAGAAACTTTGCCAAAAAGGAGTGTACGGAGAAGCTGCTAAAGACATGCAGCATGAATTGGGGGGAAGTTAATCCAATTTATGCATATTACATCATTTGCCTACAAGTGAAGAAAACGGTTCTCAAGTCAAGGTACCAGAAGAAGACAAAGAGCGTAAACTTTCATCATCCTCAGCACTTGAAGAGCTTATGAAGACCTTTCTTTATTTGTTTTCTATATTTTTAGTAAATGTTGTAAGTAATCCCTTATGTCGTCCCATTGGGGGAAGATTGTTGGAATCGCTCCTAACTCGTACATGGAACGACATTGACGGGATTACTGTTTTTATCTTTGTTACCTTAAACACATAGGCTTGTTATGTCATTTACCCATAGATGTATGTGTTTGGGTATATAAACCCCTCCATACTTCCATGGAGGGGTGAGATCTCTTTGTGTAAACTTCACCTTTCTTATCAATAAACACATAGTATTTCCCTTCTCTCTCTAGCTTCTCTCTCTAACTTGAAGATGGCTTTCTTCCATCTTCCAAGACCTCCCGAATCACCATATCTTCCATACATACGATCCTTACATAGGATATGATTGTTAGGTTTAGATGATTAGAGTTTGATGAACACATAAATCCCATGCCTTATATGAACTGATTGATATGTTGGATTGACTTGTATTAGTCGATTGCTGTTTGGGTGTTGTCGACCACTATATATCTGTTTGTATGTTTACTAACGCATGAAGATATCATGGCTCATAAGAATGTTCCCGATTCGGATCCCACAAAAGATGTTGATTGGATGCCGAAAGGAAAGGGCAACTATTTCTTGGGTCGACAAATGAAGAAACGAAGCTTAATTGGACCTCTATGAAGAGTTGGCAAAACAAATGCAATGTCAGAGGTCTCACTACATCAGCAGACGGTTTTCTTACAAATGAAGAAACGGAGCTTAATTGGACCTCTATAGAGAGTTGGCATAACATATGCAACGTCAGAGGTCTCACTGCATCAGCAGACGGATTTCTTCCAACCTTCAGCAACAACAACAAAAGCAGCTTAACCACCTAACGTATCTTTGTGCATGATACCATTTTTAAACAATTTTGAAAAAAAAAATTGATTAAATTGTTTTGAAAATGGAAAATATTGTTTTGAAAATTAATTTGACTTAATTTTGAAAATCACCGGATTTCATTTTATCAAAAATTAAGTCACTCAATCATCGACTACGGTCATCGATTGAGGGGGAGAGTGATTTAAAATAAAATATTTTCAAACGATATTTCTTCACAAAAGTTCCGATTTGTACGAAATAAAGTGGTGATCTAAAGATTTAATGTTATGTCATGGTATGATTTTCTTTAAAACTCAAAGATCTTTTAAAATGAAATTCTTTCTGTTCTTGTTTGATTTTGAAATTGTTTTATTTTACTTAAAGATCTCTTAAAACAATCATACCTGACACTAACAATCTTTAATGTCTTAAAATGGTCCTTATCTGTCATTTTTCAAAATCAAATCTTGCCACGTCTTTCCCCAAAATTTTCTAAATGATTTGAATCTTTTGGGATCACAAATCTCAAATGGTTTGAAATTTTTGATCGGGGGAGAGATCGTGATTTAAATCTCAAATCTGTTTTAATGGAATTGGTTTTAGTCCTTCAAAGGCACTCCTGCCTCCATGTGCCAAACAATTTCAATATACATAATGCACATGTTGAGGGGGAGCATTTATCCAAAAACAAAATGAGTTTTTAAATCAGACACATTTTCTCCCATATTTTCTTATTAAATCACTTGGGATCCAAAATCTCAAAGGGTTTGATATTTTTGATCGAGGGAGAATTTGTGATTTAATATGAAATTTGATAAAAGGTGATCATTTGATTCAATGTGCAGGCTCTCTCTAATATGTGCTAAAATCTTTCATATATTGATGCACATATTTAGGGGGAGCGAATGGTTTCTTAATGGTTTGTGTGATTGTAAAAGTACTTCAAAGAACTCCTTCCTCTATGTGTTAAATGATTTAAAACAAAAAACGCACACATTGATGGGGAGAATTTACCAAGATAATCAAATTTCTAAATGATCAAAACTATTAAGGTACAAAATGCTTTGATATTATATCACAAGTACCTTGATTGATTTTCCAAATGATTTTTCAAATGGTTTCAAGAAGGAATGAACTGTACGAAAAGACCGACCATTTTACTTTATGCATGGAGTTATAAGGATGGTGATGTTAAGTATTAGTTCCCACGATCCGCCAGAACCGGAGGGATCTACCCAGGGACAATCCACTAGATAGTGTAGAGTCCTTAGGTATGATGAAAAAAAAAGGAGAAAAATGAGAATATGGGAAGAGTGCGGACTGAGATAGAGCTAGAACTGGAATAAACCCAAAAAGGTTTTAGTAATGAAGTCTCGGTAAGCACTGAAGGGGTTGAAGAATGAAAAAGAAATGAATGTGAAAAGGGTGAAAATAAATAGCCCTCCAACAATTCAACCTTAGGGCAGAAACCGGGTTCAATACATATGCTACTGGTGTTTACTAAAGTAACACTGGTATTGAAGACAAGACATCATGGACCCAGTGACGCACTGCACCTAACTTCCCAAGCCACTCAAGCTCCTCTTAAAAGGGCTTGTTTCATTCTCACGGGGAACCTACATAATCTATCGACTGTCACTTAGAGATTGTTGATATTGAAGAAGGAGACCCTCTCCCTAGTCTCCGGCATAGGAACCAAATGTGCACAATTGAGTCTAGAGCCAAGAGATCATCCACAAAATTTCATTAGGACACAAAAATAATGAAGACTTGCTGTTTCACACAATGTGGAAAGTAAGTATATATTGAGAGTCCTACGCATTATCCTTGTGGTATTGCCAGAACATCCGAGTGATATGTAAAAGTATTCACGATGAAGATGGGAATCCTTCTAGAGCCAACATCAAACAAGCTCTTGGTAGGTGACATGTGAGATCTTTCTAAAGACCAAGCTTGTGACAATTGGATAGAAACAATGGGGCGATTCATTCTTGAATCAACCTTGGTCCAGGAAATGAATTGACGAATACTTTTGGAAAAACCGTTCGATGTGCGAATCTCTTCTTTTCTCTAGCACATTGAATGTGTACTCTTTTCAAATACAAAAAGTATTTATGATTGAAAATTGATCTTTCTCATAAAACCTTCGTCGTATTGCAAAACTCTTTCTTCTTAGTAATACGCGATTGTTTTTCAAATCAATTTTTCATCAATCAGTGAATCTCAATTCGCAGGTTCACTCACTCCGTGTTGTCTTCTTTGAGACGTTCCGGTTTGAGAACAGCTAGAACAGCTGCGAAACCCTGTCAAGGAGATTCTTCGGAATTATACCTGATCACAGGCAGTACTTGTACTGATCAACGGGGAACCGTGGGCCGTGTACCTCAATTCAACGAAAGTGATCAAAGACACTTTCGTGTGTTTTATTGCTAACTGTTGTTTGCAGGTACATTTGGACAGTTGCAACTGATCAAAATTGAGAAGTCAATCCAAAGCCGCATGCTCACAGCATCCACACTTAATTGAAGAAATCATGTCTAGTGCATATCTACATAACCTGGCTCTGATATCTTTATACTATGCTTCTGCTACGTTGCTGCAAATATCATGAACCAGTAAACTTCCGCTACTCTGATGGAAAGATGTCATGATCCTGAAAGTGTGAGCATGTCGGTCCAAAAGTCACAACATCACATGATGGCAACACAATAAAGGGTGATCCAGAGATTTACTGTAGCTGATGATCTCGAATAAAGCTCGAAGATCATCAAAGATGTGGATCAGTTAAAGGCCTCCACTAAAAGTACAAAGTTATCGGACTTTAAAGAATCACTGCTAAAGCACAAAGATGCAGATGTTGAAGAACTAATGTCTACGAGCTCAAGACTGAAGATTAAATAGAATGCTAGGATTCGAAATGTAAAACATGGGGTGACCTCCCTTAGGGGGAGATTGTTAGGAATTAGAAATTCCATAGTGAAGTATCGGTCACCCCAAATATTATCTAGCATAAGTTAGCTCGTAGACATATCGTTAGTTACGTTATTTGTTAGTTTATTAGTTAGTTATTAGCGTAGTTTAGTTTAGTGCAACACTGTGAAGGAAGGACGGGTCTTTACCCACTGTATGCCTGATCCACAGTCCGTTAGGAGGACGTATTGTATGTAACTATAAATACCCTCTACCTCCCAAGGTAGAGGGTTGGACCTTTCATTCTAATATAACCTTTTCTCTTCTGTTTACTTTCTCTCTCTAGAAAGGCTCCCATCTTCCACTTTCTCTCTCTAAACTCTATCTCATTCGATCCACATAGTGTGATGTGATGTGTTTATGAAATCCAATATGTTACAATACCAGTCTGAAACAACAATCTCTTCCATCACACATTTACAAATTGCATGTAATTTACGGATGTGAATTTCAAAAGAAAATAACCTGGTGAACTTTTATCCATTATGAATGTGCTGTCAAAATTACAAAATAGTATATTAAGTTCTATAAAGTGCAATGTTGCAAAAGAAGGTTTACAAGGTAGATTAATCATCGTTTAGGCGCTACTGAGCCACCAACCTAGCCGACTTGTGTAAATTGGTCAAACAAACCGGTCAACCGTGGTCAACGACTATCAACGATGATCAAACTTGCTGGAAATACCCAAAACTTATCATAAACTAGTTTTAATCACTTATAGTCGCTTTTATTTACAAGTTGTTTTTTTCAAAGAAATCCTGCCGGGAATACCCAAAACTCACCGGAAATACCCAAAACTTGTCATAAATGTCAATCCAATTAATCACTGATTCGCGATTTTTGCAACCTTGAACAAATGTAACTACTTATAGTTGATGTTTATATCTATATCAAGATGTTTTTTAAGGAAAATCTTGTAGAGAATATCCAAAACTCGTCGGGAATACCCTAACCTTGCCAAAAATACCAAACCGATTAATCACTGATTAATCCCGCCTAGACCGATTACAAGCTACAAAGGAGTTGACCGCCCGACTAACAATTCGTAATTTTTGCAACCTTGATAAAGTGTATAACTGAAAGCAGAAGCAAGTCAAACATTTTACATTGTAGAATGGTTAACTGAGTGTAGATTTTGGGTGGCTACACTTTACAGTAAATGGTTAACTGAAAGTAGAAGCGAGTCAAACTCATGGAAGTATGGACATATGCTAGTAAAATAGTAAAGAATGGCAGGTGTTTTAGTCCCCATTGTTCCACACAATACTATACATATTGTAGTCTCAAGTTTTGAAAGAAAGAATTTAGCAATGTACATATAATCCTTTGGCTTTCAACATGTAGTTCTAGGCGAATTATAGTGAAATATAGCTCATGAATTCCTAATGTTACAAGAAACAAGATGCAAAATAAATACTACGTTACCACATACACTAATAATTGTAGATTTTTTTTTGTTTTACGTCCCGTATATACAACAAACAAACGTTAATGTAATTTGACATATATAGGCAGAAATTTAATAAATAGATTTGTGTATGTAGGCTTATTGAATGATAATTGATAATATATTTAAGCACACTGATTGTAGCAGCTTGTACCCGACAACCTGAATCACACGACCCGAATCCCACCCGAATCCGATAACCCAATTCTTAATCGGGTCGGGTTGCGGGTCACTTTTCAAAAATTCAAAACCCGACTCAACCCGACCGATAGACCCGATAACACCCCTATTTGGGAGCGGTGAGCTTTAAACGTTGTGATTATAATGCTATTTTTTTTTGTTAAAGGGATTTAATTTGGTGAATGTATTTTAACGATCATTTGACAAGCATAAAGTAGCTATATATCTTTTTTTGAAATACTTTTTTCTAACGCTTCATTAACTAACATTTACAAGCCTTGGGCATTTAAGAGCCATGACAATATAGAATTACATCATTTAATAAAAATGATTACAACTACAACTAAATTATTAAATGTTTTTATAAGAAAAAAATGGCTAGTGCTCAATGCTACTGTTATCGCTATTTTTGCCAAACACACCTTCAATAGTACCTTAAAAATACTTTCTAACAAAATAGTTGTGAATACAATTAGTGCACGGCCTCTAGTAAGCGATCTATGTTTTACATATGTTGTTATTACTAATGTTGATCCATTATATGTCATCTCTAATTTGTTATAAAAAGACCTATTTTACAAAGGGAATGTAATTTGTGGAAACCAAAAGATTCTTGGTATACTTAAGGATGTGCTAATAGCAATAGCAAAAGAAAAGTCGAGACAATATGGCGAGGTAAAGTAAATTTGTATTTATAAATATCCTAATTGTCGTTTGAAACGAGGCCATAAATTGTCGTTTGGGCTATGGGCTAATTTTGGCCTGCTTTCTTGGCCCATTTTGTTTGTCCGAATTGCCAAACACCCTTTCAAAGTTTAATAGATCACAACATTAAATCTTAAACTTAATAATTTCATAATTTAACATACTTTTGAGTTTAAGATTATAACAAATTAACCCCCTGAGTCACTCAATAATACTTTTTTACTCCTTTTAATTTAGTGTACTCATTTACATCATTTTCTTATTATTGTTAACACGTATTTTTGAAAAAAACATATTATTATTAGAACTTTATTTCTAGCTACAAAATGAACGGACTTTCATTCACGCAACTTTATATTTTAACATCCTTTAAAGCTAGCATTATAAAAAAATTAACTGCTAAAATTATTAAACTTTATATTTTAACTCTTTTAGACCATTTTCTTTAGCATTTTATTGAAAAAATATGCCGTTTCTAAAAGCTTATTTCTTTCTCTGGATCATAGATTATTGCATCTTAGCCGGAAACATAAAACTTGAAAAGAAAAAAAAAATTGTCCAAAAATTGTTGGCCTGTCGCGAAGCGCGGGTTGCTTCCAACTCGTTAACAATATGTTGTATCTAAAAAAGGCCGGGGTCTAGTCTGAAACTGGCCTCGTGCTATGTTCAGCCCAAGGCTTAATAACCAAGCATTAACCCAAATACACATTTCATTGCGGCTGTTAAAGTATTATGTTCTTCGGGGGTTGCACCTTATGGTACGGATACTTTGACAGCGTTGTTGGCTAAGTATCTCATACTTTCTCCCCCGGTTATGCATGTTTCCTTGCTCTCTAAGCCTCCACTTGTTGTGGATGTTGATAGCGTTCTTGGGTGTATTCAATCTTTTCCAAGAGGGACTTCTTGTGGGCGGGATGGATTGAGGGCCCAACACATTTTAGATGCTTTTTGCGGAGAGGGGTCGGCGATCGCTGTTGGGTTACTCAAGGCTATCTCTGTGGTGGTTAATTTATGTTTGGGGGGGAGGTGCCCTAAGGCTTTGGCGGAGTTTGTTGCATCTGCGTCCCTCACACCGTTGCTCAAACCGGACAATGGGATTAGGCCTATTGCCGTGGGCACGATTTGGAGGAGGCTGGTATCCAAGGTGGCTATGAGGGGTGTCAAGAAGGAGATGTCCAATTACCTTGGTGATTTTCAGTTTGGGGTGGGAGTCCCTAGTGGGGAAGAGACCGTGCTCCATAGCGCGAACAGATTCTTACATGAGTTTCATTCAGATGGGTCGTTGGCTATGCTTACTGTTGACTTCTCAAATGCCTTCAACTTGGTGGATCGGACTACCCTTTTAAATGAGGTTCGGACTCGATGCCCGTCTATTTCCCTATCGGTAGATTTTTTATATGGTCAATCGGCGAGGTTATATGTGGGTGACGACCATATTTGGTCCACCACTGGAGTTCAACAGGGGGACCCTTTAGGGCCTCTTCTTTTTGCCTTAGTTTTGCACCCACTTACCCACCGGATTAGGGATTGTTGTAGACTTCTTTTCCCTGCTTGGTATTTGGATGATGGTACGATTATCGGTGACACTAAAGAGGTAGCTAAAGCCTTAGATATAATCATGGCTGAGGGCCCCCACCTGGGCCTTGAACTCAACATTAAGAAAACAGAAGTTTTTTGGCCCTCATGCAATGGGGTGAAGGTACAGGATGGTTTGTTTCCCTACGGGATTGGGAGGCCGACATTGGGTGTGAAACTCCTTGGAGGCGCTGTTAGCCGGGATGCAGGGTTTATTAGTAGTTTGGCTGTGAAAAGGGCATCTCTTGCTGTGGAACTAATGAGTTGTCTCACAAGTCTGCGCGACCCTCAATCTGAGCTCCTTTTGCTTCGCTCATGTATGGGCGTCGCAAAGCCGATGTTCGGTCTCAGAACGTGCCAACCTATGTATATAGGGGAAGCTGTTTCTGTTTTTGACAATGGCCTTCGGAAGGCAATAGAGGCCATTGTGGTTTGTGGGGGCCCTTTTTTTGGGGATTTTCAATGGAGGCTCGCATCTCTTCCGACTCGGTTTGGTGGGTTGGGTTTATGTTCGGCTGAGGATGTATCTACTTATGCTTTTGTGGCCTCGAGGGCGCAATCTTGGAGTTTGCAGGATCACATTCTTCGGGGATGTGGTATTCATGGGGTTGACTCTGATTATGGGCATGCAATGGATCGCTTGCGCATGTCCCTTCCTGATTTCGATCTTAGCGGTTTCTCTAACAAGGACACCGCCCCACCTAAAGCCCAAAATGTTTTGGCGTGTGCCCTTTTTAGTGGAACCGTCCGGAGTTTGGGAGAGAAGTTTGATTTATCCCCTCGGCAAAAAGCGGTGTTTGAATGTCTCCGAGCTCCTCATGCTCAAGATTTCTTGACGGTTATCCCCATTGAAGGGCTAGGCCAACATATGTCGGCCCTGGAGTATCGGACTACCTTAAGTATCGGCTAATGATCCCTCTGTTTCCGGCTGATGAGCCTTGCCCAGTCTGCCGCAAGGTTTGTTTAGATTCCTTTGGCGAGCATGCGGTCCAATTCAAGGAGTTACCGGGTTTCAAATACAGGCATGATTTGGTTAGGGATGTTCTGTATGATGTTCTTAAACGAGCAGGAATTTCTTCTAAAAAAGAGGCCCCCGTGAACTTTATGACAGATCCGCTTGAAGGGAGGTCTACTTTACGGCCAGCTGATATACTTGTGTTTGGATGGGCCGGGGGGAAACATGCTTGTGTGGATCTTACCGGAGTGTCCCCTCTTGTTGGGCTAAGGGACAATGGGTTTGTTGCGGGACAAGCGGCGTTGAAAGCGGAATCGAGCAAAGTTGCTAAACACGAGAAAGCTTGTTTAGAGAATCAACACGTATTTACCCATTTTGCTTTTGATACATTTGGTTCCTAGCTTCGGCAGCTGTGGAGTTTTTGACTAGGGTTCAACGGGTTGTGCAAAGTAATTTTGCGACCCCTAAGTCACAAAATTTCATTTTTAGTAGAATTGGTTTTGCCATTCAAAAGGGGGTTGCGGCACAGCTTATTGCCCGTTTGCCTGCCATCTTATTGTAATCCGTTTTTAGTAAAATTTCATTTTTAATAAATAAATAAATAAAAAAAAAAAAAAAAAAAAAAAAAAAAAAACTCAAGCCCATTAACAAATCCATCACATTATTACATCAACGAAGAGATGAAAAGAATACTCTAGAACCCTGTCCAAACGAATGATCAAAAAATATCTCCAGAACCTTCACGATTCATCACAAATTCCATTTCCATTATATAAACCACAAACACACTCCATCACACAACAAAAAACATCAACAAACCAAATCAAAGCTCAAAAGAATGTCGATCATCCCAAGTTTCTTCAACAACAACAACAACCGTCGCTCAAACATCTTCGACCCATTTTCACTCGACTTGTGGGACCCCTTCGACGGCTTCCCCTTCTCAAACCAGCTCACAAACCTCCCCCAATCCTCATCCGCCACGTCATCATTCGCAAGCACAAACATCGACTGGAAGGAAACAGACACTGCCCACGTCTTCAAAGCCGACGTACCAGGGCTTAAAAAAGAAGAAATCAAAGTCGAAGTGGAAGATGATCGTGTGTTGCAGATAAGTGGTGAGAGAAGCAGGGAGAGTGAAGACAAGGGTGACACGTGGCATCGAGTTGAGAGAAGCTCTGGCAAGTTTATGAGGAGGTTTAGGTTGCCTGAGAATGCCAAAGTTGAGGAAGTTAAGGCGGCTATGGAGAATGGTGTGTTGACTGTTACTGTGCCTAAAGTTGAGGTTAAGAAGCGTGATGTTAAGGCCATTCAAATCGATGGTTGATCTTTCTTAGTTTGCTTTTTTTAATGTCTCGTTGTGTCGATTTTACGAAGTGCTTTGATTAGGCTTTTATGAGAATGTATGTTCTGTTGTTAGTACTAATGTGTTAAAATAGGTAAATGTTTGGCTCTTATTGTTCTATGATTTTATAATCCGTGAACATTTTCATATTTGTGATTCTACAGCGTAATGAGTCCTTTGTGATGTGTCCTGTAATTGGATCAGATCAGCAGGTTTATTTGCTTATTTGGTTGATTTTTAAGCTCACTTGATCTAAGAGTGAGTGATATTAGCAGATCACTGAGAATTTTATGCTTATGACAACTCTTATATGGATCGAAATTAAGCATATATCTCAACTAACCAACAAGATCCTTAAAGTAAGCATGGAGGAACAATTTCTGTATGCTGAAACATGGATCGAGATTATGATGGTCTTGACCGTGTTTGAAGCTTCAAATACCACGGTGGAGTTCTGTTTGCAAGTTTTGATAGTAACACGGTGTCGCCTCTTGTGAACCTTGAAAATTTTGTAAGATATCTCCTTCCACGGGTAGAAAAAGCCAATCTGGTTCGGTTAATTGCAGAGTGGGTAATGTTTTTCTTGTCATTGATGTTATATATGCAGCAGCGTGTTATTATGCGTGTATGATGTAACAACAGCTCGTAAAATTGATTTTTTTTCCATCGTAGATTGTCTGTATGTAGTGTGTTATGCACTTGTGTTATAGAGACCTTACTGATTGAGCTTGTATGTGCTCTTGAAGGATCTATCGAGGATGATCATTGATACAACATTTGCTCTATATGCCAATTCTATGGTTAAACTCAATCTTCTTTTATGACAATCTCTTGTTTCAGTTAGTATGAGTATGGTAGATAAAAAATCGAAGTTATAGAGACCTTGTTGATTGAGATTGTATGTGCTTTTGAAACTGTCACCCCCTTAGTATAAGTATGATAGATAGGAAAAAATATTCTGCATTTTTTTTTTTCTGAGAATCATGTTTGGGTGTTTCTGAACTTTGAAAGTTTGAAGATATAAATTGTGTTTGGCGAGTTATGATTTTATTATTACCTGCTGTTTAATAATGTGTATGGTTTACGTTTGGCGACTTAGAATTTCTTATATCTTGGGAGGGACATAAACTTTAGGCTGCAACATCAAACCAATAGACGTCATTGTTTCGGCTTTTGCTCTTTCACATTGGGTTTGTCACCGTCTGCACATGGTCCATGGTGGCCTTCACCTACTCCTACTCCATAATCGCATTTTCGGGCAACATTAGATGTATTGCAAGCTCCTCTCGACCAAATGTCATTTGGCGCTCCTTAGTCTATGGCAATTGATCACCATTACAGGAACTTGCCACATATTTTTGTACCTTCTTTAGCATGTCTTGTTTTGCTAAACAAATATAATCATGATATTATGGTATTAAAACGTAGTATATGCTTTGAGTTTTTCTTTTATGTATGCTAATCAATAGTACTTTTCAGTCTATTCAGCAGCAATGCACTTCGATTGGCTGCAAAAAGGGTGTTTAATGGAGTGCATCAAGAGTTATTAGCCTCGCTGATCAACGACCATTTCAAGTTGCTATTTCACATGACCTATCAAGAGTTATTAGCCTCGCTGATCAACGACCATTTCAAGTTGCTATTTCACTTGACCTACACATGTTATTTATAGCCGATTTTTGCATACTATAATGAACACATGCTCTTTATGAGATTAGAGACATGACTGTGTGAGCACAGATCTAATATTTGAAACAAATAACATATTATTATTATTATTATTATTATTAAAGTAGTTATGTATTTAATGCATAATAAAAAATTAACTTAAATATATATCATTTTTAATTTAACAAAATTCAAATTTACTTTTATATTCATATTAATTACTTTATCCGTCTCATATTAACTATACTTTGACATTTTTAGGTCTTTTGTTTTCGACTTTGACCTTATATATTTTTATTGTGTTATATAATACTTGATGCAAAATATATGAACGGTTGAGTTTTAAATATATTTTCATTGGTACAATTTTTGTTAAATATTATATAACAGAAACAAAAATATTTAAAGTCAAAGTTGAAAAAGAAATCTTCAAAAGTCAAAACTGGACAATTAATATGAGACGGAAATAGTATGGGCTAATGTTAACTAAAATGTATCTTACTTGTCACAAATTCCAGATGTGTGTAACAAACTTTTTTTTTGCAAATTCATGTCCTAAACTTTCAAAAATCATCACTTTGATGTATTTTCGGACCATTTTACCCTTCAATATATTAAGACTTCTTTTATCAGGGAGGGGTAAAATGGTCTGAAAATACACAAGAGTGACGATTTTTGAAAGTTTAGTACATGAATTTGCAAAAAAAAAAAAAAAAAAAAAAAAAAAAAAAAAAAAAAAAGTTTCTTACACAGACTTGAAATTTGTGACAAGTAAGATACATTATAAATACATTAGCCCAAATAATATTGCCTAAAGTATTATCCGAAAAATGATAAAGAAAGGGCTAATGTAATTAAAATGTATCTTACTTGTCACAAATTCTAGATGTGTGTAACAAACTTTTTTGTTTGCAAATTCATGTACTAAACTTTCAAAAATCATTACTTTGATGTATTTTCAGACCAATACCCTTCAATATATTAAGACTCCCGTTATCAGGGAGGGGTAAAATGGTCCGAAAATATACCAGAGTGACGATTTTTGAAAGTTTAGTACATGAATTTGCAAAAATAAATGTTATTGCACAAACATGAAATTTGTGAAAGGTAAGATACATTATAAATATATTAGCCCAAATAGTATTGCCTAAATCATTATCTGAAAAATGATAAAGAAATAAAAAGTCAGTGGATCTGAATTGAATCATGTGTATATAAGCTATTCTTAAAAGATTAAATATAGATGAAATCGTGGAAGCGGACCTTTTATTTTCTTTTTCCACGTAAGAATTCATCATCAGATTGAATCTGCTGAAGCTATATAGGAATCCATTGCTATTTTTTTCCTCCACCGAGAAAGGTTCATTCCGAGTCACAAGAACAATCTCTCTCTCTCTCGCTCTCTTTATTTTTTATTTTATCTGAATCAATTTGAAAACCCGAGATTTTAAAGTCGGTAATGTTAGAAGGTCAGTATTTGCCCAATGGTCCAAATCCCTTATTTCAATCTCCGCAGTCCACACCATGCACTTTGGCCATTACTCCTATCCAAAACCTAACCATCCATCAATCCCCAAATCTATTAACTCATTCTCAAACCCTAACCCCTTTCGGTACACCAAATCTTAATTCTCTTTAATCGAAGAGCTCTAGACAATATTATGGAAAACGCACATAGCATGGCTCAAAGAATTACGCAACTTGAGGATGCGAATAGGGATTTGAGAAACGAGAATACCTTTCTCAGAGCGGCACATGAGGAGGAGAAGGCCTTGTTGAACCAGCAAATCCAACAACTCCAAACAAATTTGGCAGAGGAAAAGGAGAGGAGGAGACATATGAAGAAAATACTATGGGAAGTTGTATCACCACCATCTGCAAACAACTAAATAGTAATTTCATCTTGTAGTCAGCCTTTTCTTGCTCTAATGCAAGAATATCTTTCAAAGCATCTTTAGTCCTAAGCAAACTAGGGATGATATCAAAGATATCTGTCGCACATTGGGGGATCTACCCAACCAATGAAAGGACAACTCGAGTTCTATAAAATGAAATAAATGTAAATAAAATGAAGAAAGCAGATACTTGTAAAATGTAACATTATTTTGTTTTGATCAAGAGTAAAACTTACCTAGGTCGAGCATGCATAGAATCGACGTCCAGGATTCTCGTTGGTCCATGATGTTCAGACCACATCTTGAAGACCACATGCACAAAGAACCATTTTTCAGATGAAGAAGATAATGAACAATGACACTTACTTGTGAGAGAGAAAGGTAGGTGATGGTGTTGATGGAAAAGAGAGAGTGAGGGAAACATTGGCTGGAAAGAAACGACACTGCACACTTATTTAAATTTGAAGTGCCAAGGCTTAAAAGGAGGAAGTGAAAGTTGAAGTTGAAAATGATTGCGTATCTTGACTGTTATTGTGCCGAAATTCGAAGTTAAGAAACGTGACATGAAGGCGTGTTGAATTTTGTTTGGTTTATTTTGGTGTCGTGTTATTTAGTCTGCTACTAGTAATTTTGTTTTTTTTTTGTTCTTTTTTTTCAAATAGTAGTAATCTAGTTTAATAATGTCTTGTTGTAAATTTTACTAATGGTTTGATCAGTTTCTAAGATTTATGATGTTTCGTTATTTGTGGATAATATGATACTGAAATTTTTATGTAGTCCTTTTTGTACTCTGAAAATGTTTGGTTCATGTGTTATATCTCTTTAGCTTTTTGAATTGGATTTACATAACTGATAGAACTCATATGTTGTTGCTTTGTGGGTTGGTTATCTACCAGTTTGCAATTGGTTGTTTTAAATGGCAAGTTCTTATAACCAATTTGATCATGAGCATTAAATTAGATCATCAACCATTGTGAATATATTGTGATGTGTTCTTTAGCTGGATGATTTTAGCAGATTGGTTTGCTTAGTTACTAGCTAGGACCCTTCTAACATAAAAAATAAGCTAGTAGATGCTAATGAAAATAATATAACTGCCTAATAAGCTGGTCTAATCCATAATAGAACAATAATGAGCTAATATAACAATTAAGATAACGACCATAAGCCACGGAAGTTCACCTGCGTTGAATCCGGGCTATCCAAAAGGGTAGTCGCCTTGGGATTAGTCGGCTCGCAATGTCGAGTCGGAGACCTAGGTATATATATAAAAAAGACTAAAATACACGGTTGGTCCCTAAACTTGTCAATCCGCTTCGCGTTGGGACAAACCTGGGCATTATCATCACCGGAGGTTCAAAACATGGGCTTTATATGCCAAACTCGTCCCTTGACCAATAACGCCGATGTCAACGTCTTGTTTCTGTTAGTTAGTGGAGGGTATTATAGTCCATACACATTTATACCTCACCTTAGTTAATTCTTAGAAAAGCTACCGTATACCATCTTGATCATTTCCCTCCTTCGTCACACAACCCTCACACACACTTTAACAATGGCAGACAAGGAGCTTACTTTTACAGATGTAACTGATGAGATGGTAAAATATGTGAAGGCAAAATATGGGGATACTTGGTTACAAGAAGATGAAATGTCTAATGAAATGTTTGATGATTTATGAAGATTTGCGAAAGAAGCTGAAGTGATGAAAGGTTAGTCGGGGTTTTTTGTATTTGTGTGATTGGCATTTTAAGGGATGAGCATAAATAACTCTATTTTATTTGACAGAAATCCGAGCAGTGTCAGAATCTGTCGAAAAGAGGGATTATAGCAAGCTAAAGGTATCTGACGATATGATTGAGTATGCCATGGCTACTTATGGGAATAAGTGAGATATAGGAGATGACATTGTTGATGTGATACTTGAAGACTTGTGGGAAAAATATGGGAATAAGGATTCTGAGAAAGGTTAGAGTTAATGTTTGCAAGCTAAGAAAGTTGTAATGGGTGAACTCTGATTTCTTTCTGTTTTGTCTATCTTTCCAGATACTAACGTGAAAGGAAATGAAGTTGATGTCATCATTATTTCAGACACATCTGATGATGAGTGTGGGAACATGTCTTCTAAGACCACTACTTTGAAAGGTTCCATTTCCCAAGCGTCCAAGGCTTCCGCTCCCAAGGTTGTACTTGGTCTTGTAGCGGCTGTGGGATGCTCCAGCACAAATAGGAATGAGTGGTATGTGCCTCCCCCTAAGGACCTCAAGTCTCCCCCCATGAATATCAAGTCTCCCATCAAGAAGTTCACCTGTTATTTTTAGTTGTTGATGTAATGAAGATGTATATTTTTTGGCTGATGATGGTTACTGAAAATGATACTTGTTAACATGTATATTTTGCTTGATATGGTGTAATTAGGTGGTGGTGTATGTATATTTTGGATTTCTTGTTTTCATTTTGTAGTTTGCAGTTGCTTATGCAGTTTAGGTGGGTGTTTGGGAAAACCCATTTTGACTTATAAGGTCAACATAAACCAAAATATTAGAGGAGCCACACCGAATTATTAGTATTTAAAATCTCTTTTGTTTGACTTATAAAGTCAACAGATTCAAATTGTAACCAAAATTCAATTATTATAACAAAAGAAGCACACACATATCAGTTAAGCTACATTTAGAATGAAAGACAACATAGCATTTCTTGCTAGGAATTCACTGTGTTAAATGACTAGTAGGTGATCCATTTGGTCTGTCAGTTGTAGTTGGTTCAAGTGGTGTTTGTCTTGGGCGTTCTCCATTTGGTCTTTCAGTTGCAGGTGCTTCACGTGGTGTTTGGCTTGGGCGCTCTCCACTTGCTATTTCAGCTGTAGGTGGTTCACTTTCTTCTTCATCACTGCCCAAGGATGCACCAACACTAGTAGGTGCAGAAATATGTAGACCCATCACATATCCACCACTATCTCCTGTGGTTGTGTTTTCCCTTGCAACACCATCTCTATCAGTATAAGATGTGTTTCCCCTTATCTGAAGGCACACTGGACAAACATACCACATGAAATCTCTATAAGGTGGACGCCTTGCAAAAAAGGTCAATCCAGCCATGTTTTCACTTTCAACCCAACAATCAATGCATACCATTTGACAACCATTTTCTGCATCCATGGTGATAATATGTTGGTATGATAAAGAATTGATGACTTAAGATGTATTATATAAGTAGATGGGAGTTGTGGTTGTTGAACAAGTAGATAGGAGTAAAGACAACATAAATTCTTAAAATCTAGTCAACTTATAAAGTAAAAAAAAAACAAAAACATGTTCAAACATGATATTGTCGAAATTACAAATGGCTAGAAGAGTAGAAGCCTACATGTTGGGAATTTTAGAAGTTCCTACTGATGAAGTTCTACTGATAGGTTCCTACTAAAGCTATTGATGGTTTCCGCTGATGACATGGTTCCTGCTGATATTGTATTCCTACTGATATAGTTAATCAGTATTAGTTTGTTAGGATTTGCATGAGCTATTTTAGGTAGTTATATGCATTTATTTTACATTTACTGTTAATTTAGGGTTCCTTGTGTATAAAAGGAACTGATGTCTTTTGTATTAGAGAACTCTTGAGAAAACATTCCAGGAAAACTTCTTTAGAGAGAGTGAAAAAGATCTATAGAGGATTATTGTTTTATCAGAAAAACCTTGTTGGTAACTTTGATTGTGTCAATTATTATTCCACTGTGCATCAATCAATCTATGTTATTCATACCCTAGTTGAGTCAAGATCCTAGGTTTCAACAATTGGTTTCAGAGCGGGTGGCTCTTGATCTAGGGATTCTACAAGGTTTTTGATCAGTGAAAAGGTACGATTTGGTTTTTAAGGTTTTTAAAGGGTTCGTATATATTTTTCCTAGGGATTGGTGATGTTGTGCCGTCAAAGCAATTGAACGATGAATATTATTTTATGATCGTGGCTATTTTAAATCTTGGCTATCAAGTGGGTTAACATGTGTAGTTGATCACTCGTTTTTAATATACAAGTACGAGAGTGCATTTAACGTGGGTGGTTTTAATTGGTAATTGGCTGTTTGACTTGGTGAGTATATTGCTGCTGATTTCGAGATGATCTCGATGCCTATTGGTTGATTTGTAAATGGTCACGTGGGTTAGTGTGATACTAAAGCACATTGGCTGTACATGAGATAGGTGTTAATTGATCGGTGGCTTTATTCATTATTGGTATTGATTTCATGTTCTGTTGATCACACGTGGGTCTACTTTGTGTTACTGCTGATTTGAATCTCATTTGGCTACTGTTTTCTCACGTGATGTTATACTAATTTACCATTATTTTGATTGGTCATAATCGGTTTGCTATTGGTTCACGTGATATATTAATTAGAGGTCATTGTGTGGGGATAATTGGCTGTCAGTGATTCGCATGTATGATATATCGTTAGGAGTGAGTTGTCATCTGCTGGTCCTCACTTGCATTGGTCCATACGCAGTATCATTTCAAGTATTATTCCTTCTGATCTAATATTAGTGGACGAAGACGTTTTTGTACTGGTCGAGTTTAGTATTTGGTTAATATCTTGGTACTTTTAAAATGGCTGAATTTGATAAAAATAGGGATGATGTTATATTTCCTTATTTGATGAATGATGAGTACAAGGTCTGGGCTAAGAAGATGAAACACTGGATCATGAATAATGATATAAATATCTGGAAGGTGATCCAAAATGGCAACAGCTTGAAAAGGACTGGAAGAGATCACGATGGACAAATCATTATTCTTCCTCCAACGACTACAGATGAACACATTGAGGTACAAAGAGAGTTAAAGGCCAGAACTACTTTGCTTCAATCTATTCCTGCTGATCAGGTAGCAGATTTTCGTTATATGGATGACGCACGTGGTATATGGAATGCACTCAAAGCAACGTATGGTGGAAAGGCTGAATTCAAGAAGAGAAGCAAGGAAGCTTATACTATAGGTGATGCTGAAGAATTTGCATTTATGGGCATCTCTCAGGTACATAATTGTGTCTCTAGTTGTGATGTAAAATATAATGCCCTTAAGGAGTCTTATGATGATTTGAAACCTAAATATGATGAATGTTATCTAGAGGTTCAGGCTTACAAAAATTCTTTAAAAACCTTAGAAAAACAGAAAATTTGGTTTCAAAAGAATCAGCTTGCTTATGAAGAAAAGATAAGAGTGTTAGAAAGAGATCTAACTAATGCTCAAAAAGAGTTAAAATATTCTGAGAAAGAAAGAGTTAAGGTAGTTTCTGAAAACCAAGTGCTACAACAGAAACTAGATGAGGAAATAGCTAGGCATAAAGAATGGTTAATATCAGGTGACAATCTAGCTAGAGAGATCTATAGTAGCCAATATGAGACCTCTAGAATAGGTTTAGGTTTTCAAAAGTATGTAAGATTAGAAGCTAGGAATGATGGGCGTAAAACTACACCCGCATGTTTAGCTAATTATGTCAAAGAAGGACACTTACATGCTGTCCCTGGACCTATTAGAGGAGAACATATGCCCAATGACCTTTCTATCCCTGTAGACTTTGATGGATCACACCATTTATATGGCAAAAAGTTAAGTGACTTGCCAGACCTTAATAGCAGAACTAATGACTCTGTCTCTTGTTCTAAAAGTGACAAGTCGTCAGACCTAAAGTCCACTGACTATGCCTCATGTGATTCAAGTGAAACGTCTGACTCACCTAGGCACACACCCAAGACCACACCCAAGTGCAAAGTAGCTAATGATGAGCCCAAAACTAAGACAGTTACTTATTCTGTTAAACACAATTTTGTTTCTAATTCTGTTTCTGATACGTTAATGGGTGATAAACAAAGTTGTGTTAAGAATGAGTCTTTTAAGAAGAAATCGTGTTTTGTGTGTGGTAGTAAACTCCATCTTATTAAAGACTGTGATTATCCTGAGAAAAGGATGGGTGTTTCCAATGGCCACCAGACCTTTAGACCCACATGGACTAATGTTGCTAGTATTCCTCCATTTGTTCCCAAAGCTGCACATGTGAAAGCAGGTAAACCAGTTCCTACTGGTAAGCCAAATGTGTATGCATCTGTTTCTGCTGATAGGCTTAATAGGCCTTTTCCAGTTCCTATGGTGGAGGATATTCTTCACCAGTTACTACTGGTTGGTGGACCAGTAATGCTAGACTTATGCCCTATAGACCTACAAGTTCTTATTTTCAGTCATATACACCTTATGTATCTCATATGAATATGGCACATGGTGGAGTAAGAGTGGCTACTGCTGTTAAGCCCTCAACAGGTTATTCTTGGAAAACTCAAAGGAAAGGTTCATTCTGGGTACCCAAGAACAATAGTCTTTGTCAGGTGCATTGATTGAGGGGAGGCATAAGCCTAAGGGGAGGCTTATTGTTGTATTTTTTGTATTTTAACCATTTTTGCAGCTGTTGGATCCTCATAAGCCTTTCGGGAGGCTTAGTGTTTCTGCTGACACTACATATTTCCTTGGTTTCTGCTGCTACTTGATGGTATATTATCCATGTTTTATATTTTTCTTTCTTTCTTTATTTTCTATTTTTTGTTAAAAAAAAAAAAAAAAAAAAAAAAAAAAAAAAAAAAAAAAAAAAAAAAAAAAACAACTCTAACCTGTCTGTGTTCAGTTTCAACTCTTTCTTGCGTGCAGGTTTTGGTGTTGGTTAATTACCACACAACTAATGGTTTTCATCTCACCATGTCTTACTGACACAAGAGTTGACTAGCCCACAAGATTATGGCTTGTGGTAAAGGCTGCAGAAATCCATAAATGGTAATTAGCTCACCATGATGATGACGGCATTCCATCAAAGAGTTGGCTAGTCCAAAAGCAAATGGTTTTTGGTAAAGACATCTCAATTCCGTTGATAGCTGTAATGGTTTGCTCAAAACCATAGGGTACTCAACTCACCCATGCTTCATTGCTGAGAGTTGGATGGTCATCAATTCACCATGGTTTATTCCTTTTTGGAATCCAAAAATTGGCTAGTCCTGAGCAAACGGCTACAGGTAAAGACATTTCAAATCTGTTTCTAGTTGCTGATTTGCTAATAAATCAGATGGTTATCAGTGTACCATAGTTTTTGAACTTAAACATTTGGCTACTCCAGTAGTGATGGTTGTTGGTAAAGAGACATCAAATCCATTATTTTCAATGATTCACCTCTCACAGGTGTTAACACACCTGGATGTGATGAGAATAGTTTGAAACTAATATGTTTTGATGTACATTTTGTCATTTGTTGCTGCAAAGATATGGCGTTTCAAAGTTTTGTCATCATAGAGATGTGATTGTTTTGGTTCTTTGCTGCTGATGTTCGAGTACAATCCTCTTATTCTGAAGTGTTAACGCTCTATCAAGAAACTGGAACTTAACCTAGTCAAATTCCAATTTAGGGGAGGATTGTTGGGAATTTTAGAAGTTCCTACTGATGAAGTTCTACTGACAGGTTCCTACTGAAGCTATTGATGGTTTCCGCTGATGACATGGTTCCTGCTGATATTGTATTCCTACTGATATAGTTAATCAGTATTAATTTGTTAGGATTTGCATGAGCTATTTTAGGTAGTTATATGCATTTATTTTACATTTACTGTTAATTTAGGGTTCCTTGTGTATAAAAGGAACTAATGTCTTTTGTATTAGAGAACTCTTGAGAAAACATTCCAGGAAAACTTCTTTAGAGAGAGTGAAAAAGATCCATAGAGGATTATTGTTTTATCAGAAAAACCTTGTTGGTAACTTTGATTGTGTCAATTATTATTCCACTGTGCATCAATCAATCTATGTTATTCATACCCTAGTTGAGTCCAGATCCTAGGTTTCAACATTACAACCTTCGAACACCAGCTCAACATCTTTTATCCAGCACATATGGATGTCTTGGATATAACTCCTCCACAGACACTCCATAGTAAGCTGCCTCGGACTCTGCATCTTCAAGCCAATTTTTCCTCTCCCTTTCCTCATAAATTCTTTTGTACATTCTCTCCTCTTCCAAAAACTGCTGGAATGCTTCTTCATCCAACCTTGACTGTTCTTCATCTTCCTCCAAAATTGTGTGTTCTTCTTCTTGCTCATAAAGAGCTTCAAGAAACTCTTGTTCCATAGTTTTCCTTATATCGTCTTTATCCATCCACTACAAAAGTAATACATTTGCACATCAACTAGAATGTAAACACACAAGAACAATCGTTATGCAAATGACAATTAAATGAATACCTGTTGCCTTCTACCATCACAATGCCTTTTTCTACCTCGAACCATACTTTCATTTGTTGGTTTTGGTACTTGATCCTTGTGACAGCTAGACTTATTATGTCCAACAGTTTGACAATTGGAGCATTTAATCTGTTTACGAGCTCTAGATTTACCCATTTTGACGCAATTTCACTGAATTCAGGCTTTATGTTTATGAATTCAAATTTATGGTAAAATGTGAGAATAAAGTGCTTCCTATAACTTAATGCAAATATGAGGACAGGATAGGGGACTAAAACCTTAGTCCCCTATAGTCTTAAACTATTTGAGCAAGGACCATAGTTCTACCAACACCCAATACAATCAAAACTGATATAAAAACTATCTTAGACGAATACAACAATTAACAACAAAATTAACAAATTAAAACACTAGAACATAACATATAGATTCATTAATTTCATATTAAACATTAAATATTCAGTACATATTTTTTCAAAAAAAAAAGGAAAACATAACCACTTCATTTCCTTCTCAACACTTTGTCTTCCTAAGATCATCAAGGAAGTTGCTCCTGTCACACACTTGTGAGTGTGTTTGACAGATCATCCTCCTTATCTCCAACGCCTTCAAGACATTAGCGTTTTGCTTGTTGCGAAGATCCTCAAGAACCTTGTAGTTCATCGTTGTAGTTCGAAAGCCTTCGAGCTCAGAGATGTATTCTTGGGTTTCCTTCATACCAAGGATCAAGTCAGTCAAAGTGTTTTGGAGGCCATTAGCAATTTTGATGTCCTTATCGTTTTCTCTCTGTTGTTCCCCGTTCACTATCGTTTAAAACAGTTTAAGAATAAAAAACAAGTTAATAGTGAACAATGACTAAAATTAACATAAGTAATACACACTTATAAATTTTCAACATCATATTCTTATTAGAAATAAATCAACAAAGAATACGTTACCCAAGTACTTGCGGAATAGTACTTGGGATTGAAATGACAAAGTTTGGTGACTCCTCTCTAAGCTCAGGCTAAGTTTGAGCACAACTCTTAGAGCTCACTGAGCTATCTCAGGAACTAAGTTGTATTTGGAGGAGTGAAAAGATGGCTTGCGTGTATGTGTGTTTTTACAATTCACAAGCTTGATATTTTCACTCCATCTCTTATGCTATTTATACATGTATGATATTTGACTCTTTCCTAAGTGACAAACTGACATCATACAGAAGACAAAATACTGATGTATTTTGTCTTTGTTTACAAAGATTATTCTAGGTAAGAGACAAGACTACTTTCCTAAGTTCAGTGATGACACTGCGCCTGATCTTTTGCCATTCATGGAAAGTTGACTTTGGTTGATAAGGACTTCGTCTTATCTGATTCAAACTTATCCCGCCTTGTCCCACTCTTTCTTCAGTCTTTACATCCTTCAGTCTTCTACTTCAGTTTGTCTTTAGTGTAAGTAGTTGGAGAGGAGTCTTAGGGATTCAGTGAGTTATTTTCATCACTCACTGAATCCACTATCTTCTTCTTGACTCAGTTTTCACCCTTTAAGTTACGCCTTACTGAGTGGAGAGACTTCTTCTTCGCCTCGTACTGAGTATCCTGAAGATGACTCACTGAGAGACTATGCACTCAGTGACCTGTTAGTGTTTAACGGACTAAACACTTGGGTTATTTTCTATTCAAATCCTAGATTAAGGGGTTTGGGTATTTACTGAACCCAACAGTCTCCCCCTATTTGGATATACAAATAGCCTAAGTGTTTGATCAGTGTAAGTGAGCAAATGGCTTCTTCTTACACTGAATGTACTAATGAATACAATAAGGAACACTGAGTAAATTAACAAAACATACATCTTTTATTGATCAGATTACATAGTTCCTATCACTAGTACAAAAGATAAAACAAAATGATGTCAGTCCAGATGGATTCCCAGTGCTTCAAGCTTGACTTTCTTAGTGATGAGTGTTTCCCTGTCAGGATGGTCTCTTATTTTGGCATTCAGGTCTTGACAGAACCTGTTGTTTGCTGGGGTTTGTATCTGAGAGGCCACTGGTATGTAGCTCAGCATTGCAGCTAAACCAGCCTGATCAATATCACTCCATCTTTGAAATGCTGGGTTTCCATAGACATCAATGTGGAATAGCCCTCTTTCAGGCTTCTCAATCACTAGACAGTTCACAAACTTAACACCTTCTGGTAGTTCCCTGTTGCATTCGAGACCAGGCACTTTTATCTTAGGCTGGAACTCAACCCTCTTTCTTTTGCCAGTGGATGATTGTGGTTGAGATCCTTGAGGTGCTGTTAAGGCAGGCTGAATTCCTAGTTGAGCTGGTGCATCCCTCAGCCTTTCATATCTTTTGCTGAGCATCTTCATCAGCTTCTTAACCACCTTGTTCTGCTTCTTTTCAATTATTGTACTGAGTTCACCGAGTTCACTGATCCCAAAGTCAGTGAATTTTAGGGGATCATGAACCTCAAAGTGTCTTTTATCATCCCCCCTGTAGACGTTCATAGCCAGTGGTTTAGACATGGGAATGATTTTTACATCAGTGATCTTCTCAGGCAGCCTTCTGCTTGTCATTGACCAGTTGTAGTCGTCAATCTTTGCTTTCCTGATGGCAGCAGATCTTTTGTTCTTTTCTTCCAACTGTTTTTTCATTTCTGCCATCTTAGCTGCCTGAGAATCCTTAAACTTTTGTCCTGCCTGAACCTTTTGAAGCTTCTTTGGATCAATTCCCACATTCTCAGCTTCTTCGGCAATCACTTTAACCAGTGCTTCCTTACTCTTCTTATCTTCCTCGGCTTGTTTCAATCTCCTTTCTTCTTTAGCGAGATATTTATTTAGCTGTTGAGGTGTGAGAAGGTATTCAGTGTCACCGATTTTGTAGGGAATCTTCTCAGGCTCAGTAATTGTCATTTTGCCTTTTCCTTTGTCCTGGCCCGAGGAAGATGATGCAACCAGGGGGTGTTGTTGTTGTTATTGGTGTAATCACTGTTAGTGTTGTTGTTGTTGATGTTGGTGGTGGGATTGATGAGATGGGTGTTGCTGAGACTGGTGCAGATGATGATGTTAGAGCTGCAGATACTGATGATGTTGGCTCCCCCTCAGTGTGAAAAGGAGTTTCTTCAGCAGTATTCTCCCCCTCAACTGTTGCCGTAGCGTCAGTGAGGGCAAGAGTTGGTGGTGGTGCTGAGGGGGAAGGAGCTGCTTGACCCTTGAAGGCCTGATAAATTTCAGTGATCATTGCCTTCATATCGGAAGTATCTGTTAGGAATTAGAAAATTCCAGTGTTGAAAGAGTCGGTCACCCCAACTATTATCTAGCATAAGTTAGCTCGTAGATTGGTCATTAGTTACTGTTTATGTAGTTAGTTAGTAGCGTAAAATAGTGTAGTGCAACACCGTGGAAGAAGGTCGGGTCTTTACCCACTGTATCCCTGATCCACAGGCCGTCAGGAGGTCGTTTAGTTTGTAACCTATAAATACCCTCTACCTTGCAAGGTAGAGGGTTGGATGTTCTTTGGTAATCTAATATTCCACAAGTTTCTCTCACTAGAATGTCCCACTCTTTCTCTCTCTAAAACCATCTATGTGCTCATTGAGTTAATGTTATGATGTGTATGTGAAAAGCTAATATCTAACAATTGGTATCAAGAGCCATGGTTTGATCATATCTTGCACATCTTTGGATTTATAGTGGTTTTTAGGTGGTTTTTGAGTTTGAAAAAGTTTTGTGGTTTTTGCATCATTTGGTTGATCTCTTGTGTTAAAGTTTGAATTTTGTTGGTACTTTTATGTTTAGAATCATCAAAAGTGTTTAGGTTTTCATTTGGTAAGCTTGAATCATCTTGGTTGGGTTGTTTTTGGATTGAAAAGTGAAGTTTATTTGGTTTTTCAAGCTAGCGACTTAGCTCTCGGTATAGTTTCTTGCTAGCGACTTACTTCACAGTTTTGTAGCGACTTACAGTGTTAAAAAACTAGCGAGTTAGAGCTAGCGAGTTAAAGTACAAGTAGTGGAAACTCCACTACGGGTAGCGACTTGTTGTAGCGACTTGGTCAGTAGCGAGTTGCTCTTTAGCGACTTGCATTGTTGGCGACTTGAGTAGCGAATTACTGCTGAATTTTTGCTAGCGACTTGAGTGCTAGCGAGTTACCACCTAGCGACTTACATCTAGCTAGCGGATTGGAAAGCTAGCGACTTAGCATGGTGGCGAATTAGTGTTAGCGACTTGGGTTGAGTACTAGTTAATTGGTAGCGAATTGATTCTAAATTCTCTAGAGACTTGGGGAGTAATTCATAATAACACAATGTCTGTCATCACGGATTCCTTAATCACCAAAGTACTTGCTCTCTATGACACAGTCCAGAATAGTGAAACAGAATGCCCATCTGAAGGCCTCACACTAAATAATTCAGTATCAATCAATCAGAACAACTCAAATAAGTCACACTTAATTTCTTCAGATGATACTAAGAATGAGGAATGCACCAGTGAGCCGTTTCAACATCTCAGTCGGCTTCTAAAATTACTCTTATCAACAACCATGGATCGAACAAGTTGTGCCATCCTTCGTCAGGACTTTCCCACTTTGACAAGAGCTGTGTTGCTTAACCTAGAACGACTGAGGTTTCAAATTACCAATGAAAAGTTCTCAACTGATGATTCTCATGCTGCTCTCCAAACCATCTTCAACCAATTTCAACCACTTATCCGGGAAGAATACTCCTCAGATTTTGATAATACCATGACTGGAATGTCCTTCAAGAAGCACACGGGAATGGAAATTCATGAGTTCAGAAACTCATTTATTCAACTCATGAGTAATATGGAAACATACATCGAGGAAGCTGCAAAAGAGAATAACAATCTGAAGGAATTAAATGAATGTCAAGAGTGTCCATGGAACAATGATGACGTGTCATGCTTCACTCCAGTTAAACCAGCAGAATACACTGATTGCAGAATCTCAGTTATGATGGAAAAGGATGAAGAAAACAACACTGATCTCAAATTCTCAGAATCAGAAAAGGTATCAATCAACAAGGTACTCTTATCTGATCACACTTATTCTCACAAAAAGGTACATGACTCTTACCCTGAACAAAACAATGTGGAATCAATCTTTGTTTTGTCTGAATCTGATGCAAGTAACATGATTGGAAAAAGGGTATATGATGAGCTTTCAAACAAATTTTCAATTCTTGAAAAACACTGTATCTCTTTGCAAATTGAAATACAACATAAGGATGAAATGTTTTATGCAAATAAACAGTGTAGTAATCTGGAACTTCCAGAATTTAGAGAATTTTTTGAAATTAATCAGTTAAAATCCCAGATTCAGGACAAAGATTCGACCATAAGAAATCTGAAATCTCTTCTTTCAGAAGCCCAGAATTATGACTGTCATGAGATGAGTGATACACTAGAATCTAGGAATTCTGAACTAGCTCTATGTGTATCCAACCTTCTAAGAGAAAATGAGCTTTTAAGAAAGAACCTTGAGGAAACTAACTCTAAATCTGTCAATCAATCTAATCTCCTGATGAAAGATATTGATGACCTAAAAGAACAAATTCAGAATAAGAGCTTCAATATTGTTGCCCTAAAAAATGAGCTCAGGAAGTATGCTGGAAATAGAATGAACACTAAGTTTGCAAAACCTTCAACTTTGGGAAAGTCAACAGTTCAGAACCACTTGAAACGAACAGTGATTAAACAACCTAATGCCTTTAGGTCTGAAAGAGCTAAACCATTGAAATCTAAGCTTACATCCCAAGTTGACAACAAGTCTGTTTTGTCAAAACCAGTCACTTCATTGCCTAATTCAGATATGATGAATCCCATGCATAGGACTAATGAACATCACCCACAAGTCAAAAATGCTATATGCTTAACTAGATATCATGCAAAACATAGTCTGACAGATCATTCCCCTAGGAAATTCTCAGATCACAAAAAGACAAATAGTCAAAACAAGGGTGTGCACTCATTTAGTTCATCTCACTGTGGCTTCAAATGGATTCCCACTGGCAGACTATTTAAGTATACAGGACTTAAACGAACTTACATTCCTAAATCATGCCTCAAGTGGATTCCCACGGGTAAACTTTTCAAGAATGAAGAACCTATTAGGATCCCCATTAATGATACGTCTGAATTATACTGTGTTGAATCTAAATGTGAGACTAAACATGTCACTAACCCTTCAATGTACAAGTCTACATGTGCTTCAAGTACAATGTGTTCTCAGTCTTTTTCAGGTACAATGCTCAACTCAATCAGGAACTTCATGACTTGGTTCCCCTCAGATATGAACATGGCTCATTCAGGAGCTATAGCTTGCCAGAGTTGATGTACCTCTTACTTTGACTCCTATTCATTTCGAATCTGGACTCGTCCTTTCATGTCTTTGTATAAATCAAGTTTAAAAAAAAAAAAAAAAAAAAAAAAAAAAAAAAAAAAAAAAAATTTTACTCCTCTCAAAACTTTATCATTTTATCATTTTTTTTACAATCTAATAATGAATATACTCCTTGTTATCGATAACATCTACGGTCCTAGAAATGTCATTCAATAATGGCACGGGATCATAGATGAAGTTCGAACAATAGATATATTCTTGGTAGTTTAATGGGTTCGGGTAATATCAATCAATGTTCTGTGTTGACATTGATTGAGGGGGAGATTTGTTTTATACACCATTGGCTTCTGTGCTGGGTATGATGCTTGTTTATTTGTACTATGTGGTGATTTCCTGCTTGTGTGACTAACTGGTTATACTTTTGAAATATCTGGGAATGGGTTTCTCCCTGTTATAGGCTGTGATTGTATCTTGCTCATGAGACTTTCAGTGTGTGCTTTCGGTGTAACTGCCTATGTGTTGAAATGTTGAATTGAATTGTTTCATGATGATCAGTGTAATAATCAATGCTAGAGACGTTATCTTATACGTGTTAGCATATTATTACCACTCATTCACTAATACCATAGGGACCAAACTTGTCATATAGTGAAAGTTTTGTTGCACTAGCGAATTACCACCTTAGTTCATAACCACAAGGACCAATTGTGTCATATTGCCTAAGTGAGGTTGTATACCCCTAGCGAGTTACCCATTAGCGAGTTACCTTGTCTTTTCTCTCTTCTCTCTCTCGTTTTTTTTTCTCTCTTCGTCTTCTCATTCTTACTAGCGACTTAGCTTAAGGTTTGCTTTGATTCCCTCTTATTGTTACTATCTTATGCTTTAGTGTCTAGTGTCTAACTTATCACTATTTCCAGATCCTTTCTGTGCTCGCGTTGTGTGATTTGTTGTCTCTCTCGCTTAGGTTCGGATCTTCTTTGTAAATCGTATGTGTGTTACTTATAAAATGATTGAACGTGTTATACATTGTTTGGATTATATTGTTTGGACTATATTGGTTGGATACATTGATGGATGAGTAAAATGGATCAGACTGATGGGTTGGGTTAGGTATGTTCTTGGTGGCGAGTTAGATTGTTCTTGGTAGCGACTTAGTATGAATGTTCTTCATGGCGAGTTAGAGCTCTACATAGCGAATACGTCACCGCAGCGAATTAGTTCACTAATTTCCAGCGACTTAGTTAGCGAGTTAGTAACTAGCGACTTGTATTTACAAGTTAGCGAATTAATAACCTAGCGACTTAGTTAACCTCTTTGTAGCGACTTGGCTTAGTTACTGTACATGGCGACTTGACTTTACGAGCTAGCGAATTATCCTAGCGACTTGGTTAGCGAATTAGCAGATAGCTACTTGTATTTTCAAGTTAGTGAATTTATTACCTAGCGACCTAGTTGTCTGCTTGTAGCGACTTGGTTTAGGTTTTATTCATGGCAACTTGGTCTTACATGTTAACGAATTAGCTTAGCGACTTAGAGTGCTAATCCTTTTGTGGCTTGTCCGTGGCTCTAGATGACGACTTGTTTTTACAAGTTTATAACAGTGTTCATGATTGAGAATTAGTCTTAGGGTCAAGGATTTTTAAAATACTCTAAGTTTTGCTAAAGATGATTTCGCTCTCACTACTCCTAGGATCTCCTAATTCGGCTTGTTGAATCAACTTACTCTATGTAAACTGTTATGACATCTCTGTTTAGGCAAAAGGTACTTGGGTTCTCTCACGACTGCCAAATGTTACTTTTTGCCTCATACATATGTGTTATATCACTTTGTCATGTGTATCTTGATTCATGTCTTGTTCACTCTGTATTGCACTCTTTTGCCCTTTAAGTCCCCAGAAGCTCGTCATGTAATCATTTATTTGTATGAATGTACTTCATTGATATACCTCATTTATGAATGTTATCATATACCTGAATGTTGTCATATATTTGTAATCTATGCCACTCAATCCTTCTCTGTATGTGTTTTGGGGACTCATTCTGAGTTACTATCTCCATGTTAATGTTGTCTCACTTACCAGTTATCATCTAACCTGTTCCCATCTATCACTATTGATTGTATGATTACTCAGAACATCAATGGCAAGTTCAATCCCAGAAAAGAGCGCTACCCCGTCGGGATCATCCGGAATTCTCTCTGACGATGAAATCCTTCCCAAAAGTCAATGGGCTGCTATTGGTAAAAGCAACTGTTATGTGGACCTACAAAGGCTCCAACAAAATCCGATACTCAAAGTTTCAATTGACATCCTCAAAAACACTAACTTCTTCGGAGCTATTACCAAGCAATGCTCAATTCCTACCATCTACATTCAGCAATTCTGGAACACTGTTCAATGGAATAAAGTCACTGCACGATACTCTTGCAAGCTGGATAATATGGAGTTCACTATTGATTCTGATATTCTGAGCAAGGCTCTTGGAATCACACCATGTAACCCTGACGTTCGTTCTGAATCTCCGCCTGGTGCTGACGATCTGATCGTATTTCTTATTGGGTTGGGTTATCAGAACAGTATTTCAAGAGCATCTGACATCATCACCGGACACATGTACCAACCCTTGAGAGCTATCACAACCATTCTGAACTTATGCTTATCTGGGAAAACTTCAGGGTTCGATAAAGTGAGAATTCCTATCTTGCAAATCCTATGGGGAATCGTTAATAGGGTTGATGTGAATGTCTCAGATCGTATTTGGGAAGAATTCTCGTTATCAATGAACACATTCATAGCTGACAGAACCTATTTCCTGAACAATGTTCAAGGTCGAAAGAAACAGAACAAGCTTGTTATTCCCAGCATCAGATTCTCTAAGCTTGTCATCCAGTACTTACAACAAACTCACAAGTTCAATCCTAGGAGTGAATCAACTCTACATAAGGCTGATGAAGAATATGTCTTGGGTAACCTTAAATATGTTCCTAGAGGTGTGGTCAATGAAATATTTGGCTTGCCAATTCCTGACTGTCTGCTCACAGAAGATATCAAGAAGAAGGACTACTTCAAGCAATACAAGAAAAGAGCAACCAAACTCTCTGCTAATGTCACACCCTCTCCTTTACAACCAAATGCTACCATGACAAAATCAGCCTCACAAGCATCCTATGCCTCTCTTCCTAAAAAGAGACGTGATAGTTCTCAGCAGTCTGACACCATCTCCAAGAAGCAGAAAGCAAAAAGGAAGAAAGTGGAAAAGGAGATTGGTGAGAACACTGAGACACCAAGGAATGTTTCCAGGTTAACTGATGAAGATGATGCTAATCTGCAACTTGGAATTCAGCAAAGCCTTGAAGATCAAAATGTGAAGGCTCCAGTGGGTGGAGTTATGTTAAGAGAACCCGCTCAACCACCTCAACAAACAAACCCAATCTCACTTGACAAGGGTAAAGGAGTTGCTAGTGATGAACAAGCTGCTCACATGCTTTTAACTATCTCATCATCTCCTTCTAGCACCACTAATCAATATGAGCTGAAGAGAAGAACAGATTCACCTCATGTCTACAGATTGGAGCACCTCAACTTCAATGAAGCAGTCACCGATGCTATTGAAGGAGAAGTCAGGGATGCCGTGGAATGGGCAATGGAGGCTCCACTTCTCAAACGATTCAAGGACCTCCCCATCTCCGATATGAGAGCAGCTCTGTGTGAAAGAATGTATGAGGCTGAAGAGGACAAGCATGGGGTTCACAGTAAACTCTATAAAGCACTTGAAGAATCTATTAAGTTCGATAATTATGAGCAGTTTAAGGTTGACGTTGGGGAAAAAGAAGCTAAAAGGAAAAGGAGGACAATTGTGATGGAAACATTGATGAAGGATCGCAAAGATCACGAAGATCCTCCACCAACGGGAGGGGCTGGAACTTCTGGAGCTGGCAATCCTTCCTCAACAACCAATTCACCTCCATCACAGCCACCATCATCACCTCCAAAACCGTCCAATCAATCAGACTCTACAAACAAACAGGGTACACAGAAGAAATCTGCTGCCTGGACGACGATTGATTCCAGGTTCACCTCCACATCCACCTCAATTCCTGATGATCAAGTGGTCCACGAAGAATCTCAGGTTATGGCGGACTCAGAACCAGATGAAGATGATGCGTCGACAAAGCATATTCCCAAGCCCCCAGAAGACTGGTTTGACTCTTACATGGCTGGGAATCGCATTGGCACATCCAGAGTTGCACCTTCAAAAGACACTATTCAAAGCTGCATTATGGAAGATAGACCTCCTTCTCCTGAACCCACATGGACCATCCCAGAGTCTGACTCTATGATTCCTAACAACAATTGGGCATCAGTTATCACCAATAATTATGAAGTTCCAGCCGAAGACTCTCTTCTGCACTACACTGGTGATATGGGAAGCTTTATCAAATGGTTCTGTGAGCGGAAAAGTATCTCATCCATAACTCCAAGAGATCTAGAAGGTCAAGCTTACGAAATTGTCAAAGTCTTCCATTCTGATGCAAATCATCTTCAATATCAGATGGAAGAATGCCATAAGATGCTGAATGACCAAGTCAGTGAGCAAATCAGTCGCTTCAATGTCAACAAATCTCTTCCTCTTGGTGGTGAACCATGTCAAATAACCATTCAGGCTGAATTCTTCTTTAATCTCGACTTGGACTATCTGTGTGCTCACTCTGCGGAAAGAAGACCTGCTCTATCAATTTCAAAGATGAAAGCTGCAACCTATTCTGATCAGGGGCTTGAGCAGATGGTTCCTGATCAATTTTGGGCAAATGAAGAACAAAAGTATGATATTGCAGCATGTTATGGTATTTCCCACTGGTGGTTCAAGAAGAAGAAGTTCTACATTGACAGACATGGTGCTGATAAAAGACGCAATGATGTCAGATCAAAACTGCAAATCTTAAGCGTTGTCAGTGTAGAGATCTTCCCGATGTATGGATATGAGTACTTGAAGAAGATTGTCCTTAAAAGAGCTGATTTCAAAATGTATACCATTGAAGAGAACGACTTCAAACATCTTCTGCCCAATGATTTCGAAGATCTCTATCTCCTAAATCTTCAAGGACACCTGGAGCACTTACCTGTACGTGAGAAAAAGGCCCTCTCTGCAGCTGTCACTCTTTGGATCAGGGGCTTAGTCATTCAGAAACGAGTTGAGGACCTTCAGCTTGGCATTGAAAGCTACCAAACCAGGGTCAACCTCACAAGTCCTCAATGGAGTGCAGCTGGGCATGAATTTCATCGAGAATTCAAAGTTCTTGACACCCCTAGAGCTGTCATCTTCACCGACAGATATGGATCGCGTATGCTTATGCGTCTATGTGAACTCTACAAGTTTAGTGATGGTACGCTCAAAATGGTCGAAGAAGAACTTGACACCAGAGTGAAAGAAGCCAAACTTGATATGAGATCTTGGGTTAAAACTACTTTCTGGACTGATGATGACGTGAAAAGATGTGAACATTTCATTGCTGCAATCAGACGAAGACTCAAGACACGAAGGATCTTCCGCAGCCTTGAAAGCTTTGTTGGTGGAAGGCTCCGTGATGGTCACTACAAACTTCTTCAGAGAACTGAATGAAGATTTCTTCTGAATACCGTTTATGTTTTGTTAACTTTGTGTATTATATGGTGTAACAAATATGAACAACTGTAATTCATGTAATAGTGCTAGGATTTGTACTATGGTTTCCCCTTTTGAAAAGGGGAAACATCTGTGTTGTCCTTTTTCTTTATCATATAAAATCGGACACATTTTTCTCCTACAAATATTTTACCTCATACTTATTTAAATCACTTGAGATCCAAAATCTCAAAGGATTTAAGATTTTTGATCGGGGGAGAAAATGTGATATAAATATGAAAGATGGTAAAAGATAAGATGACCAATTTTTGTGCAAACTTCTCCCTTATATGTGCTAAACAATTTTTTCGAATCTCGAAGCACATATTAAGGGGGAGAACTCTCTTTGTAAATTCAAGTCATCAGGGTATACCACACTTTAAAATATTTGAAAGTACCTTGATCACATGGCTTCTAATCCTTTGATGATAAAAGGTTCCCTCTAGTAAGTGCAAAACTCTTTTCAAACACGAGGCACATATTGAGGGGGAGCAAATTTATGGAAACCTCATCCTTCCTGGAAATGCTTTATCTACTTGATTTGATCAAGGAAGTGATGGTGATTTTTTTAGAAAATGGTAATCAAAGAAGTAATTTCTTTCTCTTGCCTCCGTGTGCAAAACATTTTCAAATACTTGATGCACATGTTGAGGGGGAGTTCTCGTTCTAAAATTATCAAAAACAATTCAGGTACAAAATGCTTTGATAATATATCACAAGTATCTGAATTGATTCTCAAATGGTTTCTATTGGATCCTATGGCAGATGAACAATACCAAATAGACCGACCAACTTTACTTTAATGTACGGTGATATAAGGATGATAAGGTTAGGTATTGGTTCCCATGATCCGCCAGAACCGGAGGGATCTACCCAGGGACAATCCACTAGTTAGTGTAGAAGTCCTTAGGTAAGATGATAAAAGGAGAAAAATGAGATAAGGGAAGAGTGCGGACTAAGACTGAGCTAGTACTGGAATAAACCCAACAAGGTTCTAGCTATGAAGTCTCGGTAAGCACTGAAGGGGTTGAAGAATTAAAAAGAATTGAATGAGAAAAGGGTGAAAACAAATAGCCCTCCATTTATTCAACCTTAGGGCAGAAACCGGGTTCAATTCATATGCTACTGATGGTAACATCGGTATTGAAGACAAGACGTCATGGACCCAGTGACGCACTGCACTTCAACTTTCCAAACCACTCAAGTTCCTCTTAAAAGGACTTGTTTCATTCTCACGGGGAACCGACATTATCTATCGACTTTCTCTTAGAGATGGTTGATATTGAAGTAGGAGACCCTCTCCCTAGTCTCCGGCACAGGATCCAAATATGCACAAATTGAGTCTAGAGCCACGAGATCATCAATAAATCTCATTAGGACACTTTTCAATGAAGACTCTCTGTTTCACACAATGTGGAAAGAGAGTTTATATCTTGAGTCCTACGCATTATCCTTGTGGTATTGCCAGAACATCTGAGTGATGTGTTTACACATTCACAATGAAGATGGAAAGCCTTCTGGAGCCAACATCAAACAAGCTCCTGGTAGGTGGCATGTGAGATCTATCATATAGATCAACCATGTGACAACTGAACAGAAACAATGGGGCGATTCAATCTCTTGAATCAAACCTGGTTCAGGTTATGGATTGACGGATTCCTTTGAAAAACCGGTCTTTGTGCTTAAAAACCCTTTTCTTTAGCACATCGACTGTGTACTCATTTTTCAATCCAAAAGGTATTTTTATGATTGATAATTGATTTTCAATAAAACCTTCGTTGTATTGCAAAAACAATTTCTATAGAGCAATACACGATTGTTTTTCAAATCTCTTTTCATCAATCAGTGGACTTAAAATTCGCTGGTTCACTCACTCCGTGTTATCTTCTTTGAGATGTTCCGGTTTGAGAACAGCTAGAACAGCTGCGAAACCCTGTCAAGGAGATTCTTAGGAATCCTACCTGATCACAGGCAGTACTTGTACTGATCAACGGGGAACCGTGGGCCGTGTACCTCAATTCAACGAAAGTGATCAAAGACACTTTCGTGCGATTTGTTGCTAACTGTTGTATGCAGGTACGCTCGACGTTTGCAGCTGATCAGAATGAAGCGGTCAATCCATAGCCGCATGCTCACTTAACACATTCATCTCAAAAGAAATCATGATTAGTGCATCAATGACTCTGATATTTTCACTCCATGCTTCTGCTACGCTGCTGCCAATATCATGATTCAACAAATGCTTCCGCTACTCTGATGAGAAGATTTCATGATCCAGAATGTGAGCATGTCGGTCCTAAAGTCACAACACCACAAAGGATGTGTCAGAGATTGTTGATTGCTGATAATCTCAAAAGCTGGCTCATATTTACTATCTCTTGAATCAGAAATGGACCTCCTATTTAAAGTACATATCCTTGCAGACTTTGAAGTTGCACCACCTATGCACTAAGTTTACGATGTTGATGTATGAAAGTCTACGAGCTCAAGAACAATGTCAAGACTAGAATGCTAGGATTTGAAATGTAAAATATGGGGTGACCTCCCTTAGGGGGAGATTGTTAGGAATTAGAAAATTCCAGTGTTGAAAGAGTCGGTCACCCCAACTATTATCTAGCATAAGTTAGCTCGTAGATTGGTCATTAGTTACTATTTATGTAGTTAGTTAGTAGCGTAAAATAGTGTAGTGCAACACCGTGGAAGAAGGTCGGGTCTTTACCCACTGTATCCCTGATCCACAGGCCGTCAGGAGGTCGTTTAGTTTGTAACCTATAAATACCCTCTACCTTGCAAGGTAGAGGGTTGGATGTTCTTTGGTAATCTAATATTCCACAAGTTTCTCTCACTAGAATGTCCCACTCTTTCTCTCTCTAAAACCATCTATGTGCTCATTGAGTTAATGTTATGATGTGTATGTGAAAAGCTAATATCTAACAGTATCTGTTTGAATGCCAGTGACCTTTGCTTCCAAATTAGCCTGCGATAATTCCAAGGCAGTCATCCGAGGCCCAAGATTCCAGGCCATAGAAGAGTAGCTATCTGAGTATTCAAAGAACCCAATGAGGTCTGAAGAGACTGGACTGAGGATTGAAGACCCTGGACATTTGCAGATTGGAGCATATATATCAGTTCAGTGAGTCGAGATGAATTTTTCACATACACCTCAGTGGCCTCCATTACTTTGGCATTGAGCGATGGGTCTTCTTTGACAGCATCCCTGATTTCATCAATGGTAACCCCACAAGTTTGAAGATGCTTTAGAAACTTAACCAGATTTTCATCCAGCCTTAGAAGATGTTGGTACATAAGATCTCTGTGCTCATGAACATTTTCATTGAAGGTGAGCACATCGGATCGAAGATCAGCATAACTGGCAGCGGCTTCAGTGTGTTGATCCCATAATTTATCAGTAACCCCATAATACAGCTTCCTTGAAGCTCTAGTGATCCACTTAACCAGTTGTCTTTCAGTGAGTGGAATAATATTATCAAAACGGTTAAATTCACCAGTGCTGGATGAGGAGGCTGAGTCATTGTCATCAGGTGGAAAGGGTGACTCAGTATGCTCCTGTGGATCAGGCTGAGGTTCTTGTTCAGATTGAACCTCAGCGTCCACGTCTTCCCCTGCTGATAAAATAACTTCATCACTTTCAGCAGGTTCATCATCAGAAGGTAGTAACTCAGCAACCTCAGCAACAGTTAACAAGGGGGTGGTGATGGGTTCCATATCAGCGGGTGGTATTGATCACTCTGAGTCTTTGTCCCCCGTGGACCCCTCGGACACTGGTGGGAGTTTTCCAATGCCTTCTCGGGAGTCAGGATTGGTTTTGGGTTCCGTATCGGCGGGTTGTTTCTTTCCCTCCGAGTCTTTGTCCCCCAGTGACCCCTAAGACACTGGTGGGTGTTTTCCAGTGCCTTTGGCGGAGTCAGTGATAGTTGTATCCCTATCAGAGGGTTGTATCATTCCCTCTGAGTCTTTGGGATTGATCAGTGTGCCCTCAGACAAAGGCTTGGATTTGCTAATGTCATCACTGGGCGTTGTGGAAGGCGCTCCTCTACCAGCGGGTTGTATGTTTCCCTCTGGATCTTGGGGAGTAGTGGTTGTGACCAAGGGCACTGACTGTGATGTATCAGTGTCCTTCGTTATCATGGGGGTGGATGTTTCCTGGTCACCAATGGGTGTCAAATCAGTCTTAGGCCTTTTTTGCCTTTTGACCAGTGCTCCAGAAGCCTCAGGGCCCTGAGACTTGGGTTTGGTCTTAGTCCCAGTCTGAGACGTCCCCCTTTTCTTTAAAGGAGCAGGGTTAGGAGACACTGATTCCCTTTGGTTGTTTACAGCAACCATATGGGCCGTCAATTCAATGTTTGTGACAAGGGATGGGTCCTTTTGAAAATTTGATTGGCTAAGGATGCCAGGTAAAGCACAAAATTTTTCTTCCTGAGGATAATTTGTACCCAGTAACACTGGCAAAGCACAAGAGACAAACCTAGGATACGAAATGTATTTCGTCCTAGTTTTGCTCTGTAGCTTGGTTACGAGATCACTGTAAATGATCTCCCCTATGTCGACAGTGACTCCATTCATCAAGCAGTATGCCATCATCAACTGAATAGAGTTAACTTGTTCAGTGGATGAGTGGTTCCCGCCGAGGACCTGAATCACAAATGTGAATAGGATCCTCCAAGCCACGGGAAATGAACTCTTGGTGACTAGGGTCTTGTCCAAAAATGTTGGATCTAAAACAATTTGTTTTAACCCATCCTTCACTGTGGAGGGTTCAGGATGGGCTACATATACACGTTTGTTGTAATCTAACCCTGTGGATGTGCAAAAAGTTTTATAATCCAGGGTGAATTGTTGCCCCCCGTTGAGACTGAACCTGATGAGATATTCCCTGAGAGGTCTAAGGTTGTTCTCATCAGTAGAAGGTGTCGGGTCAAACGCCTTGGCTATAGCCCAAAACTCCCTGAGGAGGTTTTGGTACAAAGTAGAGGGACACTGAACAAAGCCCGTTTTCAGTGGGCAGTTATAAAGAAATTTCATAATGTCCTTATAGGCTGGGACATTTTGAGGATATTCAAAATTGCCAATGACATTATTTGTTTTAAACTCAACATTTGTAAGGTCCCCTACCCACTGAGAAGCAAACTGGAGAGATTGTGTTCTAGCCATTTCCATTAAAGATTTTAGGGTTTTTGAAAATAATTTCTTTTGACTAGAACAATCAAGGTTTTTAGATCTCTCAAGTTTTGTGATGAAAAACTTTTGTAAATGTTTACAAGATGGGCTTTCCAAAAGAGGTTTGAAGAGTTTTTGAGAACACACAAATATTTCTGGGTTTTAGAAATGATTTTGACAGAGTTTTGTTGCAGAAAATAATTTGTGTGTGTTTGTTTGTTTTGGAAGAGGGTATTTATAGAGTGGTGAGAAGGGTGGTTTGTGCACAAATAGGAATATTAAGAGTCGGTTTTTGAAAAACGTTTGAATTTCCACATTTAATGCTACCACTCCATTACCCGCAGTAAAATCCCGTTTTTCAAGGGAACAGTTGCAGTGCACAGTAAAAGTGCACTTTTGCAGAGATAAAATATCAATTTGATATTTTTTGTGAGAGGAGGCATTAAATGCCAAGTGGGATGACAGTAAGACAAAGAGACATATATTCCTATATTAAATTAGCATAGTTACCAACCTAGGACATTTAAGTAACTGATACTTGGATCATTTAGTTACTCATTCAATGCTCTTTGTCAAATGTCAGGGACCCTGAATGAGTCTTACTCATTCAGTGAGAGGTTTATTTTGGGTGTTCAGGGAGGATGGACCATTTCAGAGAACTTACTGAGATTGGTTTTCAGATACCTAACTTTCAATGTCAAGCATTCCCAATTCAGCTTTCAGTCTCCTGAAGGTAGGTTCATCCAAGGGTTTGGTGAAGATATCAGTGATGAGTGTCTAAATACTCATCATTTTTGTACTGTTTAAACTGCAAAAACATCTGAAAACACTCAGAAACGCATCAAAATGATAAAAATATCACAAACAAGTGTTTTATATGTTTTAAATGCAAAAACATCAAAATCTGGTGAAAAACGTATCAAGTTTGCATAATTGGCAGTTTTAGTCCCCCAAGTTTGAAAATTTGTCAAAAACAGTCCCTGGTAAAACCAAATAAAGAGAAATATCATTTTGAGTCCCTAGGGATTCCTAAGTTGTCAAAATTGGTCCTTGAAACTTAAAATTACAAATTTACAACTTAGGTCCCTGAACTTTGGAATTTGGCAAAAATAGTCCTTGGAAAATCAAAAATGTCAAATTTAGTCCTTGTACTATTGAGGGTTGTCAGTTTTGGTCCCTTGTAACAACTTTGAGAAAATTACAGGAATGGCCCCTCAAGTTTGGAAAAGTTACAAACAAGTCCTTATCAAACCTAAACTAAGACTTGTCAAAAAAATGAATTGTGACCCCCCTGCCACTTAAGCCAATTGACCCCCCTGTCATAACTGTTTTTGACCCCTTGGTCAAACTCAAGTCAAACAGGCAGTACCTTTCCCTCCACCACAGTTATCTCCTTCCCCACTTGCCCTGTCCTCTGCAACACCTCACCAATTCCATCTCCCAACACCTTATCTCCTCCAATCCACTCATCATCAACCCTATAAACCCACCCCCCCTAGTTGCAGTAAAAAGGTCAACAGAAGTCAAAAAGAGGTTTCCCGCCAAAAATGTGATAACACTGAAAACACTCCCATTGGCTACAAAGAGTGGTGGGATTCAATCAAAGACACGTGGCAACATCATTGGAGCTATAAAAGGGGAAGAAAGACAGAGAAGCCAGTAACTTTGGTTTTTACCATTGTTCACATAGTGTAGTTTTACTGCTTCTTTTAAATTTATGTCTTTTAATGTTTTAAATGCTGTAATTTCCTTTAAAATAGTGTAATGAAACTTTAATGTCAGTTTAATTTCAGTTAAATTCTAGTTTCCAAATTTTGCTTAAATTACTTTAATTTTCATGTTCTTTCATTTCCAGTTATATGGTTGTTTATTGGACTCTATATCTCTTTTTAGCTCTTGACAATAGCTTTAAGACTTTTTAGATTCATTAAACAAGTTTCAGTTTTTAAATTAAGAAAAGTACTAAAAAAAACTAAAAAAAAGTCAACAGAAGTCAACTTATGATCAAATAAGTAGTTCTGGGGAAATGGAAGCTAAGCTAGATGGATTTCTGGTTTCTAGGTTATTGACAGTAAGCTAGGAGTGGTTTTTATACCTTGGTACTCATTTTTCACCTTGATCACATGTAAGTTCCATTTCTACTATTTTTACCCATTTACTGTTTCATTACTTTTCATGTTTGGATTTTCATGTTTTCCTGCTTCTTTGTTATTGTTTAATGTTATTATAGCTTAATTTTAGCAGTTTGTTCATTAAAAATCAGTTGTGCTTAAAAATGGAAAGCTACTCAGTTGAAATACAAAATTGACAAAGTTGTGTTCTTGACTAAGTTCTTGAAGTTTTATGCTCATTTAGTCTTTATATGTTATAATGTAATGTATGGAATCTGGTTTAGACTCAAAATCATTGAAACCTTTGAAGTTCATGTGACAAATGAAAGTTAAAGGGTTGTTTGGAATTGCTGATTAACTAGACCTCCAGTGTGTTTTTGTTGTTAGTTATACTTGTTTCAAGTCATTTTAGTACTCAATAGATCAGTCAAGTCATAATATTTAGTCCTTATTTAGTCTAAAGTCAAAATTAAGTTTTAATCTGTCTTACTTTCTTTTCTGTCATAATTTACAAGTCCATAGTCAATTTTTGTGTTTTAATGTTGATTATTTTTGTTAATTTCATGTTTCTATTGCTTAATATAACTTATTGAGTCAGTAAATTAGGTTATAAATACATATAAGTCAACTTTAGTTCATAAAGTAAAAGTCAAATTTTCATTAAGGTCATTTTTGAATAAAAAAGATATTTTTACTGTGGGTTTAATAATAAGTTTTAGCTTAAAAGCTTTTAGGGTATTCAAGGTTGGTTGCTTAACAAAAATACAAAAATATTAGATCATCTTTAATCAGCTGTTAGAGTGCTTATTTTCTTCTTTCTTTTGGACCCCTTGTCTGCATAAGTGCCCTGTGCACAGATTTTGGTACTCTACTTCATAAGCTCTCACAAGCTTATTAGTTAGCTTAATTATGTGAAACTTAGCTTTTTGAGAAGCTCACCTAGCTGTCTCAAGGATCCTAGTTTGGTTTTTCCATTTCTAGCTTATTTTCTAGGTCTGCTCAGTGCTTGTTATTTTGTCCATTTCTTGTGTACAGCTATTAATCATGGTTTTTCAGTTTCTTAATAAGCTTCTCATAAGCTTATTAGAATAAGCCAATCCTTGTAAATTAGATTTTTGTAAAGCTCAGTTGGTTAGCTAGTTAATTGCAGTTTTTATTTTCAATTCGTAGCTTATTTAAGTGCTTATTAATTAGCTAGAAGTTGCCCACAAAACCATAATGTACTGTGTAACAGTGCTTATTTTTGCTTATTTGTGCTTTTTCAGTGCTTAATTCATGGTTATTGTGCTTATTCAGTGTTCATACTAGCTTATTTACATGAGCTTAACTTGTTTCCATCATACTTGTGCTTATTCAATAGCTTAAAAGTCATTTAGCTTAAGCCTTTTTGCTTATTTCATTTTTTTTGCCTACTGTTGAGATAAGCAGCTTATTCAGAGCTATTTGTTGGTTTTTATAAAAAGTCACAGTTGAGTAAAGTGCTTATTTTCTTGTGTTTAATAAGTTGCAAAAAGAAAAATCGAAAAAGAAAATGTTTTGCAAAAAGGGGGTAGGCAGGCTCGAACCTGAGACCTCCCCCTTTGTGAGAGTGATAGTGTGTACCTGGATGCCAATGCGCCCTTGGGACTTTTTCTGTCATATCTTCACACAACAAATCTCTTATACACGTTTTGTTAAGTTTAGCTTATTAAGTGTTTTTAGCTTATTACGAGCTTATTCAGTGTAGCTTTTTCAAGTTTTCTAATTTTCATAAATTTGTATTAGTATAAAGTATTTTCTGTATAAATTTCAGATTTTTCTCATAAGTTTTAGTATTTTTTAACATTTAATTAGTGTTTTATCTTATTTAATTCATAATAAAAAATATAAAAGTCAAAAAAATATAAATCTTTTTTGTAAAATTTTCTTTTATCATATATTTTGTAAGAAAATTAGTTTTACATTTGTAGGCCTTTTACATCATAAATTTTACGTTTTTGCTTGCGCTCCAGCGCCCTTTTTGTAAATAACGCTCGTTTCCATTTTAAGTAACGTTTCTAGGTAATTTTAGTACACGTTTTAGTTAAGATAGTTTATTTAAGTTATTTTATCTTATAAAATCACTTGTGAATGACCAACTGTAAGAAACTCGAAACAGTTCACACACCAATGCAATGAAGATCGGGAGAGTATAATGTTTCCCCAGGTCGTTATGTCCCAACGAGCTGTGCGAGAATAGTCAAACGTAAAGTGATCGGGAGATTTGAACGGGAAAAAGGGATTGTGATATGATTATAACTAAGGAAAAGCCCATAAACTACAGGGGCTTAAATGCAAATTAAAGAAAATTAAAAAGATAAAATCTATTAAATAAACGTTCATCGATCTGTAAATATAGTGATAGCGTTTATTTAATAGATTTTAACTTTTATTTCTTTTAATTTGCATTTAAGTCGCTAAGACATGCAAATCCCTACTATAGTTATAATCGTTTTTAGGCTTCTGATTGTACGTTTTTATTGACATAGCTGTGACAGAGCTATTACTATTCATAGTGTTAGTCAATCAGATTCCTATTTTTGTACATTCTATATCATTTCAGCATTCACAAGTCATTGTATGTGGAATATCACGCCTCACCAGGACATTAACGATCCAAGGAAATTTTAATCCTTGGTAAACTTGCATTCTCTCCCGGGCTGTCCCCCTTTTGTCATCTGTCGCGGTTGACAAGTGTGACGGAGAAATAAAAGAGGGTGGTTCGGGAGGAATCAAATTTTGGCGCCGCTGCCGGGGAGGCTAGCTGCGTATTATGACTTGTATTTTGTACTTTGTTGAAATACCTATCCTTGTATGTAAATTACATATACTTCATTTCATATAAACAATATAAAATACAAAAAGATTTTATGGTTGAAATCTATCTGTGCTTTGATTTGCATTAGACTGTCAATTTTCCTAATCTTGATATCCCTAGGTCTAAATTTTGGCTAAACACCATGTTTACACTAAAAAAGGATTTACTGTGCTTAGTATAATTCCTGGAATGTGATAGATCAGGTTTAAATCAGTTTCATGTATTGATAATCTCATTTAGGTTTCCCTTTTAGCCAATTTTTATTTTTCGTTTCTGTTTATATTATATCAAAAACCCAAAAATATTTTTCCTTTCTTTTTATAAATCAAAAATCAAAAAGATTCTTCTAGCCTTTTCTGAGTTTCTTTCTAAGATTCTTAGACTCATCTTAGTGATGATTATTCATAATTCTGTGAGTGGAAATCCCACTCCAATCATTCTCCCTACCTTTATCTTCATAATTCTGTGAGTGAACCCCACTCCAATTTCCCACCAAATCCCTGAGTGGCAATCCCACTCCACTTCCCCATGGACAAATTAATTCGGGGTCGAGTCAAGCTAGCGACTCGGTAATCAAAAACAGTAGCTTAACATGGGTTTTCACCCGTGTGTACCACCCTAGTGTGGGGGAGATGCCCCACATGTTGTATATAGATCTAAAAAATGTATGAAAATTGTAAATACTAAAAAAGAGAATAATTGTTGTGTTTCCACACTTAGCTAGTAATGTTATCTTTTTACGTTCTAAGTTTCGGCATAACAGCCGGTACTTTGAATATTGAGGACAATATTCATTTCTAAGTGTGGGGGGGAAATTCTGGCGAATTTTGATCATAAATGTACCCTTTTAGTCCCTTTTTCCCCCAAAATGGCCAAATTTAAAAATTTTTTTTTTTTTTTTAGTGGAAGTACTATGTACTAAACACAACATATGGTAATCAGTCCACCATGTCTAACCCACATAAGGATTGGCTAATCCAGGAGCAAACGGCTCTTGGTAAAGATATCTCAAATCCGTTTATATGGCTTGCAATTTGCCCAAAATTGTATGGTTCTCAGCTCACCATATCCTAAAAAGTGAAGAGTTGGCTAGCCCGCAAGTTTATGGCTTGTGGTAAAGGCAGTGGAAAAACCATAATTGGTAATCAGCTCACCAAAGATAATATTGATAATTTATCTAAGAGTTGGCTAGTCCAGAAGGGTACGGCTTCTGGTAAAGACAAATCAAATCCGTTGAAAGCTGGTGGTTTGCTCAAAATCACATGGTTATCAGTGTACCAAGGTTCTTACTTGAACTGAAACATTTGGCTACTCCAGAAGTAATGGCTTTTGGTAAAGAGTTTAAAATCCATTATGTTTTCTCAAATCATTGCTAGGGACTAGCAATATCTTAGTGTGGGGGATTGATGAGTGTCTAAATACTCATCATTTTTGTACTGTTTAAACTGCAAAAACATCTGAAAACACTCAGAAACGCATCAAAATGATAAAAATATCACAAACAAGTGTTTTATATGTTTTAAATGCAAAAACATCAAAATCTGGTGAAAAACGTATCAAGTTTGCATAATTGGCAGTTTTAGTCCCCCAAGTTTGAAAATTTGTCAAAAACAGTCCCTGGTAAAACCAAATAAAGAGAAATATCATTTTGAGTCCCTAGGGATTCCTAAGTTGTCAAAATTGGTCCTTGAAACTTAAAATTACAAATTTACAACTTAGGTCCCTGAACTTTGGAATTTGGCAAAAATAGTCCTTGGAAAATCAAAAATGTCAAATTTAGTCCTTGTACTATTGAGGGTTGTCAGTTTTGGTCCCTTGTAACAACTTTGAGAAAATTACAGGAATGGCCCCTCAAGTTTGGAAAAGTTACAAACAAGTCCTTATCAAACCTAAACTAAGACTTGTCAAAAAAATGAATTGTGACCCCCCTGCCACTTAAGCCAATTGACCCCCCTGTCATAACTGTTTTTGACCCCTTGGTCAAACTCAAGTCAAACAGGCAGTACCTTTCCCTCCACCACAGTTATCTCCTTCCCCACTTGCCCTGTCCTCTGCAACACCTCACCAATTCCATCTCCCAACACCTTATCTCCTCCAATCCACTCATCATCAACCCTATAAACCCACCCCCCCTAGTTGCAGTAAAAAGGTCAACAGAAGTCAAAAAGAGGTTTCCCGCCAAAAATGTGATAACACTGAAAACACTCCCATTGGCTACAAAGAGTGGTGGGATTCAATCAAAGACACGTGGCAACATCATTGGAGCTATAAAAGGGGAAGAAAGACAGAGAAGCCAGTAACTTTGGTTTTTACCATTGTTCACATAGTGTAGTTTTACTGCTTCTTTTAAATTTATGTCTTTTAATGTTTTAAATGCTGTAATTTCCTTTAAAATAGTGTAATGAAACTTTAATGTCAGTTTAATTTCAGTTAAATTCTAGTTTCCAAATTTTGCTTAAATTACTTTAATTTTCATGTTCTTTCATTTCCAGTTATATGGTTGTTTATTGGACTCTATATCTCTTTTTAGCTCTTGACAATAGCTTTAAGACTTTTTAGATTCATTAAACAAGTTTCAGTTTTTAAATTAAGAAAAGTACTAAAAAAAACTAAAAAAAAGTCAACAGAAGTCAACTTATGATCAAATAAGTAGTTCTGGGGAAATGGAAGCTAAGCTAGATGGATTTCTGGTTTCTAGGTTATTGACAGTAAGCTAGGAGTGGTTTTTATACCTTGGTACTCATTTTTCACCTTGATCACATGTAAGTTCCATTTCTACTATTTTTACCCATTTACTGTTTCATTACTTTTCATGTTTGGATTTTCATGTTTTCCTGCTTCTTTGTTATTGTTTAATGTTATTATAGCTTAATTTTAGCAGTTTGTTCATTAAAAATCAGTTGTGCTTAAAAATGGAAAGCTACTCAGTTGAAATACAAAATTGACAAAGTTGTGTTCTTGACTAAGTTCTTGAAGTTTTATGCTCATTTAGTCTTTATATGTTATAATGTAATGTATGGAATCTGGTTTAGACTCAAAATCATTGAAACCTTTGAAGTTCATGTGACAAATGAAAGTTAAAGGGTTGTTTGGAATTGCTGATTAACTAGACCTCCAGTGTGTTTTTGTTGTTAGTTATACTTGTTTCAAGTCATTTTAGTACTCAATAGATCAGTCAAGTCATAATATTTAGTCCTTATTTAGTCTAAAGTCAAAATTAAGTTTTAATCTGTCTTACTTTCTTTTCTGTCATAATTTACAAGTCCATAGTCAATTTTTGTGTTTTAATGTTGATTATTTTTGTTAATTTCATGTTTCTATTGCTTAATATAACTTATTGAGTCAGTAAATTAGGTTATAAATACATATAAGTCAACTTTAGTTCATAAAGTAAAAGTCAAATTTTCATTAAGGTCATTTTTGAATAAAAAAGATATTTTTACTGTGGGTTTAATAATAAGTTTTAGCTTAAAAGCTTTTAGGGTATTCAAGGTTGGTTGCTTAACAAAAATACAAAAATATTAGATCATCTTTAATCAGCTGTTAGAGTGCTTATTTTCTTCTTTCTTTTGGACCCCTTGTCTGCATAAGTGCCCTGTGCACAGATTTTGGTACTCTACTTCATAAGCTCTCACAAGCTTATTAGTTAGCTTAATTATGTGAAACTTAGCTTTTTGAGAAGCTCACCTAGCTGTCTCAAGGATCCTAGTTTGGTTTTTCCATTTCTAGCTTATTTTCTAGGTCTGCTCAGTGCTTGTTATTTTGTCCATTTCTTGTGTACAGCTATTAATCATGGTTTTTCAGTTTCTTAATAAGCTTCTCATAAGCTTATTAGAATAAGCCAATCCTTGTAAATTAGATTTTTGTAAAGCTCAGTTGGTTAGCTAGTTAATTGCAGTTTTTATTTTCAATTCGTAGCTTATTTAAGTGCTTATTAATTAGCTAGAAGTTGCCCACAAAACCATAATGTACTGTGTAACAGTGCTTATTTTTGCTTATTTGTGCTTTTTCAGTGCTTAATTCATGGTTATTGTGCTTATTCAGTGTTCATACTAGCTTATTTACATGAGCTTAACTTGTTTCCATCATACTTGTGCTTATTCAATAGCTTAAAAGTCATTTAGCTTAAGCCTTTTTGCTTATTTCATTTTTTTTTGCCTACTGTTGAGATAAGCAGCTTATTCAGAGCTATTTGTTGGTTTTTATAAAAAGTCACAGTTGAGTAAAGTGCTTATTTTCTTGTGTTTAATAAGTTGCAAAAAGAAAAATCGAAAAAGAAAATGTTTTGCAAAAAGGGGGTAGGCAGGCTCGAACCTGAGACCTCCCCCTTTGTGAGAGTGATAGTGTGTACCTGGATGCCAATGCGCCCTTGGGACTTTTTCTGTCATATCTTCACACAACAAATCTCTTATACACGTTTTGTTAAGTTTAGCTTATTAAGTGTTTTTAGCTTATTACGAGCTTATTCAGTGTAGCTTTTTCAAGTTTTCTAATTTTCATAAATTTGTATTAGTATAAAGTATTTTCTGTATAAATTTCAGATTTTTCTCATAAGTTTTAGTATTTTTTAACATTTAATTAGTGTTTTATCTTATTTAATTCATAATAAAAAATATAAAAGTCAAAAAAATATAAATCTTTTTTGTAAAATTTTCTTTTATCATATATTTTGTAAGAAAATTAGTTTTACATTTGTAGGCCTTTTACATCATAAATTTTACGTTTTTGCTTGCGCTCCAGCGCCCTTTTTGTAAATAACGCTCGTTTCCATTTTAAGTAACGTTTCTAGGTAATTTTAGTACACGTTTTAGTTAAGATAGTTTATTTAAGTTATTTTATCTTATAAAATCAAATAAACGTTCATCGATCTGTAAATATAGTGATAGCGTTTATTTAATAGATTTTAACTTTTATTTCTTTTAATTTGCATTTAAGTCGCTAAGACATGCAAATCCCTACTATAGTTATAATCGTTTTTAGGCTTCTGATTGTACGTTTTTATTGACATAGCTGTGACAGAGCTATTACTATTCATAGTGTTAGTCAATCAGATTCCTATTTTTGTACATTCTATATCATTTCAGCATTCACAAGTCATTGTATGTGGAATATCACGCCTCACCAGGACATTAACGATCCAAGGAAATTTTAATCCTTGGTAAACTTGCATTCTCTCCCGGGCTGTCCCCCTTTTGTCATCTGTCGCGGTTGACAAGTGTGACGGAGAAATAAAAGAGGGTGGTTCGGGAGGAATCAATCAGCCAGTTGATATTCAGTAGGGATGAAATGAAGTTCTATGTCTCCTTTCATTATGTGATCCCTGATGAAGTAATATCTGATATCAATGTGTTTGGTTCTTTGGTGGAGGACAGGGTTGTTGGAGATTGCAATAGCACTGGTGTTATCACAGAAGATGGGCACCATTTTGTAATGGATGTCATAGTCACTGAGTTGACTTTTCATCCATAATACATTGGCACAACATCCTGCTGCAGCTACATATTCAGCTTCAGCTGAGGACATAGCCACTGATTGTTGCATTTTAGCACTCCAACAAACCAGTTTTCCTCCAAGAAATTGACAGGTCCTTGAGGTACTTTTTCTGTCCATGTTGTAGCCAGCATAATCTGAATCAGAGTAACCCTTGAGATCAAACCCTGAGCATTTTGGATAATAGAGTCCAAGGTTTGGGGTTCCCTTCAGGTACCTGAGTATTCTTTTGGCTGCCGTGAGGTGAGATTCTTTGGGATTGGACTGATATCTTGCTATTAAACAGACTGAGAATTGTATGTCTGGTCTAGTAGCAGTTAGATACATCAGTGAGCCAACAATCCCTCTGAAATGGGTTTGATTGACTGATTTGCCAGTTAGATCAGGTCCAAGGTTGTTAGGAGGGACCATTGGAGTCTTCACTGAGGCACAGTCAGATATCTCATATTTCTTCAAGAGATTTCTGGTGTATTTCTCTTGACTGATGGATATCCCTTTATCAGTTTGCCTGATTTGTAGTCCAAGGAAGTATGTGAGTTCACCCATCATGCTCATTTCAAACTTCTTTGTCATCAGTTTTTCAAACTGTTTGCAAAGTTTGTAGTTTGTTGAGCCAAAGATGATGTCATCAACATAAACTTGGACCAGTATCACATCCTGTTGTGTTCTATAGACAAACAATGTGTTGTCTATCTTTCCTCTGACAAACTTGTTTTGTATCAGGAAGGCTGAGAGAGTTTCATAACATGCCCTTGGAGCTTGTTTAAGACCATAAACGGCTTTGTCAAGCTTGCAGACATAGTCAGGGAATTCACTACTCTCAAAGCGAGGAGGTTGCTGAACATACACATCTTCCTTTAGATCACCATTTAAGAATGCACTTTTGACATCCATTTGGTAGACCCTGAAGTTCATGTATGTTGCATATGCAAGGAAGATCCTGATTGCTTCCATTCTTGCAACAGGAGAAAATGTCTCATCATAGTCAATGCCTTCTTGTTGACTGTAACCTTTGGCTACAAAACTAGCTTTGTTTTTAACGAGTGGGTGATCCCGCGCGTTGCTGCGGAAGTGTTGTGGTCCCGTTATATTTTTACGTAGCGGTTCTTTAAAGTTTAATTATGTTACATCGTTAGTCCTCAAAGGACCTAGTTTGCAAATACGATTAAACCTTAGGGACTATTTTCGTTAAATGGCTATACATACTAATTAATGCTACCAACGACTTAGTTTGCAAGGGACACTTAAACCTTAAGGACTATTTTTGTCAAATTGCTATAGATAGTAATTAATGCTAGAAACTTACAAAGGACTTAATTTGCAACGATAACTAAACCTCAGGGACTATTCTTGCCATTTGAAAATAGATAGCATTTAAACCTCAGGGACTATTCTTGCCATTTAGGAATAGATAGCATTTAATGATATGTTTTGCAAAATTTTCCTCCTACCTTTTAGTATATATATAGAATGACAGTGCCGTTTTCATCAGTTTTGTTTCTGAAAACCCACTTCATTCCTATGACAACGACATCCTGAGGACATTTGATCAAGGTCATGACCTTGTTTTTATCAAACTGTTGCAGTTCTTCTTACATAGCTTGTACCCAGCTTGGGTGCTTTAGAGCCTCAGTGACACTTTTGGGTTCTATTTCTGATAGGTAATCAGCATATAGACATTCATTGGCTGAAGCTGCAGTTAACTTAGCAGCCATGCTTCTAGTGAGCATGCCCTCAGTGGGTTCACCAATGATGTTTACAAGCTCAATGTCCTGAGATCTAGTCTACTTACTTTGTGGTCTTGGATCTGAGCTTGAAGAGGTCACTGGAAGCTCAGGAGTGAGTTCAGATTCAGGAGCAACAGAATCATTTAGAGCATCTGTTGAGATGTCCTGTTCAGGTTGGGGTTCTTGAATCACAGGTTCCTGAACATTTGGTTCAGCATTACCTATCCCAGTAGGGACTGATTGATTATCAATGAATTTACTGATAGTTGGTTGTGGTAGGTTGTGAGGTAAGACATAATATGAGATGTCAGCATCAGCTTGATATGAGGAATTGAATTCAGTGTTGTACTCATCAGGAGGATATCTTGATGAGTTATCAATTCATATTTCCTCCACTGAGGTGTTGGTGAACCTGATGCTTTCAGCACTTTCATCAAAGGTGACATGAAAGGTTTCCTCATCTTGTTGTCTCCTTGTGTTAAAAACCCTAAAGGCTTTAGAGATCAGTGAGTAGCCTAAGAAGTATCCATCATCAGCTTTTGCATCAAACTTGCCTAGATGATCCTTGTGGTTATGAATGAACACAGGACATCCAAACACATGAAAATAGCTGATGTCAGGAAGTCTACCTTTGAAGATCTCATATGGGGTTTTATTATGTCTTTTGACAATGATTGACCTGTTTTGAGTGTAACAGGCAGTTTTGACTGCTTCAGTCCAGAAATGCTTTGAGAGGGCTGAGCCATTTAACATGGTTCTAGCAGCCTCAATGAGAGTTCTGTTTTTCCTTTCAGCAACCCCATTTTGTTCAGGGGTATATGGAGATGAGAAATTTTGAGAAATTCCTTTTTCATCACAGAAACTCTCAAGCTCTTGATTTCTGAACTCAGTACCATTGTCAGTTCTGATTTGTTTAACAGTAATGTCATTCTGGTTTTCAATCTTCCTGATGAATGACATTATTGTATCAGTTGCCTGACTCTTTTTGGAAAGAAAGTATACCCAAGTGTATCTTGAGAACTCATCAACAATGACAAGTGTATACTTCTCATGCTGGATTGATCTGGGACTGACAGGTCCAAAGAGATCCATGTGCAAGAGGTGAAGGCAGCTTTTGATGGAGAAATTTTGTTTGGTTTTGAATGATGCTCTGTGGTGTTTACCTTTTTCACAGGCAGAGCATGGTTTGTCTTTTTCAAAAACCAGTGATGGTAAGCCAAAGACCTTGTTTTGTTTTGCCAAGTTGTTGAGGTTTTTGAAGTTTAAGTGTGAGAGTCTCTTATGCCACAGCCAATTGATAGTTTCAGTGGCTTTAGCAAAGAGACAAGTTCCATTTTGGGAGAGTGTTGAGATGTCTAACACATAAACATCATCTCTCCTTGGAGCTATCAACACCACTTCCTTGTTGGCATTGAAGATGGTGCCTTGTTTGTCATTGAATTGCATAATGTACTTTGCATCACATAGTTGACTGACACTGATGAGATTGTATTTTAGACCATTGACATAAGCTATTCTAGAGAAAACTATTCCATTGCAGTTTACTGAACCGTAACCTTCAGTGGGACATGATGAGTTATCACCAAACACTACTTTGGGTCCTGGTTCCTCTATATACTTGTGCAGATACCCTTTACACCAGTCATGCTTCTTGAGCATCCACTGTCTAGATGCCAAATAGGCTCCCTAGCGTGTCTCTACACAAGTAGTAAACTGAATTAGTTTCTCTTAGTGACCCACTTACTAGTGGGCTTGGGTCTCAAGGTCTCTTTGAATTTGGTAATTGACTCATGGTCAGTGGTTGAGTGCATTGTGCTACCACAGGTTTTGCATTTAGAGACTGAGGATGACTCAATGATTTTGGGTTGTTTTGTACCTCTCCTTGCATGTGTTCATGAGACAATCATCCTGATGATGATCATTAAACCCACAGTGAGGGCACAAAGGAAAAGGTTTTGCTCTATTCTTGGGAGATGTTTTGGAGGATGAAGCATACTGATGACCAACTTTGGTATAGTTTTCTTGACTGACATACTGTAGGTGGTCTGCAGTCCTGTGATCACCCTTTTTGCAGATCATGCAAAAAAGGATTCTATAGCAGTTGTCAGTGGTATGGCAGGTGTAATGACACAGCTCACACTTTTGCTTGGGTTTGTTGGTGGATTTTGACTTTGATGAGCTAGATGAGGCTGACTTAGTTTCCTTGATTGAATCAGGAGCTTTTTCGATGGATTCCATCTTTTCAGTCAGCTTCCTCACAAGCTCAGTTAGTTGCTGAATTTGGTCAGCTTCAGTGGGAACATAGGATGTTGAAGTCTTAGTAGGATTAGACTCTTGTTGAGTTGGTTTTGTTGGTCTTTTCAGGATGGTTCTACCAAGTCCAGACCTTTCTTTTGGTGAGTGAGGATTGAATTGTAATGGAGTAAGCTCAGAGCTTGGTGCAGCACCCTGAAGAGGTTTCAGTGGTGGAAACGGTGCTTGAGATTCTGCTTCAGACTCAGAGATGTGTTCAGTACTACTGGGTACATCAGGGAGTCCAAGCATGCTCTTTAGAGCTTGGCTTTTAGGCTCTAGAATCCTTCCAAAATCGAAATTTGGAAGCTTACTCTCAGGATTGACCCTTTCAATCCAATCACTTGGTTTGGGAGTAGTCAACATGTTGGTAATCATACCACCAGGCACAAATGGCTTAGGACCCTGGTCTTTGTTGAGAGAGTCAGGAAGATGATCTTCACCTAAGACTCTCTTCTTGCTACTGGGGGCTCCCACAACATCAAAGACCCTGGGATTCTTGGCAGTCCAACTATCAAGAATATCTTGAACCTTTTTGAGTTCGTCTTGAAGAGCCTGATTTCTTTTAACTAGTTCAGTGTTTTGAATTTGCAAAGTGACAGCCTCAAGCTTAGCTTGTTTTAAAAGAAGCAGTTCATCCCTACACTTGTTTAATTCAAAACTTAGCTTGTTATATTTTGAAAAAAGATTAAGTCTTTGCTCCTCTACGAACTTAAGGTCAACATTAAGATAATTCATGTAAGACTGCCAATCAGAGTCATCATCCATAGAAAGTAGAATATTTACCTTCTTCATTGTGATATTGACCCATTCTCCATTTCTGGCTTGATTCTTTCCAACAGCTAGCTTGTCCTCTTCTGAGAGGGCCATCAGTGCACTGACATGCACCATTTCATCATCTGATGACACTGGCTCTTCATCCCAGTCGAAGGTCTCAGCAACAAGGCCTTTGTTTTTACCCTGCACAGATTGAACACTTTTTGTTGTTTCTGAGGGAGTGGCCTCGAGCAATGCAAGCTTAGCTTTGACTTTCTTATACTTAGCTTCAAAATCAACAGTTTTGTTTTGATCAGATTTGTTTTGAAAGTTTTGATGAGACTGATAGATTTTTGGTTGAAATTTGCTAAAGCCTGAGGACTGATTTGACCCTGATGGTTTATAAGAGGGTTCAGAAATTGCTTTTGAAAAACAGTCTTTTGCGAAATGACCTCTTTTGTGACATTTAAAGCATTCAGTGTCCTCATTTGCTTTGGCATTTGAAAAACCTTTGTTTCTTTTTATAAACCTTCGAGAGTTAGCAAGGAGTGCCCTTTCCTGAAATTCAGTGTTCAGGTCATTTAGGTACTCCTCACTTGATCTCTCATCAGGCTCATCATCAGAATTTTCCTGAAAATCTTGAACAACATTGTTAGAGTAGAAAGCAGTTGATATTGGTGATGAGGTGGTGGTCAGGGACTTCTTGACTTCCTGAGACTTCTTTAAGTCAGGGTATCGTCTGTTGATGAGGTTTTCCTCATAGACAAATTTCCCATAAATTTCAGGAAGCTCAAAATTTTGGATATGATTAGCATTCCTAAGTCCCTGAGAGAAATTCAACCACTTCTCAGGGAGACTGTTGACAAAACCAACATTGATTTCATGTTTGGAAAACTTAACACAATCATTTGACAGTTCATTTAAAAGAGTTTTGTACCTGGTGTAAGTTTGAGAGAGAGTTTCTGAGTCCTTAGCCCTAAAGGTGTTATACTCAAGTTTCAGGTCCATTATCCTGTTTTCCTTGGTATCAGATGGTCCTTCATGACTATGAACTAGGTCATCCTAGGTTTGCTTAGCTGTACTATAGCTTATAACAGACTCCATAATATCGTCAGGAAGACAAGATATTATGATACTTTTGAGTCTTTGGTCCTGGTTGACCACTCTCCTTTCATCCTGGGTCCACTGAGCTTCAGGTTTGGGCAACCCTTCAGCAGTCTTTGGGACAAATGGACCTTCATTTATACACTTGATATAATAAGGTTCCATCCCAATCAAATAGCAAAGCATTCGCTTTTTCCATTTGTTGAATTTGCCAACTTCAAGTCTAGGGGCAACAGCTCAATAAGCTCCACCTTTTTTATCGACTAGTTGGGGTACATCAATTTCAGCCATTTAGGATCCTAATTTAAAAACTTTTAGAGTGGCTAAAAAACGAGTTTTATAATTAGCCTTACTCTGATACCACTTGTTGTTCCCCGTTCACTATCGTTTAAAACAGTTTAAGAATAAAAAACAAGTTAATAGTGAACAATGACTGAAATTAACATAAGTAAAACACACTTATAAATTTTCAACATCATATTCTTATTAGAAATAAATCAACAAAGAATACGTTACCCAAGTACTTGCGGAATAGTACTTGGGATTGAAATGACAAAGTTTGGTGACTCCTCTCTAAGCTCAGGCTAAGTCTGAGCACAACTCTTAGAGCTCACTGAGCTATCTCAGGAACTAAGTTGTATTTGGAGGAGTGAAAAGATGGCTTGCGTGTATGTGTGTTTTTACAATTCACAAGCTTGATCTTTTCACTCCATCTCTTATGCTATTTATACATGTATGATATTTGACTCTTTTCTAAGTGACAAACTGACATCATACAGAAGACAAAATACTGATGTATTTTGTCTCTGTTTACAAAGACTATTCTAGGTAAGAGACAAGACTACTTTCCTAAGTTCAGTAATGACACTGTGCCTGATCTTTTGCCATTCGGGGAAAGTTGAATTTGGTTGATAAGGACTTTGTCTTATCTAATTCAAACTTATCCCGCCTTGTCCCGCTCTTTCTTCAGTCTTTACATCCTTCAGTCTTCTACTTCAGTTTGTCTTCAGTGTAAGTAGTTGGAGAGGAGTCTTAGGGATTCAGTGAGTTATTGTCATCACTCACTGAATCCACCATCTTCTTCTTGACTCAGTCTTCACCCTTTAAGTTCCGCCTTACTGAGTGGAGAGACTTCTTCTTCGCCTCGTTCTAAGTATCCTGAAGATGACTCACTGAGAGACTATGCACTCAGTGACCTGTTAGTGTTTAACGGACTAAACACTTGGGCTATTTTCTATTCAAATCCTAGATTAAGGGGTTTGGGTATTTACTGAACCCAACACTCTCTGATAAAAGAGATAAATCGAGTCAAACATGTAGTCAGACTTCGAAGCTTTGGCGAGTTCTTGAAGAAGTGGGAAGTCAGCCATTGGGAGGTTGTTGAGATTTTGTTTAGATATGTTTTTTTTATTGTTGGTATGCAAATGGTATAGGTTATTAACCCATAAATACCAAAACCAACGGGACGTTCCAAATTGAGGGACTAATTGTGAAGTTAGTAAAAAGAGAAATAGTCAAGTTTGTGTGAGAAAAAATACGCGGGAATTTTAAGTGCAAAAAACGGCTAACTGACCAAATGTAGGGACCAAGTGTGACATTTGAAACATGTTACCCTGCAACTTGACCTTTTGCCTTCCTTGATACGCTTATACACAATTAATGTGTTGGGAAACACCAAAACAACCCAACTAACAAGATTCGAAACAATAAACACTATCATAATAACCCGACCCAATTAACAAAACCCAATCAAAAACAAACCTAACATACATCCACACTCACGTACTCAAACACACATCTAGTCAAACCCATTCGTAAAAAAACAAAAAAATAACAATGAAGGACAGAAGCATATTCGTCTCAACTTTTAAGGATGTGAAGGAAGAAGAAGAAGGTGAGGTCCTGTTCAGAATCCACTATAATGGGGTTTTTGATTATAGCCCACTCAGGTATGAAGGAGTTTCATTAATTAATCTGTGTGCCTTTACCAGTGATAGGGATATATTTAGTTCAAGCCTTGATAATGTGTTATCAGAGATTAATGAACAAAAATGGGCGTTGTTTTTCTGTGATCCTAAAGAATCCCTAGAAAATGGTTTGCATTTGATTTATACTGATGTTGATGTTCATACTTTTTTGGAATGGTTGAAACGCATGAGTCAGTTGATATCTTCGTTGCCCACAAGCCCCAAAAGTTAGCACAATTTTACTTAAAAAACATTAGTTTTGAAGTTGTGGGTTGGGTAGAGCAGGATGCTAACTTTAGAATGCCTAATCCAACACCTTTTAGGACTAGACGTCAATGGCAGGGGATAGATAAGAAAAAAATGCAGGGGAGTGAAACCAAGACACCAACAGTGAAAGGTGGTGTTGTAATCAAAGAGGAAGAAGGGGTTGTAGCTAAAAAAGGGAGAAAATTAAAGGAAAAGGAAAAGGAAAGTTGGTTAAGGAAGAGGATGTTTTGCCTAGAAAAAAGGGAAAAGAAGTTGTTCAAGAATTTAAGCGAGGTTTAGATGGGAAGGGGAAGGCTAAAATGGTTGAGTTTGCAGGGTTTGATGTTGAGAACTTGCCTGGTTTTGATGGGAAGGGGAAGGATAAAAGGGTTGGTGGTGCTGCTGCTGGTGTTTCTAGCGGTGTTAAGACACCCTTTAGGAGCAACGAAAAGATTACAAACTGCGTCCTAGCATTGTTCGCCCAAAGGCGACCCTAGGTGATGTTTCAGTGATGAATATCATGTCATGTGTTTAATTCCATTAAGCTGTAACACTACAGTACCTAACTTATATGTTTGTTGTTTGTATACTTGTTTTTGCAGACAAGGTAGCAGTAGCATCATCAATTTAGGGTTCATGTTTTGTGGGTTCAATAGTTTATGGATATCGATAAGAGCTGTGTAGATCATTTGAAGATTCAGCAGTTGAACGTTTTGAAGTTGGGCCCAAATTCATCTTTTATATTTTGTGAAATGTGAGTATAACCATGTATCAGACAATGACTCCGTAGTATCAATTATTTTCCAGTTTCATCAAACACTGAACATATAGTTGACTGTTATAAGTCAACTAGCTAAGTAGTTGGTAATGTATAAATTTGTTTGTTTGTCCTGGGTAAAATTCTGTGAGCTCATACATTCTTTACCAGTTGACTTTTATAAAGTCATACTTAAGTGGTCAGGTACACTGGTATAATTTGTTCAAACAATAACCCCTTTATGTGTTGGTGGAATAGTCTTGGGTTAGAATTAGGTGAGGTATAAATATGTATGGACTATAATACCCTCCACTAACTAACAGAAACAAAACGTTGACATCGGCGTTATTCGTCAAGGGACGAGTTTGGCATATAAAGCCCATGTTTTGGACCTCCGGCGATGATAATGCCTAGGTTTGTCCCAACGCGAAGCGGATTAACAAGTTTAAGGACCAACCGTGTATTTTAGTCTAAAAAAAACGACCATAAATATACTTGTTATGTTTAAATGCTTTACAATATTCTCACTGTTGTCGTTTGATTTTGGCAATTGGGGATTTATTGGTGGTATGTGACTATCGTTTGAATTATGATCTCTTTGCGAGCATAGACTTTATGACACTTAAAACGATTCACATTCACTTCATCAATACAGTTTATTTGTTTACCAGCTTAACAAACAAACAACATAACACGTCATGTCGTCACCCTTTTCCCATCCGTACCGCGGCCATGCACGAGCCTGGCCTGCCATTCCAGACCAATGGTAAAAAGAACGAGTTATGAATAGACAGAAATACGTGAGATGCACGTGTACAAGGTGGAAAAAGATGTCAATGATGAGTATGTGGTAAAAATTATGCGACATGTAGTTGGGAAAATGATTTATTTAATGATAATGGGTAGATAGTAAATGTTATAAGTATTTGTTTTGGGTGATAGGGGGTAAAAATTGTGCGACTCGTAGTTGGTAAGATGGTTCATTTAATGATAATTGTGGGATAGTAAATGTTATAAGTATTTTTCTGGTGGGTAGGTGGTAACAAATTGTAGTAAAAATGCTCGAACGGTAGTCGAGCAAATGCTCCATCTAACGTTGGCAAGAATTCAATGAAACTAACACTAGTAAAATAGGTATGTAAGCATAATAACCATTAGGTGTGATGTGATGACTTTGACTAAATCCATGGTCCATAAATTTCGTAAATATCATGCAATCTTAGATTCACGGTTTTTAGGGTTGGCTAAAAATATGGGATATAATTTTTAATCCTGTCTAAAAGAGAATGCGACATTACTCTTGGATCAAAATCGTATTTGGAAAATGATTACACATAGCCGTCTTTGAAGGTGTGTATGTTGGGCGACCGTTCATGCCCCATAGTTTTTTAGGGCCCCAAAATATGTCTCGTTAACAATTATATGTAGAGAAAATTACCAAAAAGGTACAAAAATCCAACCTTGATCCACTGTATAGACAATTTTAGCATCCTTTCCAATCATTTTGGCCTGATCAACTGCTCGACTCTACCCACTATATGACACATATCAATTTCTTGTACTTTTTTCTTTGGCCCATAATAGTACACAAAATCTAAAACAAATCCAGTACGCTATTTACTTTTTTGTGTTTTAACAAAAATCAATGCTCAACCGACGGCTAGACAAGTAAGTAAAAAATGCGATTTGCACAGTAACCCACACTTATGTTTCTGATTTTAACAGATTGTTTGCTATTTTTGTTTGATTCTTTGATTGTATAAGCCATTTCGTTACCAGACACCTTAGGGTTGCTATTTTTTGTTTTTACTGATGTATTTTATATGGTTAGGGTTATTGATTCAATTTTTTAGAGTATTTGAGGTTCATTGTGGTTAGGGTTTGCTTATTCTAGGTTTTATTGTGGATTTTGCATTTCATATAAGTGCTTATTACGTTTTTGTTTTTGTTGCGTACAGATCATTTATAACTGTTTTGTTGAAGTTATTAACTCAACCTGGAATAAATAAGTGTAGGGACTAATGTTGCCATTTCTGGTTTTACAGTTATAGCTTAAGGATAGGTTTTAGCTCAAGTTGACAAGAGGTTGGAACTCTGAGGACTGAAGTTGACAAAAGCTGGAAGTTCTATCTGGAGGCTATATAAGCTCATAAACGGATTAGGGTTTCATTATCTTTCTCTCTATATATCACACATACAGATAAAGTTTCTGATTATCAGCCAAAGTTAGATTGTTCTGATCATTGTGTTTTGATCATTCTTGCTATATTTCATTGAGAGTTGAGTGTTTGTATTGATACTATTGACAAGTTAGTCAATAGATCTGTACCTGAGTAGCAGTGGCAGATTTGTGAGTATTCTTGGTTATTGGTTGTGTACTGATTGAGATCAGTGTCTCTCTGATCTTGTGTTTGATTTGGTTGATAATAAAAGTGACTTGAATTGAGATTCAAGTGGTGTTTACAGTTTTGTTATAAAATTTTACATGGTATCAGAGCCAGGTTCTTAACCTTGTTCTGATAAAATTGATTTCGGGAAAATTAGGGTTTAAATAATTTGGGGGTTTTTCAAATTAGTTTGATTAAATCTAATTAACTGTGATTAAGTAGTGTCTTTTGGCTCTAATTGATCGATTCTAAAAGATTTTACAAAACGCCTAATTTTTGAGAAAATTAGGGTTTGGGTATTTTTGGGGGTTTGATCTCTAGGTTCGATTGGTGGTTGGTTCTTGGTGTTCTTGATCCTCTCTGGTGAACTTTGGTGGTTCTGGGTTGATTAAGATTGTGTGGGTTGTGATTCTTGTCTCAAGAATCATAATCAGGGTTCTTGTTCCGCTACTTTCTGGATTTGCGTGCACTGTAACACCTCTCGCACTCTTTATATTTCTTTATTCTTATTTCTTGTTTAGATTGACGGGGAGTAGGAGTTGAGTATTGTTGGAGGTGATTGAGATTGTTGTTGGAGTGTGGTTTATCTGTTTTAGTTGTTGTTCTTGATTTAGAGTGATCTGCCCTTGACTTACCACCTTGAGTGGCAAGGAAGCCTGGGAACTACTTTCTTGTCTTTTCTTGTGTGTTTGTTATATTTGCTTATTTTCCAGTATGTCTGTTTATGGTTATACTGATGATGAATATGAGGCTGATGAGCCTGTTACTTTGATTAGCAAATTGGATCTTAGTAATCCCTTGCATTTGCATCCTAATGACTCTGCCACCCTTACTGTTGTATCTATCAAATTAAAAGGGACTGAAAATTATAATGTGTGGTCTTGTGCTATGTTGCTAGCATTAGAAGGAAAGAATAAAATTGGTTTTGTAGATGGGTCTTGTAGAAGATCTAATGCTGATGAGGTTCTGGGTAGACAATGGGATAGGGTGAATGCTGTTGTTTTAGGATGGATTTTAAATTCTATATCAGAAGAGTTGTTTTTGGGACAAATTTTTTCTAAAAGAGCTTCTGATGTGTGGAATGAACTAAAAGAAATGTTTGATAGAGTTGATGGTTCTGTTACTTTTAACTTACATCATAAGATCAACTCTTTGTCTCAAAATGGTAGTACTATTGCTGAATATTTTAATAAGCTGTCTACTCTGTGGAAACAGTTTGATGCCTTGGTTCAGTTGCCTAGATGTACATGTCATGCTGCTGATGATTTTAAAAAACATAATCAATTGATGAAATTAATGCAGTTCTTAATGGGATTAGATGAGTCTTATATGCAAATAAGAAGTAATATTCTGTCTAGAGACCCTCTCCCTGATGTTAAAGGGGCTTTTGCTGTTATTTCTAGTGAGGAATCTCATAGGTCTGTGGTCACTGGTTCAGATGGTGGGACTTCTCAAAAGTCTCATTCATCTGTGTTCAACTCCAGTGTGCCAAATAGAGGGAACACACAGAGGTCTTCTACCTCTGGCAGTTCCTTCAGACCTAACAATGGCCCTAGAAATAATGATACTAGAAAGACTGCTGGTGGTCCTGTTTTAGTTTGTGAACATTGTGGCTTCAATGGTCACACTGTGGATAGGTGCTTTAAGATCATTGGGTACCCTGCTGATTTTGGGAAAAATAGAAAGAATACTAATAATCAGGGTGCTCAGAATTTTAATAAGAGATTTGTTAACAATAATAATTCTGTTGGTTCAAGTTCTATCTCTGCCTTTTCTAATGAACAGATATCTAAACTCATTTCTTTGATTAAGGAGAATTCTGTTAGTAATAATGGAAATGGAAAGACTGTGCATGCCAATGTGGCGGGTATTGTCTTCAATAAAAGTAAATTTTTCAATAAAAACTTTAAAAGGTTTTTCTGTCATAATAGTAAAATGAGGTCTGCATTGGTTGCAGCAGGTATTATTGTAGATTCTGGTGCAAATCAAAATCTTACATACACTGATAAATATTTAGTGAATGTCATTGATATTTCTAAGCTTGGTATTAAGGTGTCTCATCCCAATGGGACTGAAGCCTTAATTACCAAGGTTGGAAATATGGTTCTCACTAAACATTTAACATTATATGATGTGTTGGTTGTTCCTGAATACTGTGTCAGTTTAATGTCTGTTCATAAGGTGGCTAGAGATAGTAAGTTTGTTGTTGCTTTTGATGAGACCAAATGTTATGTTTTACCTCAGGATTTGAGGGGAATGAATGTTCTGGGGATTGGTAGACAGATGGATGGTTTGTATTACTTTGATGGAGATCAAGGTATTGGCCTAGGGGTTAAAAATTTTAGGTCTGCTTGTGATTTGACCAAGAAAACTTGGCATTGCAGACTTGGTCATCCCTCTGACCAAGTCTTAGCAGTGTTGAAGGGTGAAATCAGTTTTCAAAATAAAAATGAAATTGAGCCTTGTGATATTTTTCAATAGGCTAAACAAACCAGAGAGCCTTTTCCTCTAAGTGACCATAAAACTTTGGCTTTAGGTGACTTAGTTCATCTAGATCTTTGGGGTCCTTATAAAATAAAAAGTAAAGAAGGTCACAGATTCTTTTTAACCATTGTTAATGATTTCACCAGGGCAGTTTGGGTTTACTTACTTAAGAGTAAGCAAGAGGTGTTTGATAATATTCAAATCTTTTATAATTTGATTAAAACACAGTTTGAAAAATGTGTTAAAATATTTAGAAGTGACAATGGTACTGAATTTGTTAATTCTCAATTTAATGGTTTTTGTGAGAAAAATGGCATTATTCATCAAACATCTTGTACTTACACACCTCAACAGAATGGGGTTGTTGAGAGGAAACATAGGCATCTTTTAAATGTTGCCAGATCCCTTATGTTTCAGGGAGGATTGCCTTTATATTTGTGGTCTGAATGCATTCTAACTGCTACTTACTTGATTAACAGATTGCCATCTTCAGTGCTGAATGGATTGTCTCCCTTTAATCTTGTTTTTAATACAAAACCTGAACTAAATCATTTAAGAACTTTTGGTTGTCTTTCCTTTGCCACTATTCTTACCAATAATGATAAGTTTAGTAGTAGGGCTGAAAAATGTGTTTTAGTTGGATATTCCAATTTTCAAAAAGGTTATAAACTTTATAGTCTTGAAAGGAAATAGTTTATATTCTCTAGAGATGTAAGATTTTTTGAAAATGTTTTTCCTTTCAAGATTAAAAACTCTTCTGCTGCTCCTGACCCTCTCAGTCAGAGTTTGAATCATGTTAACTTCTTTGATGAAGTAGCTTGTGACAACTCTGACACACCCAATGATGATAATACTCATGATGATCATCATTTGAGTGAGGGCAGCCCCTCCTTGCATCTTGGAAGCCCAACAATTGACCATGAACAGGGTGATTTGGGGCACTCTGATGGTTCAAATGAGGTTACCAGTACAAGTGAGGTGGCTGCAACTCCTCTTGTTGTGAGCAGTTCTGAGGGTGAAAACAGTCCCTTACCTGAACAAGCAGAAGAGTTAGTCTTGGAAAATAGTAGTCAGCCTTCCTTAAGAAGGTCTGATAGAACTTCTGTTTTTCCAAATAAGTATAATGATTTTGTGGTTGATTCTAAAGTTAAGTATGGACTTGAAAAATTTGTCAATTACTCAAAACTAAGTTCTGAAAACTTTTGTTTTACTGTTGAACTAAATAAAGCTGTTGAGCCAAAAACTTTTAAAGAAGCATCCACACAACAGCACTGGAGAGATGCAATGGATAAAGAAATGCATGCTCTTTATAGTAATGATACTTTTGAGATATGTGAGTTACCTGTTGGTAGAAAAGCTATAGGAAATAGATGGGTGTATAAGATTAAGTATAAATCCACAGGAGAGATTGAGAGATATAAAGGTAGGTTAGTTGTCAACGGTTATAGTCAGAAGGAAGGTGTTGATTTTGATGAAACCTTCTCTCCTGTGGTCAAAATTGTTACTATTAGATGTGTTGTTAATCTTGCTGTTCAGATGTGTTGGCCTATTTTCCAACTTGATGTTAATAATGGAATGCTAAGCTGACTGGTGCTTTACTTGAGAATGGTTTCAAACAGAGTAAAAGTGATTATTCTCTGTTCACCAAAAGTGACTCAGGTAACTTTGTTGCTTTACTGGTTTATGTGGATGATATAATAAATACTGGGAACAATTTGAAAGAAATTGAAAGTTTTAAAGTTTTTTTGAAATCTAAGTTTCAAATTAAGGATTTGGGAAAGCTTAAATATTTTCTTGGCATTGAAGTTGTTGATACTGAAAAAGGTGTTTGTTTAACTCAAAGAAAGTACTGCTTGGATTTATTAACTGAATTTGGATTATTGGCTTGTAAGCCTTCTGCCTTTCCTCTTGAACAAAACTTGTTTTTAACTAGTGAACCAACAGATAGTGATCCAGTAATAGATAACTTAACTGAATATCAAAAGTTGATTGGCAAATTGATTTACCTAACTCATACTAGGCCTGATATTGCTTATTTTGTTCACTGTTTGAGTCAGTTTATGCATAAGCCTATTAGATCACATTTGAAAATTGCACTTAAAGTTTTGAGATATTTAAAAGGTTCTCCTGGGAGAGGTATTCATATTACCAGATGCTCAGATGTTTCTCTTGAAGCATCTGTTGATGCAGACTGGGCTAAATGTCTTACAACTAGAAAATCTGTTACTGGTTACTGTCTATTTTTAAATGGTTCACTGGTATCTTGGAAAAGCAAAAAACAAAATACCATTTCTAAGTCATCAGCAGAGGCTGAATATAGAGCTATGGCCTCTGCTACTTCTGAAGTTGTTTGGGTTCTCAAAATTTTAAATGAATTGAACTGGGAACATTTTTTACCTGTCAAACTCTTTTGTGATAGTCAAGCTGCTATCAAGATAGCAACTAATCCTGTCTTTCATGAGAGGACTAAACATTTAGAAATTGATTTACATTTTGTGAGGGAAAAAATCTTGGCAGGAGTTATTAAGACTGAAAAGATTAATACAGCAGATCAAACTGCTGACATTTTAACTAAAGGGTTAAGTAAGCTTCAACATGAAAAGCTTGTTGGTAAACTGAGAATGTTTGATTTATTCCAGGTTGGAGTTAAGGGGGGATGTTGAAGTTATTAACTCAACCTGGAATAAATAAGTGTAGGGACTAATGTTGCCATTTCTTGTTTTACAGTTATAGCTTAAGGATAGGTTTTAGCTCAAGTTGACAAGAGGTTGGAACTCTGAGGACTGAAGTTGACAAAAGCTGGAAGTTCTATCTGGAGGCTATATAAGCTCATAAACGGATTAGGGTTTCATTATCTTTCTCTCCACATATCACACATACAGATAAAGTTTCTGATTATCAGCCAAAGTTAGATTGTTCTGATCATTGTGTTTTGATCATTCTTGTTATATTTCATTGAGAGTTGAGTGTTTGTATTGATACTATTGACTAGTTAGTCAATAGATCTGTACCTGAGTAGCAGTGGCAGATTTGTGAGTATTCTTGGTTATTGGTTGTGTACTGATTGAGATCAGTGTCTCTCTGATCTTGTGTTTGATTTGGTTGATAATAAAAGTGACTTGAATTGAGATTCAAGTGGTGTTTACAGTTTTGTTATAAAATTTTACATGTTTATTACGAGATAAATAAGAGACTTGTAGCATTTATGAAGAGAGATAATGGCATGTCTGGGATTGCTCTAGTTTGGTTTTGTTAATGCTTATTTTAAGTGCTTATTTTAGACAATTATTGATTGTTTTATTTGTAGAGATTATTTCTAGTTTTCTTTTGTTTGGGATTCCTCTAGTTTGCTTTACCAAAAGTGACCATATATATTGGATAATATGATAAACTTAATCACATCGTACCTCTGCTGTGATGTACCATAATTTGATTTTTTTAGCTAGTTTTCTTTTGGAAAGCCTAATTTTCTATGTTAGATTTGTGGTGATATCACTTCTAGTAATTACGTCGTTGTATCTATTGTAATATAATTTATTCCTTAAGATTTGAGGGAAAGGCGCATGCATATGAACTAAAGTTAGTTTATGCATGCAATTTCTTTTTCTAATCCAAATGAAGAAAATAATGAGTTAAGCTATAATTGTTGTAATAACTTGTTGATCTAGTGGCTTTGCCTTATTTTCTTGCACTTGATTATAGCTTCCATCATTCCTGACATCCTGCAATCAAGTCATAACTATTTAGGGAACATTTTTAGTTAGAGACCAAATATAAAGACAACAAGAAAACAAGCTATAACTTTTTGTTTTGGATGATTCTTCAAAAAGTAAAAAAGAAAGTTGTATGCTTTTTGCTAGAATAGAACCAATTTATCACTACCCTTTTAAAAGTTTCAAAAAGAAAAAGTGACCACAACAAGAACCAACATAGACTAACTTTCCCACAACATCATCGCCTTAACGAAAGTAGTCAGTTTTCATGCGAAGCGATTCATTTGCATGATCATACCTTTGCCCATTGAGCAACATTCATGATATGAAGGTGTCGTATAATCTTGAATGATGTTGTTTCTTGTTGTGTTTAAATTAAAGAAAGTAGGAAAGAATGTTTTGAAATTGCTTATGTTTTGGATTTATTTGGTCAGTTAGATATGCATAATGAGTGATGCAAGATATAAAAGGATTTTCTTTAAGCTAGTTTTTTTAAATGGTATGTTTGGGATTAGTCAAAATCTTGATTTAGTTAGCAAATATGGGTATGTTTTGTTTGTTTTTATGTATAGGTGTATACTGCCAAGCTTAGTACTAGAACGTATAAAAACGGACAAAAACGGATGAATAGATAAAAACATATGAAAACGAATAAAAACGGACGAATACGAATAAAAACGGATGAAACTTTTAAAAACGAACGAAAACGTATGAAACTGGACGAAAACGTATATCACCGGACGAAAACGGATAAAAACAGATGAACGGATAAAAAAGTACGAAAATGAATAAAAACGGACGTAAATGAATAAAAACGTTTAAAAACAGAAGAAAACGTATGATACCGGGAAAAACGTATAAAACTGGAAGAAAACGTATAAAAACGGACGAAGACGTAAAAACGGACGAAAACGTATGAAAACGGACGAAAACATATATAACTGGACGAAAACGGATAAAAACGGACGAAAACGTATAAAAACGGACGAAAACGTATTAAAAATGGATAAAACGGAAGAAAACGTATAGAAGCGAACGAAAACGTATAAAAAGGACGAAAACGGATAAAAACGTAAGAAAATGACGAAAACGGATAAAAACGTATGAAAACAAATAAAAACGGATGAAAACGAATAAAAACGGACGAAAACGTATAAAAACGGACGAAAATGGATAAAAACGTAAGACTACGTATAAAAATGGATGTTGAGAAAGAGATGTAGAGTTTTGAAAAGAAGAGGTAAAAAGTGAAAGATAATATTTTAAATATAAAAAAGGAAAGAAATGAAAATAAACACTTATATCTGCAAAAAAAAAAAAAATAGAAACTTGTGTCCTCCCGCCCGAAAAAAAAAAAAAAAGAAAAAGTGATTATTGAAAAAAAAAAAAAAAAAAAAAAAAAACACCTTTTTTGATATAAAACGACCTACTTTTTAAAAGGAACTAAAATTTGATGATTTGCGGGAACCAAAAGATTTTTGGCATATTTAAGCCTAAATTACAAATGTGCTAATAGCAATAGCAATAGCAAAAGAAAAGTCAAGATAATATGGCCAGGTCAAATAAATTACAGTAACAAAAAGGCTGTGCTATGTTCAGCACAGGGCCTAATAATCAGAACCCTGTCCAAACGAATGATGAAAAGAATACTCTAGAACCCTGTCCAAACGAATGATCAAAAAATATCTCCAGAACCTTCACGATTCATCACAAATTCCATTTCCATTATATAAACCACAAACACACTCCATCACACAACAAAAAACATCAACAAACCAAATCAAAGCTCAAAAGAATGTCGATCATCCCAAGTTTCTTCAACAACAACAACAACCGTCGCTCAAACATCTTCGACCCATTTTCACTCGACTTGTGGGACCCCTTCGACGGCTTCCCCTTCTCAAACCAGCTCACAAACCTCCCCCAATCCTCATCCGCCACGTCATCATTCGCAAGCACAAACATCGACTGGAAGGAAACAGACACTGCCCACGTCTTCAAAGCCGACGTACCAGGGCTTAAAAAAGAAGAAATCAAAGTCGAAGTGGAAGATGATCGTGTGTTGCAGATAAGTGGTGAGAGAAGCAGGGAGAGTGAAGACAAGGGTGACACGTGGCATCGAGTTGAGAGAAGCTCTGGCAAGTTTATGAGGAGGTTTAGGTTGCCTGAGAATGCCAAAGTTGAGGAAGTTAAGGCGGCTATGGAGAATGGTGTGTTGACTGTTACTGTGCCCAAAGTTGAGGTTAAGAAGCGTGATGTTAAGGCCATTCAAATCGATGGTTGATCTTTCTTAGTTTGCTTTTTTTAATGTCTGATAATGTCTCGTGTCGATTTTACGAAGTGGTTTAATTAGGCTTTTATGAGAATGTATGTTCTGTTATTACTAGTAATGTTAATATAGGTATCAGTGAACATGTTCCTGTTTGCCACTTTACAGCGTAATGAGTTATTTGTTATGCGTCCTGTAATTGGATCAGATCAGCAGGTTTATTTGCTTATTTGGTTGATTTTTAAGCTCATTTGATCTAAGAGTGAGTGATATTATTAGATCACTGAGAATTTTTATGCTTATCACATATATAAACAGAGTTGAAGCATTTTGAGGAATATCAAAAGGCTTTAAGCAGATGATTTGATTTTGATGATAATATATTAGGTTGTGAAATTAAGCATATATCTCTAACTGAACCAACAAGATCCTTAAAGTAAGCATGGAGGAAAACAATTTCTGTATGCTCAAACGTCTTGACAGTGTTTGAAGCTTCAAATACCACGGTGGAGTTTTGTTTTCAAGTTTTGATAGAAACACGGTGTCGCCTCTTGTGAACCTTGAAAATTTTGTAAGATATCTCATTCCATGGATAGAAAAGGCCAATCTCTGTTGCTGTTGGTGTCGGAATCACTGATTCGGTTAATTGCAGAGTGTGTAATGTTTTTCTTATCATTGATGTTATGTATGCAGCAGCGTGTTATTATGCGTGTATGATGTAACAAAAGCTCGTAAAATTGATGTTTTTTTTCCATCGTAGATTGTATGTACGTAGCGTGTTATGCACTTGTAGTGTTATAGAGACTACTGATTGAGCTTGTATGTGCTCTTGAAGGATCTATCGAGGATGATAGAGCATTTGCTCTATATGCCAATTTTATGGTTAAACTCGATCTGTCTTTTATGACAATCTCTTGTTTCAGTTAGTATGAGTATGGTAGATAAAAATTCGAAGTTATAGAGATTGTCATCCCCTTGGTATGAGTATGATAGATAGGAAAAACGATTCTGCATTTTTTTTTTTTTTTTTTTTTCTGAATCCAATTTTATGGTTAAACTCGATCTGTCTTTTATGACAATCTCTTGTTTCAGTTAGTATGAGTATGGTAGATAAAAATTCGAAGTTATAGAGACATTGTTGATTGAGTTGTATGTGCTTTTGAAACTGTCATCCCCTTGGTATGAGTATGATAGATAGGAAAAACGATTCTGCATTTTTTTATTTTTTATTTTTTTTCTGAGAATCATGTTTGGCTGTTTCTGAACTTTGAAGATATAAATTGTGTTTGGCGAGTTATGATATTATTATTACCTGCTGTTTAATAATGTGTATGGTTTACGTTTGGCGAGTTGCCGAGTTAGAATTTCTTATATCTTGGGAGGGACATAAACTTTAGGCTGCAACATGAAACCAATAGACGTCACTGTTTCTGCTTTTGCTCTTTCACATTGGGTTTGTCATCGTCTGCAGATGGTCCATGGTGGCCTTCACCTACTCCTACTCCATAATCGACATTTTCGGGCAACATAAGATGAAACTGTCGCAAGCTCCTCTCGACCATAATGTCATTTGGCGCTGCTTAGTCTATGGCAATATATTACCGTTACAGGAACTTGCCACATATTTGTACCTTCTTTAGCATGTCTTGTTTTGCTAAACAAATATAAATCATGATATAATGGTATTAAAACGTAGTATATGTTTTTGAGTTTTTCTTTTATGTATGCTAATCAATATTACTTTTCAGTCTATTCCGACGCAATGCACTTAAAAAGGGTGTTTAATGGAGTGCATCAAGAGTTATTAGCCTCGCTGATCAACGACCATTTCAAGTTGCTATTTCACTTGACCTACACATGTTATTTATAGCCGATTTTTGCATACTATAATGAACACATGCTCTTTATGAGATTAGAGACATGACTGTGTGAGCACAGATCTAATATTTGAAGCAAATAACTTTTTTTTTTTTTTTTTTTTTTTTTTCTCCAAAACATAAATACTTTACAAAACTAAAATTCAAGTACAATCTGTTTTGTGACAGGTTTTAACTTTTAAGGGCAATCGGTATGGTAACTTGGGTACCCAAGTTAACTCTTAACGCCGCAGCGTTGAGGGGCGTTATCCACATCCTCCTCGGCGTTAAAGCCGCGTTAACGAGCCAAGGTTAGAGCCTTAACACGGCGTAAAAGTGGAAGAAGCCCCCCACCCACAAAAGTAAACGGCTAGTTAAAAAAAAAAAAAACAAAAAAAAACATTTTCTTGCTACTATAAATACCCAAATAACACACAATTTTTTGACACTTCCACAACTCAATCTACTCAATCTTATACTTTCATTTGCTAAAAAAAATGTCGGAAGGCAACAATAACGATGATTCATTCGTGAATCTTCTCGGTGGGTGGAATACCTCAAACCCGGGTTCATCTTCAAACCCGAACTCAGGTTCATCATCACCCAACATCTCTTTTTCTAACCCACTAGGGTTGTCGAGCCAAGAACTTTGCCTACAACATCAACGATTTCTGTTTTGGGAACAAAGTCAACAAAACACACTAAACACCAATTTTCAAAATCTACAATCCTCATAACATTCACAAACTGAAACACATGAGGTTCCTGAAACACCCACTTCTCCTCCAAAGCCCAAAAGTTGTGGTAAACGAAAGTCCAAAAAATTCAAAGACCCCGAACCAATCGATGAGGATGAAGAAAATCTCAACTACGTCCCTGGACGTTGGCAACCAAAAGAGGAAGAATTACTTGCCACTTGTTATGTAGCCGCTACGGAGGATCCGCTTCTCGGGCGTGCACAAGGATATGATACGTTTTGACATCGGGTCAAAAATGAGTTCAATAGACTCAATTTTCAATGACGCGACAAGGATATGATAACAAGCAAGTGGAAAATGTTAAACCGTGATTGCACAAAGTTCAACTATTACAAACGTGCGTAACAGGAACAGAGAAGTAGGGAAAGTGAGATGGATGTCCTCAAAACGGGACGAAACGAATGTATCGTGACGAGCACAAATCCGCGCCGTTTGCAAACGAGGAGGCTTGGGAGGTTTTGCGTGGTCATAAGAAATGGGACGCGTCGGATCCGGTTGATTTAACCGGCGATGTCCCAAGCCAAACAAACGAGGCTTTGTTTGGTCATGATGAACAACCACGCCCCATGGGAAAAATGTGCTTTTAAGAAAGCCAGACCCGAGAGCACGACAAGTACTGGAGGAGCGAGCACCGGAGGAATGAGCTCGTCAAGCCAACTCACCGAGACTATGACAACCGAGTATCGTATCAAACGGGAAACCGCTCAAGCGGCGTATCGGGCGGCCCAAGTAAAAGATGAAACGATCACAAGGTTGGAAGATATGAAATTTTTGATGATTGACACCGCAGGCAAAGATTCAAACGTTGTGGCTTGGATCAATGAAGAAAAAGACCGAATCATCAAAAAATATAACTTGCAACCTCGTCACTAGATTGTATTTTCGTTATTTCCTTTATGTTGTGGTTTACTTTGCATTGTGTTTTTTTATTTCGTATTTTTTTTTTCGTTGTAACATTTTTTTTTTTTTAATTTCGTATTGTAATATGTTTAAGAATTAATAATATGTTTTTTAATAAATGAAGTATTTGTTTTAGTTTGAATTTGAAAATATTTGAGTTAAAGTGAGTTAAGGTTTAACTTTGGTAAGTTATAATAAAGGGTGTTTTTTTGTTAAGTTAAGGTGAAATGTTAAAACTGATGTGACACTTACATAACAAATGTTAAAGTTTAACTTGAGATTACCACACTATAATGTTGTTTCTCATATTTCCTAGGTGTACTGGGCCATTATTTCAAGGGATTTACTAATAAACGCTCATCGGGCAACACCTGCATATTAAAATATTTGTTTTTCTTTTATATTCAAAATAGTTATGTATTTAATGCATAATAAATGGCCGTAAAAACTAACTTAAATATATGTCATTTTTAATTTAACAAAAATCAAATTTACATTTATATTCATATTAATTACTCTTTCCGTCTCATATTAACTGTCAACTTTGACATTTTTAGGTTTTTTTTTTTACCTTACCTCAAATAATTTTTTGTAGTATATAATACTTGACTCAAAATATATGAATGGACTGAGTTTTAAATATATTTTCATTTGTATAATTTTTATTAAATATTATATAACACAAACAAAAATATTTAAAGGAGAGTTATTTTACATACCAAACTTTTCTCACATATCAAGGGACTCATCTCCACCATCCATCTAAAAAGAAATCAATGGCTGAGATTAAAAGCATTTTATTATTTCACCTATTTTTTATAATTTAAATATCTCTTAAACCGTTAATAATGAAGCGAAAATATTTACACCGTCGCGACGAGCACTTAATTATCTTTCTATTCTATAGACGGGCACTTTGATATACTTTTGAAAAAAGAAAAAAATCCGTTTTTTTCACGTATTTTTTACGTTACTGAAGTTTGCATGAAAAAAATCATATATGATTAAACACTAATTTGAATATCATGTGTGATATTAGAGTTAAATCATATATGATATGTAATATCACATGTAATATGATATGTATATCATATGTGATTTTACACTAATATCACATGTGATATTACATATCATATATGATTTAACACTAATATCACATGTGATATTCAAATTAGTATTTAATCATATATGATTTTTTAATGCAAATTTCAGTAACGCAAAAAAAGAAAAAAACTTAAAAAAAAACGTGAAAAATATGAAGAAAAAAAATTTGTCGAAAGTATATCAAAGTGCCTATCTATAGAAAGATAATAATTAAATGCTCGTCGCAATGATATATATTTTTTTTCGCTTAACGATTAGCGGTTTGAAAGATATTAATATTTGGAAGAAAAAAAAGATGAAAGTGGGTTTTTCAAATTGTTGAGATTAATCTCATCAATTAGATCAAATAAAAATAAAATGTGGAGATTGATCCCTTGGTATGTAAAAAATATTTTGTCATCAAATGATCTTAAATCAAATACTTGAAGTCAAAGCTGAAAAAGAAAAACTTTAAAAGTCAAAACTGGACAATTAATATGAGACAGAGATAGTATTGCCTAAAGCATTATCCGGAAAATGATAAAGAAATAAAAAGTCAATGGATCTAAAACGAATCATGTCTATATAAGCTATCTTTAAGAGATTAAATATAGATGAAATCGTGGAAGCGGACCGTTATTTCTTTTTCCAAGTAAGAATTCGTCATCAGATTGAATCTGTTTGTTCCTGGATGCTTCATAGGAATGCATCGCTATTTTTTCCTCCACCGAGAAAGGTTTATTCCGAGTCATAAGAACAATCTCTTTATTTTTTATCTGAATCAATTTGAAAACCCGAGATTTCAAAGTTGGTAATGTTAGAAGGTCAGTATTTGCCTAATGGTCCAAATCTCTTATTTCAATCCTCCACACTCCACACCATGCACTTTGGGCCATTAATCCAATCCAAAACCCAACCTAACCGTCCATCAACCCCCAAATCTCAGCGCACATAGCATGGCTCAAAGAATCACGCAACTTGAGGATGCGAATAGGAATTTGAGAAAGGAGAATACCATACTCAGAGCGGCACATGAGGAGGAGAAGACCCTGTTGAACCATCAAATCCAACAACTTCAAGCAGATTTGGCAGAGTAAAAGGAGATGAGGAAACATATGCAGAAAAAACTCCGGGAAGTTGTATCACCACCATCTCCAAACAACTAAATAGTAATTTCACCTTGCAGTCAGCCCTTTCTTGCTCTAACGCAAGAACATCTTTCAAAGCATCCCTAGTCCTAAGCAAACCAGGGATGATATCAAGAGATCTGTCACACATTGGGATTGAGGGATCTACCCAACCAATGAAAGGACAACTCGAGTTCTATAAAATGAAAGACATGTAAATAAAATGAAGAAATGAGAGACTTGTAAAATGTAACATTATTTTTTTTTATCAAGAGTAAAACTTGCCTAGGCCGGGCATGCATAGAATCGAAGCCCAGGAATCCTGTTGGTCCATGATGTTCGGACCACAACTTGAAGACCACATGCACAAAGAACCATTTTTCAGATGAAGAAGATAATGAACAATGATACTTACGTATGAGAGAGAAAGGTAGGTGTTAGTTTGGATGGAAAGGAAAGAGTGAGGGAAACACTAGCTGGAAAGAAACTAAGAAACGACACTGCACACTTATTTAAATCTGAAGTGCCAAGGCTTAAAAGGAGGAAGTGAAAGTTGAAGTTGTAGATGATTGCATATCTTGACTATTATTGTGCCGAAATTCGAAGTTAAGAAACGTGACATGAAGGCTATTTAGATTGAGTGTTGAATTTTGTTTGGTTTATTTTGGTGTTGTGTTATTTAGTCTGCTAGTAGGAATCAAGGGTTTTTTTTTTTTACAAATAGTAGTAATCTAGTTTAACAATGTCGTGTTGCAGATTTTACTAATGCTTTGGCATATCGTGAGCATTTGGCCGAATTTTACTGGAAATATAAGATTCCAATTCCTTGAAACATGTTTTAAACATTTGTATCTGTGTGCCTCTGTGGTTCTAAGCATTTTATTTTTGTCCACTTTTATAAGGTCTTAGACAGTCGGCTTAGTGCGTACTATTGATGTTGGAAGAATATTTTAGTTTTGTAAACAATCGACTTATCTTTTTCTTAATCTATCCTATGGGTAATGTATGAAACGTAATAGTTGTTTGTTTTTAAGAGCGCATCCGTAATTCAAATATTATAACACATACAACAACTAGAAGATGGTGAATTTTTAACACACTTTCACCACCTTTCATTACAAGTGCAAGTTTTCAAGGTACAAACATAACTAACCTTATTAATACATAATAACATAAGTTGAATTTCAATTTATGAATAAGGCTTTTCTTATTTATTTGTTTAATGCGTGACAAAATTGGTTTAATAAGGTTATGGTTGTTTTATTAAGTTTTGCACTATCGTTCGACTGGTGGTTGGGGAGATGGTAGTTGGGGAGATGTTACATTTAATGTTTGGTGTTGTTAGCCTCGCTAGTTTGTGAAGATAACGTCTTACACGTAAATTGGACTAGATTCGTAGTTAGTTGTGCCCGCAAGGACTACTATTGTACACGAGGAATAGATATATTGTAATGAGCCTATGAATACCTCTCATGACTCTCCATGAGGGTGTGGGAAAATCATTGTGTAACCTTTCACTTATCAATCTAATATACTTTATGTTTTTCTCCACCCTCTCTCTACTTTATCTCTCTAAACTATCATCATGTATATCTTGTTTAATCACCAACCTCGACCTCCAGAACCACATAAATCATCTAACTTTTCGGTCCTATAGGTGTAGATGATGAATATAAATATAAGTTAATAACATAGGGAATTCTCACCAAAACCTGTTTATACTTTTTACTCGTTAAACTCGCCACAAACTAAATGAGAAAATGAATTCACCACCAAATGATGAATGGTAACAATTACTTGACACAGACGACTCCGATCTTCAACTCCACCACCACCCAAAACATAGTTTCATCTGGAATCCCTAAAGTTGAAAATTGTGCTGAAATGCCGGTTAGGATAATACTAGGTCCTGCAGTTATAGTTCAAATGGTGAAGATCCATAAAATAGTGGATATTCGGGAAGATTTGGATGATGGTGTAATGACGACACAAGAGTATATTAGGAAAGTAGTTGATGATGTGGGTAAGGATTCCGATTTTAAGAGTGGGCCATGGGTTAGCGCGGGTGAGTATATGAATTCTGATGGCGGGATCATAATTGGTTGTTTTGCCGATATCAAACAATTTTGCAAGAAAGGGAAACTTGACAAGGTTGTTGCGATAATCAAGTCTTGTGCTACTAACCTTGCCTTGTTCTTGATGACATTCCCTCTTTCATCTCTCTTTACTCTGAACACCCATCTTGTACCAATGACTTTCTTTCCATCTGGTAGATCACATAGTACCCAAACTTCTTGAAGTTTGAATTGAAGAAGTTCTTTTTGCATAGCTTCAACCCAACTTTCTTTAGTTAATGCTTGAGCTATATTCTTGGGTTCTTCTTGAGAGATAAAACAAGTAAACAGGCATGTTTGGTGATCCTTGTGATTCAGCCTGTTCTGTTTATAAACAAAACTAAGTAAAGCATTGTGAGGTTTAGAAAAACCCTTAGCTTTGGTTCTTGTAAGCACTCCAGAGGTAGAAGGTCCAATGATTTGACCATTAGGATGATTCTTATGGACTCTTAAGATAGGAGTCTGTGGAACTTCAACACTATCACCCAAATTTGTGAAATCAGCATCTTTATTGGAATCTGAGAAAATACCTTCATCTTCAAATTCATCATCAGTGTCTTCTAAGCCAGGCATGGTAGGATCATCCAAATCATCCAAAGTGCTGTCAACAGGTGCAGCAGTACTTTGATCTAAAGTACTGTGAGAGAACTCTGTAGTCTTGTTCTTTTTCTTTGCTTCCTCATAAGCTCTTATTTGATCATCATCATAAGACTGTGCTACTACATCTTGAAAAAGCATCCTATTAAGCTCATCTTGAATAGCTTGATCTTCAGAAGACAATGTAGATTTTGGCTCATCAGTACCTTTCTCATTCTCAACAGTTATAGGTTCTTCATCAGGAACAACATCAGGTCTAATATTGACTCCATGAACAATGTACTGTAATTCATCTTCCTTGTGATCTACTTGATTTTCTTCTCTAACAGGTACATAATTCATAGAAGGAGTCAAAACCTCAAGATCAAACATCCAATCAGGACCTTTACCCTTCTGATTTTCTTGATCTTCTAAAAATTCAACATGAAGACAATCTTGAACCTTTTTGGTGACCCTGTTATACACTCTAAATCCTTTGCTATTGGTGCAGTACCCCAATAAGTATCCTTCTTCTGACTTGCCATCAATTTTGCCCAAATTATCAATTGTGTTGAGAATAGTCAGAGGGCATCCAAAAGGTTTCATAAAACGAATATTGGGTTTGTTTCCCATCAGCAACTCATAAGGTGTCTTCATCTGAGGTTTGGTGACTGATACTCTATTCAATACATAGCAAGCAGTACTTACAGTTTCAGCCCAAAATTGAATAGGTAATAATGAATCTGCAAGCATTGTTCTGGCTGCTTCAATCAAAGTTCTATTCTTTATTTCTGCAACACCATTCTGCTGTGGAGTTATAGCAATACTGAACTCCCTCTTGATTCCTTTCTTAGCACAAAATTCATCCATACGCTTGTTCTTGAATTCAGTTCCATTATCACATCTAATACCTCTTACTTTGAGTCTCAGTTGATTTTCAAGGGCTATTATAAGATCATGAATAACATCAAAGGTGTCATCTTTAAATCCCAAGAAAAATACCCAACTAAATCTACTGCAATCATCTGTCACAACCAGACAGTACTTCTTCTTGTTTAGACTAGCAACAGAAACAGGTCCAAACAAATCCATGTGCAGCAACTCCAAAGGTTCTCTAATAGTTCTTTCCTCAAGCTTCTTGCATGAAGCTTTGTGTTTTTTACCTTTCTTGCACGCCAAACATGAGTGATCATTCTTGTAAGTCTTGGAAGGTAAACCTCTAACTAAATTTCCTTTGACCAATTTGTTGATATTCTTGAAATTTACATGGCCCAATCTTCTATGCCACTGATGTGCTTCTTCAAGTGTTGCCTTTGCTACTAAACATGTTGCTCTTCCAGACAAATGAAGACTCTTCATATCCAGACTATACACATCATTGGTTCTTGGTACTCTCAGTATTACCAAGTTATCATCAACAAGCTTGAACTCAGGGGAAAGAATGAGACATTCTGTGTCAGTGAATAACACAGGGTGCTTCTTATCAGAGATATGAGAGACTGACAAAAGGTTGAACTTGAGCTCCTTCACATATCTAACATTCTCAAAATCTATGCTCCCTGCTTTGATAGTTCCTTTGCCTGTAATTCTTCCTCCACTAGCATCATTCCCAAATGCAACTCTTCCTCCACAATAGGATCTAAAATCTGACAGAATATCTTTGTCTCCTGTCATGCTTCCAGAGCAACCACTATCCACAATTAGATGATCTTTAAGCTCCTTTTCTGGGTTGCCCTGCACAAAGATAAAAGAGTTAGTTAATTTTAGGAACCCAATCCATTACTGACTTGTGTTCCCCTTGTGGAGTTACATACTTAAATTCTTTAAGTATGTAATTTCCATTGTCTTTAAGCACATGGTCAATTATCTTTGGTTGTTCCAAAACTTGTGTTGGTTTTTCAATAAAAATCTCTTTGTCATCCAAGTTTTCTTTATTATTTTCAACAAAAATCTCTGTTTCACTCTCACTTGCTGAAAGTACTGTTTGTTCCCCATCAGTACTTTCCTTCTTAACCCATTTGGTTTTAACTTCTGGTGTAGAATCCCGTGATCTAGCTACTTTCTTTGAGTTGTAACGCCTTCTAGATTGATAGTAATTAGATCTCCTAGGGTTCCTATTCCAAAAAGTGTTTGGTGAAAACTGAGCAGTACTTTGAGAAGGTACTGTTTTTGGCTTAACAGTACCTTGAAAAGTGTTTGAAGGTACTGGAGGTTTTGAAAAAGGTCTTCTCTGGTGAGGGTACCTATAGTCTTGTGAGAAGTTGCTATGGTTAACCCTATGTGAATGACTCCAAACTGGTCTAGTTTCCCTTGGGTTTTGGTTGGCAGTTCTGTTCTTTGGGAATTTGCTTAGGTACTCTGAGTGAAAGTTACAGTGCTTAATCAAATGATCAGGACTGTAACAAACAAAACACAATTTTTGACCTGTAATCCCAAAATTGCTTCCTCTATGTGTATGACCAAACCTATCCTGTCTTCTAGGTGAATGATGAGAATTATTATGACCAAAATTATCCCAAAAAGGTTTAGCAGTATTTTGAAAAGGTTTTCGTGAAGGTACTGCTGAACGTCTAGCAGTACTTTGAGAAGAAGGTACTGCTTGACTCTTAACACTATCATCCTTAGGTTTCTCAACTGTTTCTTTTGGGGTTTCAGAACTAGATGGACCTGTATTAGTTTGACCAATAAGTTTTTTCCTAAATTCTAGATTGTCTATTCCAAAACAAGAAACATCAGGCCTAAGTGGTTGAAAACTACCAGTGGGATGAGGGATTGCATGATAACCCTTGTCTTTCTTAAATTCAGGAGGTGTTTGAGTAATTGAATCCTCATTACTAGATGTATCTACATAGTTAATGAGTTCATCATCACTAGTTGTTATATCCTCATAATCACATTCATCCTGATCACTAGGTGGGTTTTCTTCTGTGCTACTAAAGTCCATGGCAAAACCTAGTCCTGTTTTAATGTATGCTCTTTTCTGTTTTTCAACAAAACTAATATGTGAAAGACCAGATTTTCCCCAAGCAGCAAACTTTTCTAGCAATTCATCCCCTTCCTTAGTCATCTTTTCTAGTTCAGATACCTTACATCCTAACTTCCATTCACTTAATTTTAACTGATAATCCTGTTGTTCATACTTTTCAGCCCAAGCCATTTCATTATTTTCATGTGTTATTATTTTGGCTTCTATTGACTCTAAAGTAATTTGATAGCCAGCTACCTCAGACCTAGCCCTTCTACAGTTATCTCTTTCAGTTACATAATCAGTAAGCACTTTTTGATAAAAATCATGACACTTAGAGCATACCTCAGATATAGGGGTGAACTTGGTGAAGTGGCTACCATAGCAAGCAGAACAGGTTTATCTTCAATCTCCATGCTCCAATCAAAACTTCCTAGACCATCTCTGGACTCCAAAGCAGCAAATCCAGGTTCCTCATCAAAAGTTGTGCTCTAATCAAACTCTTCCACTGAATCTTCCACTGCTACCATACAATAGGTTACTGGTTCATCATCAAACTCAGCACTCCAGTCAACCTCTGATAGATTCTCTTGAGAACCAAAGCTTTTGTTTCAGTAATGGGAATTTCCTTTAGTTCAAGCTTAGGTTTCTCAGTCATCCTGTTTGCCTGATATTTAGCAAACTTGCATTCCCTTGCAAAGTGTCCAGTCTTTTGACAGTTAAAGCATTCAATCTTGGACTTGTCAAAAGTGATACCCTGTTTTGGTTTGAAGTCGATGCCTCTTCCTGTTTTCTTCATGAACTTCTTGATCCTTGCAGTGATCATAGCAAATTGCCACCTTATATCAATTTCTTCAAGAGCATCCTCTTCAATTTGTGACAAGTCCTCTTCATAGGTAACAGGTAAAGTAGCTTCCTGAGCAAAGAATGAGCATACAACTTCATCAGAATGGATGGTGTTTGTTGGTGATGATGTGGGGTTGGTCATGGTTGTGATAGAATGAGCAGGATAACCAGTACTTTGAGCAACAGTACATTGAGTAGGGTAAGCAGTACTTTTAGTGGAAGTACTGCCTCTCTTTTTAGATGACACAAAAGCTATAATGTGAGACTTTGAACTTGTTTGGCCATTCATCTCATGCTCATACACCTTCAGATGGTTGTAGAGATCATCAAAGTCCATAACATCCAAACCAGGTTGTCCTCTGATCATAGTAGCAATCACATGCCATGTAGATGGTAAACTCCTTAAGAACTTCAAATTGGCATCTTCAACAGATACCTATGCCTTGTATAACTCTAGCATGCTGAGGAGATTTTGGAATCTGTCATAGGCAGCATCAAGACCTTCTTTTTCACCAACAGTGAAAGTTTCAAACTGTTGCTTCAATAGATTTCTGTGCATCTTCTTGGAAGCATCATTACCTCCAAACCTTGTCTTGAGAGCAACCCATAACTGTTTAGCATCCTTAGCATCATGAAACTTGAGTAGGTGACCATCAGGTATAGCAGACAAGAGTATGTTGAGAGCCTTTTCCCGATTCCTTATTGTAGTAGCTGGCAAGACGGCCTTATGTGGTTTAGGTTGTCCAGGAACATCTACATGTTCTGGAATAACTTCATTACCATTGACAATTACATTCCACAGTGCATGGTCTGTAATAACAATGTACTGCCTCATCTTCATACTCCATAGATCATACTCTCCCTTCTTGATGATTGGTATTTTAAGTGAGGTGATGGATGGTGGTGGTGCAGCTTCAGTCGACATCTTTAGGGTTTGTTGTTAACGAGGTTTTAAGGGTTTCTTCTTAGTCATAGTTTCCACACAAGCTCTGATACCACTTATTGGATCGATGTACTCTAACCAAACTAACTTATATAGCTTGTTAAGGGTTTAATAACCTCGGATAAATCCTAAGTTACTAACAATGAAACACTGAACAAACTCTATTAAGTATGTGGAATTTACTTAACAAATCTAAGAAGAATTAACTTTTAACTTTAACGATTTTATTAATACTTAGAACCTGCTTGTTATACAGATTCTTTAACAACTCTAAAACTCTAATATCGTACTCTCTAAAACTCTAAAAACGCATATATCGCATATCTCTAATGCCAACCTAGGGGTCCTTTTATAGGCTCAAGGATAACCCTAGTCGGTTTACAATTACAAACCTTGTACGAAAAGTAATACTATACTAATCTTAGAACATTCTAGAATTACAAGATAATCCTTAACGATTTTGCATATCAGTCCTTTAAGCATGCAGTACTTTGATGATTCGAGCAGTACTTTGACTTCATTCTTTAGCAGTACTTTGACTTCAGTACTTTGACTCTTCAGCATTTTGATTCTTCAGCACTTTGACTTTTTATATCCTAACAGGTAAAAACTAACAAATGGTATTGACCCATAACCCATGGTTTTATCCAAACCATTTGACTAGGTACATTGAACTCATGAGATACATTGTATCTAATAAGAAACCCATGGATCAACCCATAACCCATGACCCATGACCCATAACCAAAATACCCATGGGTAAAGAGGAGCGTCCCACGGATCCCTAGCTTTACGCTAGCCAGATCCCTTGTGGGAGGGATCCGTGGGATCCGGGGAATAGTAAGTTTTCTTCTCTATAAATAGTGAGCCATTTCTTCCTTTTGGCTCACCACTTTCACACATACTTTCTCCAAGTATTGTACCTCTCTAACCACTGATCCTAAGTGATCTCTCTATGTAGTTTTTCTTTTGTTTTTGTGTGATTCTCTAGGTTCCTCTTAAAGGCGAGATCACCACTTCTTGAAGTCGAGCAAGCTCAAGTCCATGAGTTGCCATGCTTCGTCATCATCAAGACAACTGAGGTTCTCTTGTTGATAGTTCTTTCTTCCTCCGTAGAGATGTTGTGTTGAAGGCATTAGTGAAGGATGCCGAAAGAGTCAAGACGAAAGCATTAGTGAAAGATGCTTAATGTCCGTGTCAAAAGCATTAGTAAAGAATGCTAAAGGTGTCAAGACAAAGGCATTAGTGAAAGGTGCCAAGCGTTGTGTCAAAGGCATTAGTGAAGGATGCCTAAGAATCAAATCAAGTGGCATTAGGGAAGAATGCCTAGGTCGTATAATCGATGAGGTGCATCGTTATACATATAGTATTAGTTTATTTCCAAGGATGGTGATATCCTTGGTGGTGTTGTAAATGGAGTGGATCTCCTTGAAATTAGGTGTTGTATTGTGTTGGGTAGTAGTTCCTCCATAGTAATGGAACTAGGTGCTTAGCCTAGTAACTAACAAAGGGTAGGCGACGTTGTGATAGGTGTGGTTCACCTTGGAGTGAAAGAACCTGGTGGTTAGCCTAGTACCGGAAAAAGAGTAGGCGACGTTGTGAAGGCTTCTCCGCCATAAGGAGATTGGTGTCGTGTAGTGTTTACGAACTCTCGAGTAGGTGACTCGGGGAGTGGAGTAGGGCAAGGAAGGTGTCCTTGTAGCCAAATCACTATAAATACTCGTGTCGTGGTTATGTGCTTCTTACTCTTTATCTTTCATTACACGTTTATATATCTATCTATCAACGTCCAACATAAACAACTAAATAGATTGACATAAGTCGATCTAAATATTTAAAAGGAAGTTTTAAATTGGTAAAACTATTCAACCCCCCCTTCTAGTTTTCCACAAACTTCTTCTAAATCATAAGTGCGTACATAAACTGTAGCATTATATACATGAGAGGTCACGCTATCTTTATGAGTGTCATCCAAATTGTACTCATTTGTCATTTTAGCATGACCAGGAGAACCCTCAAGTGTATCATTATAGTTGTAGTTGTTTCAAATTCGAGAACATTTTTAGATCCATCTTCAGAAGATTCCAGATTAGCATCATGAGCCTCATGTACTGTTGAAATAGGAACCTCAACTGCATTTTTAGAAGTTGGAGGAGTAGTTGATTCAGAAACTGAACCTCACTGATAAATTTTGAAGGTAATATCGTCGCAACATTTTCATTCACTACATCAATAGTATCACCTTAGTACTTAGTAGCTACCTACGAACAAATGTAGGTGCCATATTATACTTATCAATCTTGATACAGAGAACGACATTTCGACCAATGAGTTTGTCAACAAAGAAATTTAAATAATCAAACCAATAGGGTACATCAACATCCTAGATAAAAGAATGCAATGTGTTTATTAATAATAAGATGTATATGCAGTAAGTTAAATGAAAAAAATTGTGCTCAACTAACCTCTTTTATACTCTTAGTAAGCAACTCGTTCACGGAAATTCTAGTAGTTGAATGGCAATTGTATTGAAAAGTACATAATTGATTTCCTCATGATCTTGTACATATAGTTATCACTAACTTGTACATATAATAATAAAACATGAATAAGAAATACATAAACCGTGGTGTTTATCATGATATAAAAAGACATATGTTTGAAGCGTATATTGTTCACCATAAATTTGCTTTGGACTATAAATTAAAGAGCTATTTTTTGATTCCAAGTTTCTAATATAATAGCCAAATGCTATGATTATAAGGTAACGAACCTTATTCACATATTGGTTTTAAAATACATTAGAAATTGCACATGACAAAATTATATTGATATTAATGGTTATATGACTTTGAATCCAAACTCATAACACAATTGCCAAAAGTTATGATTATGCCATACTTATATTGCAGTTTAGATACACTAACGAAAATGAGATACAAGTTTTGCTATCAATCATTTACATAACGTAGATTCCATGTATAGCCATTCTACATATATTACTAATAGTATAAATTAAATGCATTAATGTGTATTCCAAGTGTTCATTATCCTTTAAAGTGATATAAAATACATCAAAACTGAAATAGCGAACCATGTGCATGTCGTCGATCGAATTCGTGCACCAAAAAGCTGATTTAGCGAGCCATTGAAACTGTTACAACATAGTTCACAGTCACCTCCATTATGTACATAGAATAAACACGCATGTTAACAGCAACCCGAATGGCCGTATATACATGACTTTGCCAAAAGTTACAATCCAACATTTTAAACAATTATGTTGATACTTTGCCTCGTCGCTCAAACACAGTAGTTAGCGAAATTGTGACATCAGGTGAGTAAACATCACTTCGTCGATTGTGATACGCAAATGCTCTCATTGTCCCCATAAAAAATGCTCTCATCGTCCGAACTTTTAATTTTAATTACATCGTTCCATTTCCACGTCGCCTAGTTTGCTTCCCTTTTCCTTTTCTTAGATTCGTGAATCACCTCATCAACCAACGGTTGGGTATCAAGTTTTACGTTGTCATCCTGCTGTTGTTTAAAGATGGAAAATAACATTACGTCTTCATAAGGATATATGGATATCAGAAACGAACCCAAAAAGTGTAGAAAGGAATGTCACCTCATGATCATGAAGATCGACATTATCCTAGCAGTTGAATGTCAATTGTATTGAAACGTAAGTGAGTTCGTTTGATTTGTTAACGTGATTTTAACTTATGTGAGATGTTATAACATAACTTTACCTTGATTCCTTCATTTTCGCAATGCCAGTGAATTCGTTTTTTGTTGCAACGATAGTTGACAATTTGATTTGTTCATCTTTATAAATGAAAAAACTCAAACGTTAAAGTTATTACATTGAGTTACTACTTTGATCTATAAGAGCTTTTGTTATGATATATTGATATGAAATGTGAATGGGTGTGAGATGGTTGTCCATGTAGTGTTTATTTGGCAGGCTTGTGCATGGTGGAATTCTTGGCACCCAAATATTGGTTTAAAAATTGAATTTACAAAGATAAGATAATGTTTGGTTTGACTATCAGGGTGGAACGACAAAGGAAAAGATGATAAGTTAACATTAGTTTGAATTTTTCACTTTTACATCCACTTTGTTACTATGGATAATTCTTGGATTAGAATGGCCAGGATTTAATGGTGGATTGATCCAACGGATAAAATGAGTTTGTGTAAAAGTGCACCGTCGGCAATAGAATAGTAATGTATCCATCTCCCCAATTACTAGTCGAGCATGATAAACTTGTCAAACTATGGGTTGATTTGACTGATCGACTATTAGTTGGGGAGATGAAAATATTTAATGTGGTGGGGGTAGATGATAATTTTAAATGTAAGTTATTATAGGGTATGTGGTTTTAATAAGTGTGATGGAGTAGCTGTAAAATTTAGAGATCGTGCGTTAATATAGGTAATTGTTTTTAGTGAGGGTAAATGGTAAAATTAAATGTGGGTTATCATAGGGTAGGTTATAATAAATGCTATAACTTTATGGTTATTTATAGGGAAAATGACAAAAAAATGCATCGAACTTGACACTTGTTGTCATTGTGTGTAGCCAACTATTTTTTTTCTTCATTGTAACACAAACCTTTTGAATTTTTGTCATTGTATGTAGCCAGTTAGGTGAATTTGTGTTATTGTATGTACCCAGTTAGGCTTAGCGTTACATCGTTAGTCCTTTTATATTAACGGTCGTTAGTAAATAACTTAAAATTTCGTTCTCTTACGTTTTTATTCGTTTTCATCCGTTATTATACATTTTCTTCCCTTTTTACACGATTTCGTCCGTTTTTACACGTTTTCTTCCGTTTTCGTCCGTTTTTACACGTTTTCGTCCGTTTTTACACGTTTTCTTCCGTTTTTACACAATTTCGTCCGTTTTTACACGTTTTCGCCCGTTTTTACACGTTTTCTTCCGTTTTTACAAGTTTTCTTCCGTTTTTACACGTTTTCTTCCGTTTTTACACGATTTTGTCCGTTTTTACACGTTTTCGCTCGTTTTTACACATTTTCTTCCGTTTTTACACGTTTTCGTCCGTTTTTACACGTTTTCTTCCGTTTTCTTTCGTTTTTACACATTTTCTTCCGTTTTTACACGTTTTCTTCCGTTTTCGTCCGTTTTTACGCGTTTTCTTCCGTTTTTACACGATTTCGTCCGTTTTTACACGTTTTCGCTCGTTTTTACACGTTTTCTTCCATTTTTACACGTTTTCGTCCGTTTTTACACGTTTTCTTCCGTTTTTACACGTTTTCATCCGTTTTTACACGTTTTCTTCCGTTTTCGTCCGTTTTTACACGTTTTCTTTCGTTTTACACGATTTCGTCCGTTTTTACACGTTTTCGCTCGTTTTTAAACATGTAAAAACGGACAAAAACGTGTAAAAACGGAAGAAAACGTGTAAAAACGAGCAAAAACGTGTAAAAACGGACGAAATCGTGTAAAAACGGAAGAAAACGTGTAAAAACGAGCGAAAACGTGTAAAAACGGACGAAATCGTGTAAAAACGGAAGAAAACGTGTAAAAACGGACGAAAACGGAAGAAAACGTGTAAAAACGGAAGAAAACATGTAAAAACGGAAGAAAACATGTAAAAACGGACGAAATCGTGTAAAAACGGAAGAAAACGTGTAAAAACGGACGAAAACGTGTAAAAACGGAAGAAAACGTGTAAATACGAGCGAAAACGTGTAAAAACGGACGAAATCGTGTAAAAACGGAAGAAAACGTGTAAAAACGGACGAAAACGGAAGAAAACGTGTAAAAACGGAAGAAAACGTGTAAAAACGAGCGAAATCGTGTAAAAACGGACGAAAACGGAAGAAAACGTGTAAAACGGACGAAAACGGAAGAAAACGTGTAAAAACGGACGAAATCGTGTAAAAAGGGAAGAAAACGTATAATAACGGATGAAAACGAATAAAAACGTAGGAGAACGAAATTTTAAGTTATTTACTAACGACCGTTAATATAAAAGGACTAACGATGTAACGCTAAGCCTAACTGGGTACATACAATAACACAAATTCACCTAACTGGCTACATACAATGACAAAAATTCAAAAGGTTTGTGTTAAAATGAAAAAAAAAATAGTTGGCTACATACAATGACAACAAATGTCAAGTTCGATGCATTTTTTTGTCATTTTCCCTTATTTATATTTACAAGTGTCCCATGCTCGACTGGTAATTGGGGAGATAAATATATTTAATGTGAGGGGGTAAATGATAAATTTAAATGTGAGTTATTATTTGATAGGTGGTTATAACGAGTGTGGAAACCCGCGTGATGCAGTGGGATTGCTTTTGTAGACGTGAATTTGGAATAGATGAATGACCGGAAAATTTGTTTGTCTATTTATTTGGCTAGTCCTTGAAGGACCTACGTTGCAAAGACAGTTTAAACCTTAGGGACTATTTTTCGTGGCTACAAAGGACTTACTTTGCAAGGACACTTAAACCTTAGGGACTATTTTTGTCAAATTGCTATAGATAGCAATTAATGCTACAGGACTTACTTTGCAACGACACCTAAACCTTAGGGGCTATTTTTGCCAACTTGCGAAAGTTATTAATGCTAAAGGACTTACTTTGCAACGACACCTAAACTTTAGGGGCTATTTTTGCCAACTTACGAAAGTTAGCAATTAATGTTGCAAAACTTATGTCTTGCTCTATAGTATATATAGTAATAAATGTGATGTGGTAGATGTAAATTTTAATTGTGAGTTAATATAGGTAGGTATTTATAATAAAGGTAAATGGTTAAATTAAATGTGGGTTATTATAAGGTAGACGGTTTTAATAAATGTTATAATTTTATGGTCATTATAGGGAAAAGGATGCTAAAAATGTCCATATAGTAGATCAAAGTTGGATTTTTGTACATTTTTGGTAATTTTCTCCTATATGTATGTGTACACATATGTTTCACGAAGAAAAAAATATTTAGATGAGAAAATATCTTTAATAAGTAATATATTGACGTTTAGATAACTAATTGCATTATATCTTATAAAGTATAAACGGTGATACTTTATATGTAACATTCGTTCTCGTAAGGCCTAATTATGTAATTTCGTCGAGTGCCCTCAAAATTCCTTAAATTCATGGACGGCCTTGCGATTACATTCGGTTTTTTTTGTTTTGATTACAACTAGATGAATATACGCGCAAAGCGACGATATAAAATAGCGGCAAACAATTATACTTGTGAACTTGAGGTTCTGATGTGACTCTTAATGCAACATTTACGAGTTAAATATGTTTTTATTGTGAGAAAATAGTTTATTTCTTATAAACGAAAAAATGATAAAAATTTGAGGATTAAACAATATTTAAATTTAAGAACTTTTAAGTTTAAAGAAAAATCAGGCATGCATTATATAAGTAGTATAGACATAATATATGTTTTATATATGATTTCATGCTTTTTGAGGTTTTCAGCTCAATATAACCATACTTAGGGGGTGTTTGGGATTGCTTATTGAAAATAGATTATTCGTTTTGAAAACGGATAATAAGATAATCAGCTGTTGTAAAACGTGGTTTTGAAATATAGTGTTTGGATTTGATTCTGCTGTTTGATATCGCAATAATCAGATAATCAATTTTTTTAGTGTTTGGCAAATCTGATTATGAATGACTTAATTTGTAAAATTACCAAAATGGACATCCTTATATATTGTTGAATTACATAAACCTAACATGTTATTACTGTACTATTTTAAGGCATGCCAAAGTTTTTGTATTAGAAAGTTTCGAATAATACATGTATCACAATTGTATTTGTTAGTGGGCTTTTATAAGAAATATATGTATTGTCTTGGGCTTAATGGGAGTGTTTGCAAGTAAAGTAGGGTTATATATTTTACTACATGTCTTTACATAACAGCCACAAGCCCACAACCACCCATCCACAGTTTCTTCCTTCCTCATAGCAGCCAAAAAAACAAATATATTCAGATGATGAAAATGGATGATTAGAGCACCAACAATAGAAACCAACAGCCAATAAGATACAATTTAAAGGTAAAGTGAAGGTAAATGAGTAATTTCAACATAAAAGCAAAACCACGTTTGCAAGCAGTAGCTCCACACATGCTTTTTGATAACCGCGTTTTGGAGCCAACAAAACGCACATAATCAATTATCTGGTCATCTCATCCAAACACCTTTCATTAGATTATTGCGTTTTGCAAATGAGATAATCAGATAAGCTGCCCACAAACGCAATCCCAAACACCCTCTTAGTGTATATACTGGTATGGATTAACGTTTTTTATACGGAATTGATTTGCACACTTTGTAAATTAATTTGGACACTTTTATCTTTGCACTAAATACTTGTACATTATTAAATACTAGCTAGATACCCGCGCACAGCGGCGGCGATAAATATAGTAAATGAATTGCTAACCCAACTCTCCTCACAATTCCCTACCCGCTTAGTGAATTCATTTAACAACACTCCAAATGTATATGTGTTAGTTGTATGTGTTTGTTTGGGTTTTTCGTATTTTTCCCGTGACATCATTATTCCCGCATATAAAAAGACCTTCACAATCTCTTTCCCGTCAAACACTTTCCCAAAAGTAAATGATTTTGATAAATAAAGTTTGTATTGATTGAAATAAAGGTTAAAGTTATGAAAATTTGAATCAAAATAAAATAAACCTACTAAAAATGTAAAAACTAAAAACTCATAAAAATATATCAAAATGGATGTTGAATTAAAGAGCACAAAATTTTAAAAAATATGGTGAAATTAGATTATAAAAAAATTAAACGGATTAAAAGATATTTAAATTTAAAAATAAAGGTGATTAATTAGTTAGGAAGTGACATGTGTCACCCCATTATTGGAGCTATTTATTTTAGTTTGTTAGAGCTCTTCCCTTTTGTTATTTTTTAGTTAGAGAAGTTACACATGTCACTCAATGATTGGAGCTCATTATCTTAAGCAATTTTTTCCATAATAAACAAGTAAAAAAATGAATTTTTAAGCATTCTAATTTTAGAAAGCCTAAATGCATTATAAAGTAGTATAGATTATGCTTAAACTGTTTGTACCTTGAGTGTGCAAATAAATTTTAAGAGTGTACAAATCATTAGCCTTTCTTATAAGTATTCATTAACGTTTATTTACGATGACAATGATGAGGAAGATGACGCATGATGATGTTGTTGAAGCTATATATTATTGATGATGATGATGCTAACTGCTAAGAGCGACGGCAGCGATGATAAAAATCAAAGATGCCGATGATAGAAATCAATAGCGATCATGATAACGATCGATGATAAAAATGTTCAAGACGAGGATGATCATGATTGGCGATGCTAAAAACAAACCTATGTTGAAATGTATAAGTAATTTATGATGCAAACATTAGTTAGAATACAATGTTAAAAAACGGTGAACCAATTTATGGTGCAATCAAAACTTGGTTAAGATCAACATTAATCGTCATATGACATATAGTAATTAAATAATGGTTAGATAGTAAATGTACAAGTATTTGTTTTGGTGGGTAGGTGGTAAAAATTGGGCGACTAATTTAATGACATTGGGTAGATGGTTAATTTAAGGTGTGTATTTAATACTTGTGTGACCTTAATGCAATTTTGTTATACAAGTATTGGATGGTAAACTTACATGTTAAACCAAAAATATGAGTGTTTCAGTAACTAAATTTAGTGTATGTTTAGTTTGTGAAGGTTCAAATCATGCTGTTTTACTTCCGAGAAATATTACGTACACTCAACTAGTTGAATACGTGAAGAAAAAGTTCAAAATTGACGATAGTTACGATATTTGCTTTTTTTTACAAAATTAGTTCACAAACGTTCGGCGTAATTGATGATGATGTAGACTTTTTCGCTAATGAAGTTTGGCAATCGAAAGCTAGATTGCCTAATCTTTTCATTAAAAAGACTGTCAAAGTATTAAAGGTAGATCCTTCTTCTAAGTCTCGAGATTTTGATCTTAATCTTTCTATATTTCCAGGTGATTTTGAAAGTTACAACGAATATGAAAAATGCATTTGTTGATATGCCTAACCCATTCAAGAAGGAAACTTGAAGCTGAAGATGATCGTGTGTTTTAACTGTTACTGTGCTGAAATTCGAAGTTAAGACATATGACGTGAAGGCGATTCAGATAGCGTGTTGAATATTGTTTGGTTTATTTTGGTGTTGTGCTATTTAGTCTGCTAGTAGCAATCTAGTTTATTAATGTCGTCTTGTAGAATTTACTAATTTGTGGAGAATATGCTCCTGAAATATATTAGTCCTTTCTGTATTGTGAAAATGTTGGATGAAGTGTTAACTGTTACCTCTTTAGTTTTTCGAATTGGATTTGCATAACTGAGAGAACTCCATATGTTGTTGATTTGTGGGTGGGTTAGACAGAAGTCAAATGGTAAAAAGAGAAAATTACATTATCTTAATGCCATAACAAGGATACAATACATAATTCCACACCTCATCTTATCACACAAAATACAACACAACACTTACATTTATTATGACAAATGGTAACTCTACTCAAATTGCAACCAAGATTTTAGCCTGCTATGTCAATAGCTTTCACCTCCTTCTTCTTCTCTTCCACTTTCGGCACGGTCACAGTCAGCACACCGTTCTCCATGGTCGCTTTCACTTCCTCCATTTTCGCGTTCTCAGGCAACCTAAACCTCCTCATAAACTTACCTGCGCTTCTCTCAACTCTATGCCACTTGTCATTCTTCTCTTCATTCTCTTTGCTTCTTTCACCACTTATCTGCAACACCCTTCCTTCCTCAACTTCCACCTTAACCTCTTCTTTCTTAAGCCCGGGCAAGTCCGCCTTGAACACATGAGCCTCAGGTGTTTCCTTCCAGTCGATCCTTGTGTTCGCGATTGCTGCGGTTTCTCTTGAGGAGTCAGGGAGGTTGGTAAGTGCACTAGGGAAGCCTTCGAATGGGTCCCACAAGTCGAGGGAGAATGGGTCGAACACGTTGCTCCTCCTGCCTGTGAAAAAGCTTGGGATGATCGACATTATGTTCCTTATTCAAAGTTTGAATAGTTAAACTTGAATGTATAACTGCTTTTAATTTAAAAGTTAGATTCTTTGTGTTTCTTGTCTGTGATGTGGAAGTACGATTGGACGTGACTAGTATTTATAAGAGGGAAAAGATGTTTGGAGTGGCATGTCGTAATTTCTAGGCTTCTCTTGAAACTTGACGTGACATGCATAATACATTAATAGTTGGAGGATATTTCTCAAAGGTTCGAGAAAGATACCCAAACCGATTATGTCGCTAGCTGATGGGCCAATATATCTTTTCGGGCTTCTTACATTAGGCCCGATAAGTGTAAGTACAACTTTAAATGTTTATAATTGGGATTAGGTCGAAGAATAACGATGTATTTTTTTAAATGTATCGATTTGGTACGTGAATTTTAAAAAACAATGTAACGAATTTTCATAATTGTTTCAATTTAGTACGTGATGATGACGTGTCATACCTAAAAGTCTGCACCATTTATAACATGACACGTTACTATCACGTATCAAATTAGTACATTTATGAGAGCTCGTTACATTTCTACAACCTTTTTAAAGTTCATGTACCAAATTGTAACATTTGAGTAAGTACATTGCTATTCTACTACCTAATCCCTTTAAAGTTTAAACCATATTTCACGAACGTGGTCTAAAGTTATTTATTTGTTTGTTTATTAAGGCGATGATGATACTTTCTGCAAGTGTAGTTTACCGAGACCCATATCTTGGCAAGGCAGCGAGACCCGGATTGTGATTGTTGCATGTTTGGTCCCGCTTTTATATTTGCATATCTGAGCCTCATGACAGTCTGTTTGATACCAGGTATCACTTTTATAGGCCTCATATCTCTTTGTTTGATACCAGTTATCACTTTTATACTTTTCTATAGATGAAGGCGTCTCAGTAGTCTATACTTTGAACATAGCAAAGAATCAATATAGAGTTATAAGCGGTTTTTCTTCATGGCCCACTGAGGGCTTTATATGTTGGCTTAAAAATGGAGTTGCTGCCACAATTGCCGAACGAGTCAACGGAAAGTGCTTGATGAATCAAGGACTGAAAATTCAATGTTCTTGTTACAAAACTAACCACTTTGACAGCAACTCAACATGACTGACTCGCCCGTCCAGCCTTGACTAAAAACAGTCATTCATTAAAGAACCTAATTTCCGTGCAACTTTAAGTTCTTTTGTTATCAACGTGGATGTGATTTGCGGGTATCAATCGAGATTGGATTTTTATATATGATTCAGGGTTATTACTTCGGAAGAATATGGATGTAAGTGCAGGTAGTAGACTGAATCTGCTTTTCCACCCAAGCGAGAACCTGAAACAGCTAACAAGGTACACCCTAATTGCTCACCTTTGTTTATATTATTATGTTATGTTTGGAACTTAATACCCTGGCTCAGTTGCTCCTAACCAAGTGCTTAGAATTACTTATAAATAACCGGGTGCTGGTAACTTAATGTATAAACTGTATGTTATGCAATTGATATCGAGGGTGTTTTGGATACAGATTATGTTTTTATAAAAACTGCAGCAATCGCTGCTGAACTTTACAAACACTGACATAGTAACCATATTATTTGATTTTTGTATAGCATTGTTAAGAAACTTATGTCGCTTTTCTGTATAATCTAATTAAACAGGAAACTGTGTTGGTGGTTAGAGCCCAGAACAGGTTAAAGACAATCAGTAGCAACTGCAAATACCACTAAGTGGTTACCGGATATCACTTGGAATCGTGTGATCACTTTCCAAAGTAAACTATTCGACCCTAATGCCTGGGTTACACGAATATCTACTTGGGATAAGACCAAATGTTTGTTATTGAATTAGGCACAAATCAATAACCCTTGCGCATATAAGTGTTAATCGTTTTCTGTGTCTCCCTTCATGCATGATCAGATCTCTTATTTATAGGAGATTACTCTTAGCTAGTCAAATGGAATTATGAGAATTAATTGCCCCATTAATCGCCTCATAATTATCCCCATTATAGCCGTTAGTGGTTACATGACCAATTAAACGTGGTCATTATGCAGTTGTAACTGCCACTTAGCAGTACTTTCATAATACTAGCAGTACTTTCAACTAGCAGTACTTTCTACTAGCATTACTTTCCACTAGCAGTACTTTCTACTAGCAGCACTTTCCACTAGCATTGCTCTTAGGCTTTAGTCTGCTGCTCCTAGAGGTGCTTCCTAGTCCTGTAGAAGGTAAGGCACACGCATTAGGATTCACTGTTGTATCTAGAGAAGTGGTTCCAGCTATCCTAGTCTCTTTAGAGTGCTTTTCTAAACTTATGTCGTTTGTTCCATATGGTTTAGATGTGGAGGCAGACGCATTAGTGGTACTCATCTTAAAAAGGCCAGGAGCTAAAACTTGTGGTTTCTCGATAACCGCTTTTCCTTTATCAACATTATGTTTAGGTAGGGCAGGTAGAGTGACTGGTTTTGATGAAACATTTTTCTCATTGACTTTTTGAGGAGGCATAGAAACAGACATTTTTGGTTTGAAAACCGGTTTGGGAACATTTGCTTTCTCCGCAGTCAATGGTTTTTTAATCACAGTATCCACTGCCTTTCCTTTTTGACTTTCCAGCTGAGCCCTCAAAAGATCATTTTTCGTTTTCATGTTATTGTAGGCACGCTCATACGACAGTTTGTCATACTTGCATTCCTCAGTTTTTTGATCAAGTTGTTTAAAATATGACACATTTTCTTTTTCAAGTTTTTCAAGAGCTTTTTCATATTTTGAAACAATTTCGGAGGTCTCAGACTGGAGTCTTTCATGATCTTCAACAGAATATGTTTGCAAAATGATGGACATAATATCAGTAGTCAGAACATCTTCGAAGAGAGAGTCATTTAAATTTTCCAAAACTTTGATTTGTTCAACACAGTCATTAGATTGCTTTACCAGGGATTTATGGTCCTTGACAAAGTCAACTGTTTCTTTCAAAAACGCTTGTTCAAAATGAATTACCCTTGCACTGATGGCATTCAGCTGAGGGGCAATTCGAGTTTCAAAAAACTTTCTTTGTTCGATGTCAAAACTAGAGAACCAGTTGTTAGGTGTAATAGTGGTTTTAGTTTTAACAGTGTCTTGAAGATCCGCAATTCTAGTTTTCACATTGTCTAAAATACTTCTCGCATCACTTGTGTTAAAAGGATTGTTTGAAGACATTTGTTCAATGTTTGAAAGAGAATTTGAGACAACAACTGGTTTTGAAACAGATTTTGAAACAGGTGTTGACTCTTTGTTTGAAACACTTGGTGTGATGGAAAACTTTGACATTTCTTTTTGATTAACAAAAGTAATTCCGTTAATTTTGTTCCATTTGTTATAATCAATTGGTTTGATTTCCGAATTCTTTTGTTTCATTTTTGATCTACTCTCCTCAGATAGTTCTAACGTTTCAAGAGAATCACGAACAATAATGGGTTCATGTAAAACATTTCCATTGTTTAACACATTCTGAGATTTCTGAGCTTTCTTGAGGAACGAAGAAGGGTCGTTACCAAGTGCCATTTTATGCGAAGTATGAAAACCCTGATTTACTTGGTTAGAAAGCATTTTGTTTGTTTTATCTGAATGACCCGTTGTAAGAAGCAAATTGTCCAAAGATTTGATTTTCTCATTTTTATCAAGAATTTCATCAAGAAGAGAATCTTCTCGTTTTGAAAAATCAGTTATCAACTGCTTCTTCTCTTTTTCAAGATTAGAAAACATTTCTTTTTGTTTAGAATGTTGGTTATTTAAATCAGAAATTTCCTTGTTTAAAGATTTAATTTTTAAGTTCAAATTCACATCAAGTGTGTTATACTTGGTTTGAAAAAGTTGTTCTTTAGAAACCAAATTTCGATAACCAATTTCTAATTCTGATTCTTTGTTTTTATGAAATTCAAAGGCTTTTGCGTTCTCCTTGTAACTCTCAAGCTCAGCGGTCAATTTAGCATTCGCGGCCTTAACTTCGCGATTGACCGTTCTAACTTTTTCAATTTCAATGCCACAGTTGTTGATTAATGATTCAAAATAAGCACGTGTTTCCTCATCAGTCTCAGTATTTTGTGTCACACAGTCTCCTCTAGGATCCACATCTGGAGTCTCAGAGTTAGTATTGCTACAACTCGGATTGTCCAGGTATGTATCATAAGTAGGTGCTGATGTCACATAATGATGTTCGTCATGAGTAAACACATCAAATATGACATTGTTATAGCATGGATCAGTGATTGGTACCTCAGATACTGCGTTGGCGTCATAGACAGGAGGTGCTTCAGAATCAGTGTCGTACTTAGTCTCCTGAAGATTTGCCATGAAGATGCAGTTTGCATTGAGTTCCTCGAGGTCTTCCAAATCATCCATAATAGCCATGAAGTCATGTTCCTCAGCACTCAATTGAAGTCCAGGTTGTTCCTTTTGTAGCAACATGATAGCTTTCTGAAGATACGCAAGATCCTTCTTTTTCGGCTTAGTAGGACAATTCCGTGCCATGTGACCCAATCCTTGACAGTTATAACACTTAACTTGATTACCCTGATTCACATTTCCATAATTCCCAACGACTGGAGCTGCAACATTCCCATTCTGATTACCCACTGCTCTATTCCCAACATTCTGACCCATCTGATTACCCTGATTCGGAACCGCCTGATTACCCATGCGAAATCCAGTAGCATATCCCTGCTGATTCCCAATAACTCCAACCATTTGTCCTTGATGACCCATATTCACACCTGGCTGTGCAACTTGCCTGTTGCGAGTGTTTGATGAAATCCGTTGGTTGTTGTTAGTTGGTGTGGAATAGCGACATCTGAATGCTTTACCCAATAAAGAAAATACTTGTGACAAAGCTTCTTCGAGTTCCATTTCAAGATCAGTGATTCCTTATTCCTGGTAATGTTGTTGTTCTGGTGGATAGGTTTGTTGTTGAGGGATAACAGCTTGTTGTTGTAGAATGTATTGCTGCAAGTTGTTGTTAGTGGAAGATGATGAAGCTTGTTGTTGTGTATTCACTGGAGTTTGAGTCTTTGCAATGAGTGCCAATGGATCATGATTCTTTGCTAATCTTTCTTGTCTGACTTCATTCACTTGATTTTGGTTTTGTTTCAGAAAATCGTTGAGTTGATCAGAGTTCACTTGATGTAAGTCTTTTGTTTGGTTGACAATAGTGACATATCGTCCCCATTCTTCTGGTAGATTGTTCAAGAACTTGATGTTGCTCACGATAGTTCTGGGTGTCAACTTGTTTCTGATCAGCTCATTCATTAAAGTGCAGAACCTTCCATAGTAGGATTCAATTGATTCTCCTGGAGTGGATGTAAACTTCTCCCAAGCAGTTAGTAGCTTGTTTTCCGTATCTTGTTGACCAATTTCAGTTCCATGACAAAGCCGTCTAACACGTTCCCACATATCGAAAGCAGTTTCACAACTGTCTACAGCAGCAAAGTTGTCTCTTAGTAAACCCAGTTGGACAATATGAATTGTCATGTCATCTGCTTCGACTTTTTTCTGATCCTCTTCAGAGTATTCCGATTCTTTTTGAAGACGAAAAAATGGTGGGACGGGAGGTGTTGCATCAGCATTTCCAGGGTCTTGGACATGTCGAGGCATGAAGGGTCCATCCTGAATGGATTTGATCATCAATTTTCCATTAGGTTTTGTCTTGATGTAACGAAGCATTCGACTTGTCCATTGAAGATAACCATCTTTTTCCAACATAGGAGGACGGTTTTCGGCACCGGCTGCATGAATGTCTTGTTGAGTTGCCATTGATGAAGGTATGATATGATAAAGTTGATGTAGGATCGATTCAACGATAAAGGAGTTGTGATTGATGAAGGTTAAGCTTGGTTGTTGTAGTGAAAATTTGCTCTAAAAACTTAAAAACCTCAATAACTTCTTTTCGGAGCGTTTTTAGGACTTGAAGGTTGACCTTTTGTTCATTCGGCGGTCTATTCTTCTCGTTCTTACGGTCGTTTTGATTGGTAGATCGCTAAAAACGGAGTTACGGTTCAAAAGTTATAGCCGTTTGAAGTTTTGATCAAAATCTTACTCGTAAACCAGTTCTTAAGCGTAGAAAATGCTTATGCGTAGGAAGCTTATGCGTAGGAGTCCTTATGCGTAAAGAGCTTAGGCGTAGGATTCTTAGGCGTAGGATACCTTATGCGTAAACCTTAGGTTAAACGTAAGTCTTATGCGTAAACGTTAAGCGTAGAAGTAGAGAACCTTACGCGTAAGAGTGAACTTATGCGTAGAGTGCTTACTCGTAAGCTTACTGCTTATGCGTAAGAGTTGGTTTAAAACCAAAAATCCTTTACAATGTCGCAGCGTAAAAGATATCCGAAAGTCGAAGTGTTCCACACACTTATCCAAGTGAGGGAAGCACTGAGTCACCTTTGTTGCACGAAGATTCTTCACCAAAAAGTTATGCATAGAAACTTACGCGTAGAAAAAGGGTTTTGACTTTCTTACGCGTAAAACTAGGGTTTTGACTTACGCGTAAAAAAATTTCAACGATTCAAACAATTTCTCTTGCACAAACAGCCTTAAACACACTCGAATAACACAACATTGTTGACCTTTTTCACCCAAAGTGCTTAGTTTGCTTATGCGTAGAAACGTACACCTCAATAAACACGAGTTTAAAACTGATGTAAAACACGTAAAGCTTCAACCTTTTTTGCAAAACTAGACTCTTTAACACTAAAGAAACCTCAAACCACAAGAATCTTGAAGATTTTAGTGCAAAAAATAAAGTTTTAAGCGTAACCACTTTTGATACCGAGAGCTTACGCGTAACAACACAAACAACAAAAAAAACATCAACCAAACACTCCTAAACCATTGTTAGGCGATTGATACCAATTGTAGGACCTTACTATTACACCAACCTTACGCGTACACACCTTATCACAAGATGAACACACGTAAACCAAACACACTATATGCGTAGAAAGAAAACAAAGATGAGAAAGATGGTGACTTGAATGATATAAAACCGTGTATATGTGAGATAAAGATGAACACAATAAGTTGTATATTTCAAAGGAAAACACACACACACACACTTTCAAGCACACCCCTCAAATGACCATTTGAGGGGTATTTATAGTTGGAATACATGATGCCCTAAAAGGCTTTCCTTGGGCTTTCGTGGGCTTGGACATGGGTTGGATTGGATATAAGGCAAGCTTAACTAAACTAATACCCATTTAGCTTAGTCCAATCCACGAGCCCGTTGACTATTCTAGCACGATATCTAACACACGTTACAAAGTTCCTAAACGTGAATGACCATCACTTCTAATAAAAACTATTAAGGCTAACAGTGATCCCGCCTTTGAGAAGGACCTATATGATAATCACAACAAAAGATAGAAGAACTACTAGAATGATCAAATGATCAGAGGTTAGGAGAGTGAGATAATATATGAGAGAGTTGTAAGAAGAAGGGTGAGTAACAATGAAGAAATTACTCACTATTTATAGGCACAAAATCCTTATGTCTCACGGTTCCGGCGGATCTCTCACTTGGGGGATCCGGCCAGTGCAAAACTAAGGATCCGGTAGTCTGGGTTTTACCAGTCCTGATTTATGGTCGCAAACCGGGTTATGGGTTATGGGTATGAGCCATGGGTCATGGACTTTGGGTCATGGGTACCCAACAAGATATAATGTATCTAGACAATGGGTCATGGGTCATAGGTCATGGATAATACCCAACATGATTTCATGCAATGGGTCATGGGTTATGGATTAGCTCCATGGGTATGAGTCATGGGTCTTGGATATTACCCATCCTATTACATAAACTATTACAACAAATAAATTATTACAACATTTTATGTGAATGACCAAATGTGTATACTTTACAAAATAACATGTATTCTTATAATTTTACTTATGATAACTTTATATTTGTTACCAACAAAACATAACGAGATCGCTAAATATGAATAAATATTTTTACGGTTTATTTGTATTAACAGACGTCCTTATTGAATATTGATGGCGTCACACATCTCAATTGACGCCGTCCCAACGATGACTTGGCCTAGACGAAACCCTAATGACGGCGTCACTAGCAAAAGGTGAGGCCAACGCGATTGTAAATCTATATATAGAATTCGATTTTTCTGTATTTTAAGAGGTAGAACTTTAGAGAGCAAACCCTAATACAGTTGTAGTCCGACTTAGACAGTAGTCTAGGGTCCCATACCCTATTTTACACCACAAGATAAGTTTGTTTATCCAAGTTATCATTATGTCTACCCCATGTTCAATTGTATGTGTGTATGCTTGCTTGTTCATCATGAGTAGCTAAATTATTCTTGTGTTTGCTTAGATCTATGAAACCTAGTTATTAATTATTGTTAGGTTGTCTCTTGTCTTAATTGGTAGACGCTAGATTGAAGAAAACTTGCTTCTTCTTTCATTGTTGCGAGCTTGAACGTCCTAAATAGCATAAAAAGCCTTTGAGTGCACCTTAAGCCATTCGTTGTGTTTATTGCGTGAATTGTAGCTTTTGGATAGTATAGTATTCGGGGGAGATGCCATTGCACTTGCCGATCCCGGGTATTCTAGAGGAGAGTTGCAATTCATAGAACTAAGAAATTAGGCACCACCCTACGACCAAACAGAATACAACGCACCAATTAAGATAAATGAAGTGACAATTCAACCGACCAATAAGAGATAACTAGGGAGTAATAGCATCTAAGTAAACACACCTTTAATCATCATACGAGCACACCTTAATTAAACATAATCTATCCGTAGTTAATTAGATAATTAGTAAAAGTAGTAAAATCGGTAGAAGTACCACCCCCAATCTTATACCCCGAGATTTTTACCCTTGCTTTCTAAAAAACCATAAGAGCATGTGCAACCTTCACGCCTGATAACGCTACACGCGTCGTTCGGGGTCAAGGAAACTTCCTTTTCTTCGAGCAAGTTTTATAACACCCTAGGCAGTGAACCTAATCGTTGTAGTGTAGTAATTAGGGTAAGCCACGGGTATTGATATCGTTCTCTAGGGGAATAGGAATGCTAGTAAGGAGTTACTACGCTAAGGTTAAGGTTGAGGAAGATTATTTTTTATCTTTTTATGTTTTATGAAAGGGAAAGGTACGAATCTCGGGTATTGGATTTGGGGGGTTGGTATTTCTACCGATTACTCTACTATTATCTAATTATCTAAACTAAGGTTATGGGAGTCTATGTCTAATTAATGTGTGCTCGTATGATAGTTTAAAGATGTGTTTACTTAGGTTGTACTACTCCTTAATTATCTCCTATTGATGGTTGAGTTGTCACGTCTTATTCTTAGTTGCGTTGTGTGTCAAAAGTTGTAGGGTATGCGTTTCTCCCTAACTCTTTGAACTTACCAAAGGGTCTCGTCTACAAACCCACTAGGGATGATAAACTCCTACTCTAAGGCGCTCTTTGGATGGTTTAGCCTACAACTACTCAGGTAATTATATTCTAAGGTTCACAAAGATGAATCAAGCATTAAGTACACAACGAATGACCTATCGCATTACTAGATCATTAGTCAACTAAGATAAGAAACAACCAATCAATATTCAATAATTAAGTTTCATACTTCCTAAGCAAACACACAAATAAATTAGTCGGACATGGAGAACATGCAAGCATACACACAAATAATCAAAGACATAATTGAATTAATGAAGTAAAGACTTATCTTAATGTAAGATAGGGTTTAAAACCCTAAAATACTGTACAAGACACCTTAGGTTCGGTTTTAGGTTTTTACTCCAAAGACTCTCCACACAAAGACTAAAAAATTCGGATTCTATATATAAGATTACAATTGCGACTGCGTCACCTTATGTTTAGTGACGCCGTCGTGTCGCCGTCATTAGAGTTTCGTCTTGGCCACGTTAACCTTGCGACGGCGTCACCTTAAGTCCGTGACGCCATCCTCTTCAGCTTCTGACGTCGTCTGGATTGCATCTAGGCCGTCTGAGTAGCGACGGCCTACTCTTTTACAACTGGACGTCGTCGCTTGAAAATACGAGTTTTGGGTTCTGGACCGTCACAATAATTTTGGGACGCCGTCGCCAATAGCGCCTGACGCCGTCGCCTTCTACTTTCAGCAACTGTGAGTGTCTCGATTTTGACTTTGGCCATTTTCTTCATATATTCGCGCCTTTTCGTCCAAATAAGTGCCATTCCAGCATTTTGCCTTCACGAGACCTAAAAAGTGAAAAGGAACGATATTAAGCAATAACGGATACAAAAGTGATCAAATAAGGACTTAAACGACCCCTCAAAATGGTACCTTTTAAAACCTTATCAACGCCATAACGGCGTTAAGCTGTTATTACCTTTGGAAGTGCAGCGTTATTTCGGCGTTAGTCCCTGGGCGTTGGGGGGCTAACGCCCGTTATTTGGTTTTTTTTTATGCCCCTAAATGAGGGGTTGTTTTTGTAAATTGTTGGGAATGTTATTGGTGTTATTGGGATGTTATGGTTGTGGGTGTTTTTTGAGGATGTTAATGTTAAATGTTAAAGCTGATGTGGCGCTGACGTGGACGGTGTTATTGGTGTTATAGTGTTATGGTTGGGCATGCTCTAAAAAAGACTAAAAAAAATCTTCCTCTACCCCACCTTGTCGTCATATATCTCTTTCTAGCATTCCTATTCCCATAGAGAACGAAATCAATCACATGGGCTTATCACATATTACACTACAACAATTAGGTTCACTGCCTAGAGGGTTGAAAGACTTGCTCGTAGAAAAGGAGGTTTTCTCGACCCCGAACCCTGCTATCAAGTTTTTGGCGCCGCTGCTGGGGAATAGAATAGCTTATATCGTTTAGGTCCACTCGCTTGATTCCTATCAAGTGAGCTTTTTTCTCTTTTTCATTAGCTTTCTTATAGTCTATCCCTTTTCTTTGTGTTTTTGTTCACAGCCTCATCACTTTTCATCATGGAAGGTGATAACCCACCCAACAACGATCCACCATACTACCCACTACCACCACACATCCCACCAACTCTAAACCAACCACTTAATCAACATTCCTTCAACCTTTTTCGCAACCAAATCACTAGTGAAATCGATGAGCTTAAAGAATTGCATAGGTTACTTGAGAGTACAATTAAGGATGCAAGTGAAAAAGCGGCTAGCGCATCAGGTGTTGATTCCATGGTTATCAATAGTTCGGGTGATGACTTAGGAGGATGTGACGTTGAGGTCACCAAGATTGTAAATGAAAGTGAGGATGAGGAGACTAATGCCTATTTTAACCATTATCCCACTAAGGAAGAAATCGCATACCACAAGTACATAATCGACAATCCTCGATCACCCATCATTAGAATATGCCCAAAGATTAGGAAAGGAAGTCCTTGGAACATTAAGATCCTTTGTATGATTGGATATAGGAATGTCGAGCACGCTTATATAGATATGGACTCTCTAGCTACTGAAATATTTATCTAGTCCTTTTTGTATTGTAAAAATGTTGGTTGAAGTGTTATCTCTTTAGCTTTTCGAATTGGATTTGCATAATTGATAGAACTCATACGTTGTTTGATTTGTGGGTGGGTTATCTGCATGTTTACAATTGGTGGTTCAATATAGCAAGTTCTTGTAAGTTGGGTTACCTGTTTAATCATGAGCATTAACTTAGGTCATTAACCATTGCGAATCGGTTGGGATGTGTCCTTTAACTAGATAATGTTAGCACATCATATCGGTTTGTTAAAAAACAGTGGTTTAAAACAGTTGGTTAGACAAAAGTCAAATGGTAAAAAGAGAATTACATTATCTCAATGCCATAACAAGGATACAATACATAATTCCACACCTCATTATCACACAAAATACAACACTACACTTTCATTCATTATCACAAATGGTAACTCTACTCAAATTGCAACCAAGATTTCAGCCTGCTATGTCAATAGCTTTCACCTCCTTCTTCTTCTCTTCCACTTTCGGCACGGTCACAGTTAGCACACCGTTCTCCATGGCCGGCTCACTTCCTCCATTTTCGCGTTCTCATGCAACCTAAATCTCCTCATAAACTTACCTGCACTTCTCTCAACTCTATGCCACTTGTCATTCTTCTCTTCATTCTCTTTGCTTCTTTCACCACTTATCTGCAGCACCCTTCCTTCCTCAACTTCCACCTTAACCTCTTCTTTCTTAAGCCCGGGTAAGTCCGCCTTGAACACATGAGCCTCAGGTGTCTCCTTCCAGTCGATCCTTGTGTTCGCGATTGCTGCGGTTTCTCTTGAGGAGTCAGGGAGGTTGGTAAGTGCACTAGGGAAGCCTTCGAATGGGTCCCACAAGTCGAGGGGGAATGGGTCGAATACGTTGCTCCTCCTGCCTGTGAAAAAGCTTGGGATGATCGACATTATGTTCCTTATTCAAAGTTTGAATAGTTAAACTTGAATGTATAAATTGCTTTTAAAAGTTAGATTCTTTGTGTTTCTTGTCTGTGATGTGGAAGTACGATTGGACGTGACTAGTATTTATAAGAGGGAAAAGATGTTTGGAGTGGCATGTCGTAATTTCTAGGCTTCTCTTGAAAGTTGACGTGACATGCATAATACAGTAATAATTATACTACTAGGCGAGTACCCGCGCCTAGCGGCAGCGGTTCCTAGCGGCAGACAGTTAACGATATGCGATATTGTCGTAATTGTTTCGTATAACGTTCAAAATAGAACATGAAAAGATCAAAATGTAATTGCAAACGGTTGTAACATGTGATCATTCAACTCTAGCAAAAATTCTTAACATGTATCAAACGACGTATAAAAATATTTAGTGACTCCAAAAAAAAATTACATCAATTGTTAGATACTAACTAACAATGCACGTTACTCGTCGCGTAAAACATTTTGATACACAACATTTTGATATACAACATTTGAGGTGTAGGCTCCTTAACCGAACTCTTTGACCGGCTTCCCTAATAGCTTTGTAGTTCTACGTAATATTCTTCTAGACAAATCAACATAAAGCATATACTATTCCACAAAAGCGCAAAGAAAGTGATCAATTGCTTATCCTTTAAATAGATTCTAATGCACAAAGAAAGTGATCAATTGCTTATCCTTTAAATAGATTCTTGAGTTCTCATGATTAGAAGAATAAAAGAGCAACTTGTACTATTATTTAAATCAGTGGTCTCTCAATATCTGAACAAACAACAAAAGAGGCAACCTTGAAGTATTAGGACATAAACTTTAAGCACGAAATCTCTTAAAACACCGATGAAAGTTTATGTGACTCAATTATATTATTCCATCGTAAATAAATTTACTAAACAATTGGCTAAAATAAGACACGCAAACTCAAATCATTATTAATCTTGTACCACCTATGAAATAATTAAAAAAATATCAGACTTAAAGACATCTACCAACTTGTACAAAACAAATTCAACAACAAATAAAAATACACTATTTCCTTGATCAAAATTGTAACTAAACAAGAATTGCTACGATGCCGCCGCGTTGCGGCGGGGCATTTGATATGAAAGTTTTCGATGTACTGACGTTAGAGAAAGCATATCCAATTACAACGTTCCCGACATCAAACTTGATAAAATCAACAATGGTGCGTCCATCGTAATTGTTGATGTATGGAATCCCCTTTGAACCAAACTGAACCGATCGAACCATGCACAATTTGAACTGCACAAAAGACAATTAGTTAACATATAAACTTAAAAGATACCCAATACCAAAATGTAATCAAACTCAGCTATATTATTTATTTTTAGCATAGCTACTTTTATTACAGCAGTTAGATGATTTGCAGCTACATGCTGCTACAGGCCTAGTGTTTAACTCGTCTAGCAAAGTGCCAAGCTTTCATTTCCTTATCAACCTGTATATTTCCATGTTATTAGCAGAGGAAGGATGAGCCTACACACACAACAAAATCAAAACTCACATTCTTTTAGCGACTGAATGCTAATTTATTCAATAAAAAAATAAAAAAAAGTAACTCCCAATGCCGTCTTCCACGGGTTATGGGTACCCAATACCGTTTCCGGTGTTTGGGGGAGGTTAAGATGTAGACAGCCTTACCCCTACCTAAGGTAGAGAGGCTGCTTCCAGTTCTACCAAATGCTAATTTATTCAATGAGATTAGAAAAACATAACATGATTAACCTCTTTTTAACAAAATCAGACGAAATATATCGTATAATGTAACAACAAAAAGATATGTGCATACGTAATAACTGCTTACGATTTTTAAAAGAAGTAGTGGCTATGGCAAGAGGTAAGATGTCTCTTTCTTTTGGATAAGGCAATCACAGAAAATGAACTTTGTAGCTTTTTGTTCCAAGAAGTCATTGAACCTCTTACTTGTCAATTTACCTGGTAACCATAAATTAGATTTATGATGTGTGACAATAAGTATAATCGGAAAATTTGAGTATGAAGAAGACCAAACCATTGTCGCATCTGTAACATTTCTTTCACTGGTGGGTTGATGAGTATTCCAGAAGTTCCTTCCATATCCGATGAAATACCTGTACAAAGGTACCAAAGACATAATGTTGATACTATGCGGGTAGCTCGAAATTTTGGAAGCGATAAGCCTTTTCCTAAAAAGATAAGCTAGTATATATTAGACATATAGCGTGAATGATAAATAGGATAATAAGATGATGTTACTGCTCATCAGCAATCACAACATCTCTTCACAGTACCGCGTAATGCCTTCCTGTAGAAGATCCAAGAGGTATTTGCTCGTGTTATATGAATAGTGCACATATGTCAAATGGATATAAATATAAAAAGATGAGGTTATAATAAGAACTACATAGTTCACAACCTAATATTGTAACACAACCAAACTAAAATCCTAATGCACATACTTACTCTAGATTCATGAAAAGCAATGTAGATTCAGGTAATAACGTTTGGCGTCTACATGTTCCACAAATATGTAAAGGCCATATGGTTTAATCATCCTTTGGTCTACACAGAATCAAGAAGACGATTAGTTTCTTTTATTTTTATGATACTGGAACTTAAAAGACTATAAATGAAGGAATAAATAAAAAGTTGTTGCTCTTTAGTTTTAATATATGAGTTAAGACTAATAATCATATATCACAACTTGAAATTTTATACACGTAGTTTTCAATGTTTGATTAGATTACAAAGAATTAACGTAACTTCAACCAATATTCTTTCTATTATACCCATATGGTTCAATCATCCTTTGGTCTACACAGGTTAATATTAATAATTATAATTTGGCTATAAATTTCTAAAATGACTCACCTTTTGTGAGGATTGTCCATATCCGGAGTAGTTATACCTGCACAAAGTACTATTTTGTTAACTTACTGATACAAAGAAAGCAAAATAAATGTCTGCAGTTCCAAATGATATTAATTTGTCCTTACTCAAAAAATTAATGAAACTCATTATCCAAATAAGTAGTCCAAGAGATAGTGTTTGGATCTGCTTATTTTGAAAAACAACAGATACTCATCAGTTTACATCACTATATAGCTAATTCGAGCGACCGCAGAACAAGCTAATAAAGAAGAATAGGATGGTGAGTACGGCGTCAAACTGCATGATACGTTATGACAAATCGGCTACTGATAGCCTGTCTAGCCTAGTAAAATAACTAAAATACATTAACCAACCTGAGTAATGCATAAAAATTGGAAAGTGAGTACGTCATCAAACCTCATGATACATTATGACACATCGGCTACTGATCCACGGTATTAGCATGCCTTCTTAGTTCTAACCTCAATATCTTTAGCCTTGGTATGTAAGAAACAACGCTGTATAACACACAACATTACTTCTGTTTAAATGAAGGGGTGTTTGGCAGTGCATTTAGAGAGTGAATATGAGATACAAAACAAATAGAAACCAATAATCAGGTGCCACAAAAATACTACCTACACCTATAGCTATAGATAAGCGTGACCAAACTTGTACATCTAACAGCAGCAAGAAAAAGAAATCGAATTGACAGAAGTCATTTGATACCTAATCTGGCCTGATATTTCAGCGCGTGCAGAAGTGATTAAGAAAAAAAAAACAAAAAAACAAATTCACGGAAGTCAGTTGTTGTATACCTTTTACTGAAGCCCAACTCAAGAAGTGGTTTCTCCAGCTTGTACACGGCATAAGTTTGTGAAGCCTGATGGACCGACCACACCTGAATAATATTCACCCGGTTTAACTACAGGCAGCTGTCTATATAAAATGAAACATCTTTTTGAAACCACTTGAAACTAAAGTAAAGGAACTCACAAAGCTCGCGTTAGTTTCAACACATCATGTTAACAACCTGCAGATTAACATACCACGCACACCGTTTTTTTCCCTTTAATGTGGTTTGCACCCCGGCTCAGATCTGCCATGGCTGCAACCACAACGTGTGTGTGGTTACCTCGCCACGATATATTACAGAAAACCATCATCATCGCCTAAATGTCACATTAGCCCAAAATGCCAGCAAAATGGGTTAACGTGAAAGTTTACAATACAAAGTGGATGGATGCAACCAAAATGTTTAGCCAAGATGGCCATCGTATGTGTCTGGTTCATAGCGCGTAGTTAAGCCGAAATGTCTAAATTTCCAAATCGTTTTCACGGCTTGTTTACAGTTTATACACGACTAAGAAGGCTCAGGCCAACGATTATGGAAATGGTACCCAAAACCCCATGGCTGCAACCATCCGGTTGCCACGCCAAGATATGGGTTTTGGCAAACAACACTTACAAAAACATCGAAGGCTGACAAATCTCATCATCGCCTACAGTATACCCAACGTGTTAAAAAACACAAAATGTGAGCATACACCCCAAAATGCCACAATTAAACCGAACATCAATGCTGCAAATTCAGCCAAGGCGGCCGTGACATACATGTAGCACACTCATATTTTCAAATGCGTAACAGGATAAGAGGGTACGCGAACCTGACATGGCTGCAAACACTGATTTAACCATGATGCCCTGCCAAGACAGGCCGCTTTAACCCATCATATTCCAGCGGCAATGATTTATATAAGATACTTTGTATATACAAACCCATGACAGACAACATTAGGAATTCCACACCAATAACAAAACTTCAATCTTTTTAACATTCCTGTCATCAAAACATATCCATAGTTAAAAAGGTTCACCCTAAAAGCAGTAGCAAGAAAAACAATATCGATATCAATAAACATAAGATTAGTAAAACAAAAGTCAATAAATAAATAATAAAAAACTCACAGCATCACCAAAACCACAAAAACACTACCGAGAGATGGCGGTGTTGATCAACCGAAACCAACCAAACCATCAATAAAACCACCGAAAACACCACCAAAGTCACCAATTGAAACCACCTAGTCAATCGAAACAACCCCCAGTCCACCTCTAAGTGGTGGCTATTTAAGCATATGGCGGCGGCTAAAGAGGCGGCAGTGGTTCGGCTGAGAGAGAGAGAGAGAATAGAGATGAAATATTTAGGTTAACAGAGACGGTTAGGTTTCTTCAAGCTTGTGTATTAATTTTCTCTCTCATTTGACTTTCAATTTCAATTTTCGACTTTTCACTTTCCTGGTTGACCCTTTTTCCATTTTAGATAGTAGAGATATATAATTTATGGGAGGTCATACGACGCCCACATATGTCGTTTAGGACTCAACTTTTTTTCCCGGGCTCCTTCTCTTCCTCTTCAGCCCATTCTTCAGCCCTGTTGCCGACTTCTTTGATATACGTGTTACTTCTTTGCCGACATCCAAATCTTCATCTCCCCAAACGATGCTTTTCATTCAGAAGATTAAACTCATATGGGTATTGCTTTAATATATGATATTTTCTAGGATTTATGTGCTGATTGTTTTTTCTTTTTGCAGATCCATCTTCACCGATCTTTGCTTCATTAGAGATAGATTTTACCACCTCCTCTTCACCGACATAACGATCTAATCAAAGATCTAATCAAAGGTTTGGGTTTTATTTGCGGGTTTAAAGATGATGAGTCCTAAAAGCAACGATGGTTTGTTTTTGATTGGGGATGATTACTACTTTGTTGAATAAGTGAAAAGGTTTTGATTTTTATTAGTAATTTTGGTTTTAGTTTATGTTTTTGTTTGGTTATGCAGATTTGAAATTAGAGGATACATGTGGTTTCGGTTTTTGTTATTGGTTCAATATACTTTCTTCTCTCCTTCCTTGATCTCACAGCCCGCATAAATCGAATTCGTTTTTGAGTACGTTTTTAGTTTCCTTTCTTTGGCAATTTTAAGAGGTTTTTTACTGTTTGTGGCGTTTTAAGAGTAATTATTTTTTTCGTATACTTAAAGATTGGATTTTAATGTTTTAGGTGTTAGGTGTGGATAAAGGTTTATGAATAAGTTGATGGAATGGTGATTTTAGTAGCCTTGAACGTTGAAAGGATGATGTTTTAGGTGTTAGGGGTGGATAAAGGTTTATGAATAAGTTTAATGTTTTAGTGAATAAGTTTATGATAGCGAGTGAATAAGTTTAATGTTTTAGTGGATAAAGGATGATTTTTTAAGTACATTTCCTTAATTTGGATTTTAATGTTTTAGGTATTAGGGGTGGATAAAGGTTTATGAGTAAGTATATGAAATGGTGTTTTTAGTAGCCTTGAACGTTGAAAGGATGATGTTTTAGGTGTTAGGAGTGGATAAAGGTTTATAATTCTATTGGTCGTCCTCCATGTTAACGGGAGACTGGTATACCCCCTCATGTTAAAGAGTGGCCCAACAATAATAACCACGTTTACCGTTTTAAGGTGAGCTCTAATTATTACGTATATTATTCGGTTTAAAGAGGTAAATGGTAGATCAATAGCGGTTTATTTTCCACCACACTACAAGGGTTGTATTTGACACTAAATTTTGTGTTATCTATATAGGTTGTGTTTGTTTCATTTTAACTCTTAACTGATGTGCTTAACCGATTATTGGACGGCCAATATTGGTTGTAATCTAAGCATTATATATATTATAACTAAAGTACAGGTTGTGGAAAATGGTCTTGATACTATGCTGCTGTACGGAAGAGATGACAAACCAGGTAACATATATATTCTATCAATTTTATTCCCGCGTTCATTTTCTTAATATGTTTGGATATATGTAGTAATAAAAGTTGGTCTATTTGTGTAGGTGCTTAACAAGAATGCTGTAGTTATGGCATCACAGGTGAGTTTTATACAATAAATGTGTAAAAAAAATGTATATAAAAACGTGTGTAAAAAACGTGTATAAAAATATGTAAAAAAATGTGTATAAAAACGCGTAAAAAATGTATATAAAAAAGATGAAAGATAAATGACTAATGGTGAAAGTCAAAGCAAACTACAAGGATCGTTACTGTAATTTTTTTAAGTGAAAAAATGTCAAATGACTAACGGTGAAAGTGAATGCAAACGACAGGGACCAATGTTGTAACTTTAAAACTTGGTCACCTGTCAATATTACGTACATTGGTGAGTATTTGAAAGTATATTACGTACATAAATAATAAAATAAGTATGTTACGTACTTCGGCATATTTGAGAAAGTTTGTTACGTATTCTCAGCCTTTACCCTAATAATAATAATAATAATAATAATAATAATCATGTTCCATGTAATATATAAACCAAATATTCGTTCATACCATGACATTGCTCATTCAGGATACAATGTCGTTTTCGCTCGCTCGCAACTAAACATCACATAACAAAGATACCAAAACCCTTAAATAACAATCTTTCTAAAAACCGAACAACCACTTTTTATATTTATCAAAAGAAAAAGTATAGATCAACCAACCCATTCAAAAACCGCAACAACTAAAATCACAATTTGATGTCCACGCCAATGAAATTCATGTAAAACCTTGTTACAACAGACGGTAAAACAAGGGCGATAGTCAATGTCTTTCTTTCATCGGCGGCTAGAATTATTCATTGATGGTTAATCATAACTAAAAACTGAACTAGCAAAGTAACAAACAAACAAAAGTGAACAAAGATAAAATTCTATAAATAAAAAGAGGACTAGTTTGCTATTATGAAAGTGATTTTCTATTTTGGAAGATGATGTCGTATTTAGTAAGAGAACCGTAACGATCACATAAGTTTTACAAAAAAGTTCTCACATATGATGTGTCATAGTAATTTGTTGAGCACATCTCTTCTGGGGAACCTATTGATAATCCGGACCCTTTGAATCAGATCCGTCCGGAGGATGTCCAACAGACGAACGTGAATGTTGATGCTGAGCATGGGACCCCGAACCTTGCTGCCGAGGATGGAGGAGGCAACGTGGCCAACGAAGGGATGGGCGACAATGTTGCTGGCGGCGGTGAGCAATTGCAGCAAATGCATACCCCTCCGGTCGGGGGAGGCGGTCAAACGCCGCCGGTCGAGGAAGGTATGTGTAAATTGTTCAGCTGTTCATACTTGTGATTTCTTCCAACTTATTGTGTTGTGTCCTTCAGGTTTTTCGGCCCACCACTCACATAGCCTTAATCGGATTGATAAAATCAATCTGGACTCCGGTACGTTTTAGCCTTCCACTTATCATCTTTTTTTTTTTTTATGTGTATGCCGATTATTTTCTTAACTCATTCTATTCATTATGCAGATGAAGCCACGAACGTCTTCATCCCTCCTTGGGCCCTTCGAGATGACGTTCGGATAAATTCCTACCGGTCTTGCAAGGAGCTCCTTGATAATCTTCCCACTCCGGCCGAACAAGAAGCTCTAGAACAAATGAACAACATTGAGCTCACTCGCCGGGCCTATGAAGAATTTGGCAAGAGTGTGATAGCCCAAGGCGAGTTGTTGAAGAGGTTCACCGGCATGTCGTCTACCTTGTGGGAGCTCACTCAGACTCATCAAGGTTGTCAGGGTTTAGCGGATAGGTTGACAGCCACCGAAGGTGAGAACGAAAGGTTATCCGGGGAGTTGAAAAAACTGGAGACCGAGTATCAAGCTATCCTAGACAAGGGAAAAAACCTGGAGGATGAGGTGGACAGGGTGACCCGGGAAAGGGAAGAGTGGAGAGAAACCTCTGCTGCTCAGGCCGAAAGGATCAGGAAGCTTGAAAACGAGCTAAATGCTAAAGATCAGGCCTTGGAATCGTTGAAGGCGGAGAAGGGGAACTTGGCAGCCGAGGTGGCCCAGTCGGAGGTAATAAAACAAAATGCCGTCCGTTTTCTTCTTCCGGGAACTGTTTGACGACTATTCGGCAGTGTCGAATACAAGAAGAGTATGGCTAAAGTTTACAGCCTGACCTACCAGGCTGGGTTTGTAACCGGGGCAAGTGTGGGTAGAAAAGAGGAGGAGATCGTTGAGGCTCTGAAGGGTATTGCCAACATCAATAGGGATGCTCCAAAATTATGGAAGGCCGAGTTCAACAACCTTTTTAAGGCCGAGTATCCCCATATCCAGAAGCTAGCGGATTCCTATCGGCTACCCTTAGGCGATTTGTTGAGTATGGAACCCGCAATCCCTCCTCGCAAAGACCCCGGCGGTCCTTCTTCTCAGCCTCCAGTCGTCACCAGTCCAACTGGCACTCCGACCACCCAGAATCCAGCGGCCGACACTTGAAGCTTTTGTGACTTGTGTTTGTAATCAACAATTTGAACAATTACAATTGTAATAATTAACATTCTACCTTCTGTGACTCATGTTCGTCACTTTTTTGAGATGTAATCAAGTATTTAACTTAGATAAATCTTTGTGTGTTGCATATTTTGTCTTTTTGTCCCACTTTACATTGATAAACTTCCTTTAAGTTTTCTAAAGGGCATCCGGCGCATTGGCCGTGCATCCGTATATCCGGGCATCCTAATATGTTTTAGGGCATCCATTATTCGGGCATCCGGCAAGAGTGCTCGGGCATCCATCATCTGGGCATCCGAATAATTTGTTTCGGGCATCCGAGATGTTATCCGGGTATATATCTAGCAATCATACTCGACGGGGGCCAGCCGTCGGAATAGCCATGTATCACATTGTCTTTCTAGAAAATTGTTTTCCTTATCATAGGAAAACTTTCATCATTAAACTAACATACATAGATAGGTCAGGTTACACAATGATCATGGGATTCTTATCACAATAACAATTATAAGAAACAGTTTCTTAAGTTTATGGCGTGCCAGGTCCGAGGAACCTCCTTTTCTTCCATCGTCTGTAACTTATAAGAGTCATTCTGATTCGCTCCTATCACCCGGTAGGGGCCTTCCCAATTGGGTCCCAACTTTCCTTGGTTTTCCACCCGGCTGGCTTCATTCTTCCGGTACACGAAGTCGCCTACTTTAAAATTCATCGGTTTGACCCTCCGGTTGTAATACTGCTCAACCTGTGTTTTGTACTTGGCTTCTTGTATGGCAGCACTTTCCCTTTTTTCTTGCAGGAGGTCCAAGTTCAAACGCTGCTCTTCTTCGTTAAGATCCTCCCGGAACATCATCGTTCGGTATGTAGGCATCCCAATTTGTGCCGGTATCACGGCCTCACTTCCATATGTTAAACTGAACGGGTTTCCCCATTGCTTGTTTTAAGTGTTGTTCGGTGTGCCCATAAGACGTTAGGTAGCTCATCCACCCATCCGGTCCTCTCTCGTCCTAACCTTGTCTTTATCCCTTCCATCAGACTTTTGTTTGCTCGTTCTACTAATCCGTTGGCTTGCGGATGTGCAACGGCCGTATTTATCTGCTTAATTTTTAGCCCTTCGCACCATTTTTTGAACGGGTCATTGACAAAATTAGTTCCATTATCGGTGACTATGATCCCCGGTAGGCCGTACCTACACACGATATTTTCGTAGACAAATTTTATAACGTCTTTTGCCGTCGTTTTTACCAGCGGCTTTGCTTCTATCCATTTTGTAAAATAGTCTATTGCCACGATCACATATTTGAGGCGGCCTGGTGCTTCTGGGAAGGGGCCTAACACATCCATTCCCCATTGGTAGAAAGGCCATGGGGCCATGATGGAGGTTAGTAATGTTTTGGGGAGTTTGGGTACCGGAGCATGTATCTGGCAGGAGTCACACTTCCTAATTTCTTCTCGTGTGTCTCGGTGCATAGTGGGCCAGTAATATACTTGCCTCATAAGCTTCGCCACTATGGTTCTAGGTCCTGAATGCATCCCACAGCATCCCTCGTGCACCTATCGTATTATGTAATTTGCTTGCAACGGACCCACACACCTCAACATTGGCACTAGGTATCCCTTTTTAAACAGAACTCCTCCTTCCATAGTATATTGCGGAATTTTCATCCGTAGACTCCTGGCCTCATTGGGATCGTCCGGCCAAATCCCCTCTGCCAAACATCTGATGATCAGCGTCATCGAGTTATCCGCCTCTTCTTCCACCACGGTCTCAATTCTCCGTTCCTCCCCCGAAGGTTTTTCCAGGACTTCCACTAACACCTTTTTAGTGAGATGGTCAAAAGCTACCGATGCCAGTTTGCTCAGTATATCTGCCTTTTGGTTTTGAGCCCTTGGGATATTGCGGATTTTGAAGCTTTGGAATCCCGCTATGTGTTCTTTCGCTTGAACCAAATATTTTTGCATGCTTTCCTTGGTAGCTGCAATTCTCCGTTGATCTGGCTAGCAACCAATTTGGAATCAACTCGCACATTCAAACTTCTGATTTTTAGCTTCTTTGCAATCCGGAGTCCGGCTAGCAGTGCCTCATATTCGGCCTCATTATTGGTGCTGGGAAAGTTGAGCCGCAGGGCATAAGTAAGCTCCTCCTTGTCCGGACTAATGAGGACCAATCCTGCACCGGCTCCCTTGCTATTGGACGCGCCATCTGTGTACAACAACCATTCTCCTTCCTCTCCTACCTTCATTACACTCGTATCCTTTCCCTGGCGGCCAGGGTGTCCGGATTCGACTTGTACTTCCGTGAGAAAGTCTGCCAACACTTGACCTTTGACCGCGTTTCTAGGAGCATACGTGATGTTGTAAGCCCCTAGTTCCACGGCATACTTCGCAAGTTTTCCCGAAGCTTCCGGCTTGTACAATATCTGCTTAACGGGTTGGTCGGTGATGACCCGAATGGGATGGGCCTCAAAATATCTTCGCAGTCTTCGTGATGCATGTAACAGACATAAAGCTAACTTTTCCATCGGAGCATAGTTCCTTTCCGCTTCGTGCAAGGTTCGGCTTACGTAATGTACCGGCAACTGCCTCCCGTCCCTTTCTACCACTAGAACTGCACTAACGGCTCCCATTGATGCTGCTAAATACGTGGATAATTGTTCCTTCGGCCGTGGGGTGGTTAACGAAGGTAATTCTAATATCAGGTTCTTCATCTCTTGGAAAGCTGCCTCGGCTTCCTTCGTCCACCTATACTCATCCTTATTTTCCTTTGTGATATTCTTCAAAGTTTTGAAGGAAGGCAAGGACCTCTCTGCTGATTTTGACAAGAATCTGTTCAAGGCCGCCAATTTCCCACTCAGACTTTGCATCTCTTTCAACGTCCCTGGATATTCATCTCCATGATGGCCTTCGTCTTCCAGGGATTCGCCCTTATACCTTCGGACGTCACCATGTACCCGAGGAATTTCCCTTCTTCCACACCGAAGGAACATTTCCGCGGGTTCAGCTTCATGTTGATCCTTCTGAGGTTGTCAAATGTTTCCGCTATGTCTGCTATCATATCTCTCTCCGTCCGACTTTTTATGACCATATCATCGACATATGCCTCCAAGTTTCTCCCTATCTGTGATTGGAATGCAGAGTCCACCAAGCGCTGATATGTTGCTCCTGCATTCTTCAGTCCGAAGGGCATTTTTGTATAGCAGTATGTCCCTTGTTCCGTATAGAATTCTGTTTTCTCTTCGTCATCTCTGTCCATCTGAACTTGGTGGTATCCTTTGTAGGCATCCAGAAAACACTTATACTTATAACCCATAACGGATTCAATTTTCCAATCGATTTCTGGTAAGGGATAGTAGTCTTTTGGGCAGGAGGAATTCAGATTTTTGAAATCAATGCACATCCGCCAGCTTCCGTCACATTTCTTCACCAGCACCGGATTGGAAATCCATGTAGGGTATCTAACCGGACGAACTATTCTTGCTTTAACCCACTCTTCCACCTCCCTTGCAATCATGATAACGCTACACGCGTCGTTCGGGGTCAAGGAAACTTCCTTTTCTTCGAGCAAGTTTTATAACACCCTAGGCAGTGAACCTAATCGTTGTAGTGTAGTAATTAGGGTAAGCCACCGGTATTGATATCGTTCTCTAGGGGAATAGGAATGCTAGTAAGGAGTTACTACGCTAAGGTTAAGGTTGAGGAAGATTATTTTTTATCTTTTTATGTTTTATGAAAGGGAAAGGTACGAATCTCGGGTATTGGATTTGGGGGGTTGGTATTTCTACCGATTACTCTACTATTATCTAATTATCTAAACTAAGGTTGTGGGAATCTATGTCTAATTAATGTGTGCTCGTATGATAGTTTAAAGATGTGTTTACTTAGATTGTATTACTCCTTAATTATCTCCTATTGATGGTTGAGTTGTCACGTCTTATTCTTAGTTGCGTTGTGTGTCTAAAGTTGTAGGGTATGCGTTTCTCCCTAACTCTTTGAACTTACCAAAGGGTCTTGTCTACAAACCCACTAGGGATGATAAACTCCTACTCTAAGGCGCTCTTTGGATGGTTTAGCCTACAACTACTCAGGTAATTATATTCTAAGGTTCACAAAGATGAATCAAGCATTAAGTACACAACGAATGACCTATCGCATTACTAGATCATTAGTCAACTAAGATAAGAAACAACCAATCAATATTCAATAATTAAGTTTCATACTTTCTAAGCAAACACACAAATAAATTAGCCGGACATGGAGAACATGCAAGCATACACACAAATAATCAAAGACATAATTGAATTAATGAAGTAAAGACTTATCTTGGTGTAAGATAGGGTTTAAAACCCTAAAATACTGTACAAGACACCTTAGGTTCGGTTTTAGGTTTTTACTCCAAAGACTCTCCACCAAAGAATGAAAAATTCGGATTCTATATATAAGATTACAATTGCGACGACGTCACCTTATGTTTAGTGACGCCGTCGTGTCGCCGTCATTAGGGTTTCGTCTTGGCCACGTTAACCTTGCGACGGCGTCACCTTATGTCCGTAACGCCGTCCTCTTCAGCTTCTGACGTCGTCTGGATTGCATCTAGGCCGTCTGAGTAGCGACGGCCTACTCTTTTACAACTGGACGTCGTCGCTTGAAAATACGAGTTTTGGGTTCTGGACCGTCACAATAATTTTGGGACGGCGTCGCAATTAGCACCTGACACCGTCGCCTTCTACTTTCAGCAACTGTGAGTGTCTCGATTTTGACTTTGGCCATTTTCTTCATATATTCGCGCATTTTCGTCCAAATAAGTGCCATTCCAGCATTTTGCCTTCAAGAGACCTAAAAAGTGAAAAGGAACGATATTAAGCAATAACGGATACAAAAGTGATCAAATAAGGACTTAAACGACCCCTAAAAATGGTACCTTTTAAAACCTTATCAAATATCCCTACACTTGTTATTTGCTTGTCCTCAAGCAAATGTGCTTTTAGCAAATTAATTTATAAGTTAGGGGTCATGAAGCATTAATTCAAAACGGTCCACAACACATATAAGCCCCGCAAAAGTCATAACAAGCACGGAAATTACATACTAGCACCTCACATGGGGTGTTTGGATACTCACATCTCTCTCGGGTGTATATATGAAATATAACAAAATAGGAAATGGAAGATAAACACTCATTAACCGGTCCTAGTACATAGATTACCATAGGCTTGAGAATAGATCAAACCTCCATCGCTTTGGCGTAAGCACCTAGGAAAGACCATCAAAGAGGTCTTTAAAGGGTTGTAATGTTAGGCTTACGGTAGGGAAATAAGGGTTTGGTGGGATAGGCTATTTAGTGGTGGTAAGTCAAAAATCTTTATGTTAACTGCATATGAAGAATGGCGTTGCTAAGCCAAGACTCGACACTCTAAACTCTAGATAACTGAAATAAATAAACATAAATTCAAATATAGATGTAGGATGGTAGCCCGTATGTTTTTTTTTTTTTTTTTTTTTTTTTTTTCACTATATTTTTTTCTTTTTTCTCTTTTTCTATTTTTTTTTTCGATTTTTTTTTTTTTTTTTTTTTTTTTTCATACACTTTTACTCTACCATCCTCTATGGTAACATCAAAATACTAGGGATTTACAGGCATATCCCTACACTTGAGTTTTTATTACTCTAACACTAATTTGACCCGAATTGAAAAGATCAAAACACTTGGGGTACATTATTACGCAAACAAAGGGAATTTGAATAAACTTTAACTTTTCCCATGAATCCCAATCGTCCCAAAACTGTATACAAAGGATATGACTCGACTTAGCAACTTATGCAAGCAACTAGATAATTGAGCTAAGGGTTTGGGGTGATAACAAACATTTGCACTAAAAGTGAGTGCATAAGGGGTAGGCTAAGGCGATTTGGGTGTATATTTGGGGGTGGGGTGTAAACAATGCTCTTCATTGATATTCCGGAAAAACTGAAACATCACGAGAACCGCGAAAAGGATAGGCTCTGAGGGGTTAACTAGGGGTATCGTGTACTAAAGATGAGTACAACGCAAAGGGTGTAGGGGAATTACTCAACCGATATGGAAGAAGTAATTATATTACAGGTATCAAACAAGGGTTATCCTAATGCCTCTTATCATTTAGTTATTCCTAACTACACAAGTGTAGCCTCACTTGCGATCTCGGAATGCATCACAAAACAAGTTCTAGAATCTAATATACTACCGGTTCACACTCTAAGCATTAAAGACAAATGCTTTAATTCCTACTAATCTAAGGGCGATCCTCACATTTTGGTGGAATTTGGGTGGTAAAGGGTTTTTGTGCTAGTCATGCAACTTCCTATCCATGAGACGCTTTTGTTAAGACTAATGGCCCACTCTTATGTGTCATAAAAAATTTTAAATTTGGTGCCAAAATTACCCTAACCGACATTTTCTCATGGTTTATTACACAATCACAATTGGACAACGCAAATAGTCAAGGATAAGCATAGTTTCAAAGTTCCCGTTTTATTTTCCCTCCCTACACTTAAACTGAACATTGTCCCCAATGTTCCCCGAAAGTATCAAAGTTATGATAAAAGAGGGTAATTAAAAACGAAAGAAACTAATACTCCCCTGATTAGCTTGGTAAGATCCGTGTAAAGTGGTGGTTAAACTCTTTTCCAAGAAGAATTATTGCGTGAAAAGCTCCTTCCAATCTTATGTAACTTCTTCCTGACAAACTAAACCTGCACACTTGAAGAAAACAAACGAAACCTTCGCGTAAAATCGGCGGTAATAATATATATAAGACTCGATTTAAACTAGGATATAATGCTTGTGGAATGGATGTTTACAGAATTTCTAAGAAAATTAAGACCTGGAAAATTCCAAAAATTTATAATTAGCTCAGAAAACGAGAAAAAGTAATCTGATGTTTTTACTCCTTCCTGACGCCGTCAGGTTGCAATCCTGACGCCGTCAGGTTATCCTGACAAAAACTGGTCTGCGATTTTCTGGAAAATATTCTGGAAAATTTACATCTTTAGAATCTGGAAAAAAATTTCTGCAAAACATCCATTATGACTCGATACAAGCATTTGACTCGAACAAACAAACATAAATATCTTTTAGTTAATTGTTATTCTCATGTTTACGTTTCTTTTGAAAACGTGTGTAATCCTCCCTACACTTATCCCTTATGTAAAATACCTTTATATGCAATTAAGACGAGGTTAAAAACAAAATAAAGCATTTTTACAAATTTAAACATGAGGATAAACAATTAATAAAAGATATATGACACTAACAAGCAAACAATTAAATATGGGTTGCCTCCCACGAAGCGCTTTTCTTTATTTAAGAGTCTTGTAGCTAGACTCGTAGTCGTGCTCCTACGTACCGATATACGTAAGTCTAACCTCAACAATGTCGTAAGGATCAAACTTATCATTCAAGTTCCTAGTATTACGTTCGGTTAAATATGCCTTTTCAAACATCTCACCATCGGGATCATAGATTTGTATCCTAATGTGCCACCTTCCATTACCATCACTAGGCGGTCTATTCCAATCCCACTTGTGTTCAGATTTCTCAACTATCCACTTATTCATGACAAGGTTAACGGGCAAGCTTCCTAGGAACTCGGTCATCTTCCTAAATACTAAGGCGTCCTCGAACGGGTTCACTTCTATGTCCCTAGCCATTTCTTTTTCTTGGAAAGTTGCTGCACTAGCGAAGGCTTTATCTAGGTAAAAAGGTCTTTGGGGGCCTATGATGTTCTTATCAATCCAAGGTCCATATCTAGAAGGCTCTCTAGTGGGATTTCCTCATCCTTGTAGTACGTATGCTTTTTAACATCGTAAACGGATCTAGCACTCCCCTCCCCTACCACTATTTTGGACATCTTACAATCGATGATGGCACTAGCGGTAGCTAAAAATCCTCTTCCAACTAGTAAGGGGCATGTCGGGTCCTTATTCATGTCTAGCACATGGAAGTCGGCCAAAAGAGTCAACTCTCCTACATGTACTACCATGTCCTTTATTATTCCAACCGGACGTGCTATACTACCGTCCGCTAAACCTAAGATGGTTTCCGTTGGTTCAATTTTACCTAAGTTAAGGCTTCTATGGAGGGACAACGGAATAATATTGATGCATGATCCTAAATAGGCTAGAGCATCGAGTGGTTTGGAAGTTCCAAGTCTACACGGAAGAGTGAATAGCCCGGGATCGTCTAACTCCTTAGGTAAGTTGTTTCGCACAAAGGCGGACCCATGTTTTCCAAGCCTAAGTTCTAACTCATATTTTTCTTTTAAAGCATTATAGTAAGGTGCATGAGCTAAGACTTCAAGAATCGGTTTTTCTTGATGGAGTTCCTTGTGCTCCTCCTCTAAACTAGGTTTGGATTCTTGGCTGACGGGTTTCTCAAGAGTAGGCTTTACCAAAGGTGTCGGGCCTTGGTATCTCTTGGATGGCTTGGAACCCTTTTTGATAGCATTTACCAAGTGAACCGTTGGGTGGGAGGGGTATGGATGTGCACTCTCCCATGGTGAACTAGAACATGAAGTCGATGCAATCGAATTCACTTTTGGGTTCTTTATGGTATCACTTGGGAGTGCTCCAACTTCCCGCTCATTGAAGGCTTTTAAGAGGGCATCAAGCTTGGTTGTCATCTCGCCTTGTTTTTGCTTAAAATCGGCTTCAAGCTTATTCAATCGAGTTTCTTGGGATGACAAAAATCTAGATGCAATTGCCTCAAGATTAGTGGGGTTCCCGGTATTAAAAGAATTGACCCTAGTAGGCGAACTAGATGAGCTTTGGGGTGCGCTTGAGTTTTGGTTCCACTTAAGGTTAGGGTGATTTCTCCATGAGGGGTTGTATGAGTTTCCTAAGTTGTTTTGTTCGGGTTTGAAAGTGTACCACTTCTCTCCCGCTCCGTCGGTACGTATGGAGGCGTAGTCCGCAAAAGCTTGTTCGGAGAGCCTTGTGCAATCACGAGTGTCATGGGGACCACTGCATAACTCACAAGGTAGAGTGATTTGATTCACTTTTCGTGAGGACTTAGGATTTTTGTAGGAACTCATGAGGAATTTAACTTGATCTTCAAGTTCGATCATCCTACGGTCGGAAGGAGGGAAGGAGATTGCCTTAACGGTTTTGGGCAGCTCACGGGGGTCATCCCAACTTTCGTTGTCATAGAGGGCGAGGTCCTCTATTATTTCCCATGATTCTTCTGCGGTGAGATCACTAAGTTTTCCACCGGCCGCTTGGTCAATGGATCGCTTAGTGGGGAAGTTGACATGATCATAAAAGATTTGAACTTGGAGCCAAAGATCAATGCCGTGATGAGGGACTTTATGAAGTAAGTCCTTGAATCGGGTCCATGCTTCGTAGAGAGATTCACCTTGACGTTGTTGGAACATCAAGATGTCATTCCTAAGCTTAGTGGTTCTCCCCGGTGGGAAAAATTGAGCAAGGAAGCGAGAAGTAAGGTCATCCCAACTTGAGATGGAGCCGGCGGGAAGTCGCTCAAGCCAATTACTAGCTTGGTCCCGTAGAGAGAATTGGAAGAGACGCAGGCGTGTGGTCTCCCGAGTAGTAGCATCAAGGTCGATGGAATCGACGATTTTGAGGAAATCCCTCAGATGCTGATTTGGATCTTCGGAACGAAGTCCATGGAATGCACATCCGTTTTGCACCAACCGAATGGTGTCGGATCGCAGGGCCGTAGTTTGGGCTTGGTCGGGAAGCTCAATGGTGTTCCTATAGCCTAGGTGGCTTGGTCTCGAGTATTCACCAAGAGTACGGGCTCTTGGCGGGTCAATTGGTGGTGGGTTGATGAATGGTAGTGGGTTATCACCTTCCATGATGAAAAGTGATGAGGTTACGAACAAAGGTTACGAAGAAGGGGGATAGACTAAGAGAAAGCTAAAAATGAGAAAAAGTTTACTTGATAGGAATCAAGCAAAGAACCTAAACGAGGTGGACTACTAACTAGCTATTCTATTCCCCGGCAACGGCGCCAAAAACTTGATAACGCTACACGCGTCGTTCGGGGTCAAGGAAACTTCCTTTTCTTCGAGCAAGTTTTATAACACCCTAGGCAGTGAACCTAATCGTTGTAGTGTAGTAATTAGGGTAAGCCACGGGTATTGATATCGTTCTCTAGGGGAATAGGAATGCTAGTAAGGAGTTACTACACTAAGGTTAAGGTTGAGGAAGATTATTTTTTATCTTTTTATGTTTTATGAAAGGGAAAGGTACGAATCTCGGGTATTGGATTTGGGGGGTTGGTATTTCTACCGATTACTCTACTATTATCTAATTATCTAAACTAAGGTTGTGGGAATCTATGTCTAATTAATGTGTGCTCGTATGATAGTTTAAAGATGTGTTTACTTAGATTGTATCACTCCTTAATTATCTCCTATTGATGGTTGAGTTGTCACGTCTTATTCTTAGTTGCGTTGTGTGTCTAAAGTTGTAGGGTATGCGTTTCTCCCTAACTCTTTGAACTTACCAAAGGGTCTTGTCTACAAACCCACTAGGGATGATAAACTCCTACTCTAAGGCGCTCTTTGGATGGTTTAGCCTACAACTACTCAGGTAATTATATTCTAAGGTTCACAAAGATGAATCAAACATTAAGTACACAACGAATGACCTATCGCATTACTAGATCATTAGTCAACTAAGATAAGAAACAACCAATCAATATTCAATAATTAAGTTTCATACTTTCTAAGCAAACACACAAATAAATTAGCCGGACATGGAGAACATGCAAGCATACACACAAATAATCAAAGACATAATTGAATTAATGAAGTAAAGACTTATCTTGGTGTAAGATAGGGTTTAAAACCCTAAAATACTGTACAAGACACCTTAGGTTCGGTTTTAGGTTTTTACTCCAAAGACTCTCCACCAAAGACTGAAAAATTCGGATTCTATATATAAGATTACAATTGCGACGACGTCACCTTATGTTTAGTGACGCCGTCGTGTCGCCGTCATTAGGGTTTCGTCTTGGCCACGTTAACCTTGCGACGGCGTCACCTTATGTCCGTGACGCCGTCCTCTTCAGCTTCTGACGTCGTCTGGATTGCATCTAGGCCGTCTGAGTAGCGACGGCCTACTCTTTTACAACTGGACGTCGTCGCTTGAAAATACGAGTTTTGGGTTCTGGACCGTCACAATAATTTTGGGACGGCGTCGCAATTAGCACCTGACGCCGTCGCCTTCTACTTTCAGCAACTGTGAGTGTCTCGATTTTGACTTTGGCCATTTTCTTCATATATTCGCGCCTTTTCGTCCAAATAAGTGCCATTCCAGCATTTTGCCTTCAAGAGACCTAAAAAGTGGAAAGGAACGATATTAAGCAATAACGGATACAAAAGTGATCAAATAAGGACTTAAACGACCCCTCAAAATGGTACCTTTTAAAACCTTATCAAATCACTTGATTTTTCTCTCGGGAGAACATCCTCCTTTTTTGGGCGATCGGTGCGTCTGAAACGTTCACGTTAAGGGAGTGCTGGGTGAAGCGTCTTGGCACCCCAGTCATATCCGTCGGCTCCCAAGCGAACACTTCTTTATTTTTTCTTAGCAGCTCGATGAGTTGTCTCCTACACTCCCGGGAGAACCCTGTTCCTATTGTCTCACGTTGTTCAGGGTATGCGGCATTAACCAATATGTCTTCCGTTGGTCTTAACCCTCGAATCTCCCGGTTCGCCGTCTCTACCTCGCTTTCCGGAGAGAAATTGTCCCTGGGGTCCTGGCTTTCCTCAAATCTTCTACATTCCATGACAACTGCCCTTTTGGTGACCAAAGTGGCTATCCCTCCAGGAGTGGGAAACTTCATCATGGCGTGGATGGTTGAGGGTATTGCCCTTAACTCCCTTAGACCCGTACGTCCTAGAACCACGTTGTAAGGTGAAGGAGATCTTACGACCGTGAACTTCATCATGACAGTTTTGTACAAACCATGATCCCCAAAGCATACCTCCAGCTCAATCTTCCCTAGCGGTTGAATGACTTCCCCGGAGAATCCCACTAGTGGTGAATTACTTTCTTGCAGCCTGGATTGAATGGACGGACTAAAGTTGTTAAAGCAGTGCTCATACATCACCTGGACTGAAGCACCTTCGTCCACAAATACCCTCCGGACAAAATAACATTCGATTTCCGCCTCCAAAATCAATGGTTCCTCCAACAAATCTTCCGTGGCTATGCATGGGAAAGATATAGGGACGTTCAGCCACTCCTCGTCGTAGTGTCGAGCCTTCCTTTTGCGGTCTTCAACATAATGGTTAACCATGTTGATCACTTTTCCCTTTCCATTATTACCTCTTGGCCTTTCTCGCCCCCTTTGTTGAACATTCTTCACCAAATGATCCAATTTTCCCGACTCCAGGGCCGTTTCCAACTGCTTCTTCAGGTGATAACAATCGTTGGTCAGGTGACCTTTCTCCCCATGATATTCACAGAATCTGTCCTCATTTTCTTTGCTTGGTTTTCCCTGTAGCGGTGGTGGTGGAGGCAAGTTCAAATGATGCTCGGTGGCCAAGATTTCCTTAGGTTGTTTGGATAGGACAGAGAGCATGACCCTGGGATTATCAGGCTTGCTGAGATCATTTCTCCGGAAATCGTTTCGGGGCCGAGCGTCTGCTTTCGGGGCCACATATGGAGAGAACACCTCCCTGTGTCTAGAGTCACCTCTTTCCCAGGCTCTCCTATCATTCCTTCTCCTGTCCGGTCCCCTGAGGTTCTTATCCCTTGTAGCCTGAAGGTTCCCTCTCCGGGACCACTCGCCCGTTTCACCCTTCGGCATCTCGGTGTTCTTATAAGCCTCTTCCGCTCGAATGTAATCATCCACCCTAGTCATCATTTCTTTCACGGATTTCGGGACCTGATCAGAAAACTTTTTAGACAAGTCAGGGCATCGATGAGCACCCATAAACGCGGATATCTTCATGAGCTCCGGAACTCCTGGAATCCGGCTAGCCTCGTCGGTCCACCGCTCTTTGAATACAGGAAGTGTCTCGTTTGCCTGCCTAACAATCCAAGTGATTTCTGTGGGATCCTTCAGGTTCTTTTGTCGTAGGGCAAACCTTTTGGTGAATTGTTCTCTCAGTTCACCCCAACTGTCAATGCTTCCCGGTTCCAAATTGCTGAACTACCCTTGTGCTGCTCCATCCATGGTCTGTTGGAACATCCTGCACCATACCGGCATTGGCCATTCTCCTTGATTTGCTGCTCCAACGAAGCCGTTGATGTGATCATCCGGATCGGCCAAGCCGTCGTACAGCTTCAAGTTAGTAGGCATTATGCATTTGGGACCGGCGAACTCTACTATCCTTCTTGTAAAGGGTGACCGGGCCAATTCCTTATAAGGTTTGCTGAGATCGTCTTTTGGTTTTGGCGCGGTGTCTTCCTCCGGCTCATCATCGTCTGTGAAGGTGAGCCGAGTCGGTTTGATAACACCGGTACCGATTGCATTGTATTTTCTAAAGAGAGCCTCCAAAGATGCCATCTGGGCTTGTATTTTGCTCCGGTAATCCGGAGGTTTGAGTATTGAGGACCCCACTTCCCCCTATATGTTCCGGAGGGGAGGTGGGTTCCGGCGGAGGTGGTGGTCCCGCACCTGTCATTCGATCCTCTGGTAGAATGAATAAGGGTCCCACGGATGGCGCCAATTTGTTGAAGCAAAATCTTGCCTCCGTCCAGTCCCAGCGGCCTGGTAGAAGATGATCGTCTCCTGCACAATGTACGAACGCGTCAGCCTCGCCTCGGGTGTTGTCCCGAGACCAAGCTCCGGCGTGAAGATGAGTAGAGGGTAATAAATGTAGTAAGAAAGTAGGTGTAAAACTTAATGCAAAGTAATAAATGTGCTGGGGTATTTATACTACCCCAACTTCCTATTCATGTTACTATTCTTCCACTGTTCCGCAGGCCTATAGCTATTCTACTTAGTAGGCCACGTGATAGGAAATCCCCTAAAATCTGCTGACATGGTCGGTGGTTGTTATTCTTTGACCGGACGTAGGAATGATCGTCCAGCATGTGTGCCTTGACATCCGGCGCATGTGTTTGGCTGGATGTTGAACCGTCCGGCACATGCGTCAACACTATTATGAAAGTGATTTTCTATTTTGGAAGATGATGTCGTATTTAGTAAGAGAACCGTAATGATCACATAAGTTTTACAAAAAAGTTTTCACATATGATGTGTCATAGTAACTTGTACATCATTTTCTAATTGAAAAGATGATAGAGAACGAATTTAAATCAATTTTAGTATGCCACATTATTATGTAAAAAAGTTTTTTGTTAAAGTTTTGTAATCCTAGCATTCCTTACTACAATTCTATTTTCACAAAATAAAGTGGCATGCTAAAATGGATTTAAATTCATTATCTATCACATTTTTAATTGAAAAATTATGTACAACTTAGCATGACACATCATCATGTGAGAACCTTTTTGTAAAATGAGCCCACAAAAACGGGCCAAGTTAGCCTGCCTTTGGGCCGTTAAAACAGCACCGTTTCACGTGAGACAACGTCGTTGGGCTGAAAACGGCGTCGTTTGGTATGTCGTTTAATATATAGTATAATTTACGTTGTCTTCACATTTCTCTTACTACTCAAGAATTCTAGATGTTGTTGAAAGAATGACACTGACTATCGCCTTTGTTTTTACCGCCTGCTGCAACAAGGTTTTTTACATAAAATTTCATTGGCGTGGACATGAAATTGTGATTTTAATTGCTGTAGTTTTCTAATGGGTTGGTTGATTTATACTTCTAAATCTGATAAATATAAAAAGGGGTTGTTTGGTTTTTGAAAAGACAGTTTGTTATTTAAAAGGTGGAAAACCTAGTTATAATGGGAAGGATTTGAATAGACTTATAATTCATCTTAAAGGTCCGACAACATTAAAGTGGGATAAGGATACTCTAATGTTTACCCTTTCATGTTGGTCATGTTGAACCAATCAACAATAAGAAAATGATAAAATGGGACTACCACTAATTGAAATAAAGAACCCATTATTTTGCTTTCTCTCACAATAACACTAACATGATAGAACATGAGAGAGTTAAACTTTAGAGGATCTCAATCCTTAAAGTTTGATCTTGACATACCAGATTACATATTATACAATGATGAGGATGTTAATCATCGGCTTTTTGTCTTGTCTAGAAAAAGGATTAAGGAGCTCAACATTACAAGTCTGTTTGCAAACCCAAATCCTGAAACAAGCATGCATTCAACATGCACATCAGAAAAACATCTCAAAACATCAAACACCCGAATCCTAAAATAACCACGCATTAAACGGTCACATCAAAAAACACCCAAAAACTTCAAACATTTGAAGTAAAGTTGCTCAATTTCCCTAACTGTAACCCCTAATTGCATGGACATAGCACATCTAATGCACTAACAAACTAAAAATCTGCAACATATAAAGCACAAAACAATGGAAGTAAACTTCATAGTAACACATTCCAAACCACATATTCAATTTCACCTTTTCTAACCCCTAACTGCAAACAAAAGATTGCCAACCAAGTACTTTTATGCCATACGGTTCTCGGCAGACCAAAATAGTTTAGCTGCAAAACAAAGTTCCATTTCCACCATCCAATTTTTAGTACTACCCATACAAAAACCTTGAACAACACAAATCTTGTAACACCATACAAACTAAAAAAACATAGGAAGATCATGACAACCAAATAAAATACTACTTGTAACAAATCATACAAAATTATCACATATTTGACTTATCACAAAGATTAAACAAACACAAACACATACCACAAATCCACAAACTAAAAAAAGAGCTAAAATACCTTATATTAACAAATCAGACGGCAATGAAACCTCACTATTGATTCTTGAAACACCGAAACCCTAAACGTTCACCACTCTCTTAGATATAACCCAACAAAAATCACTATGTGTGTTTAGAGAGAAATTACAGACAAACCAAATAAACAAGCGATTGCTTATGTAAATGGTTCTAAAATTGATATAATGAAAAACAATACATGCATCTAACCCTAAATTTACTTGGTAAATTAAACGGCAATGGAAAACAGGTCATGCAACAAATCCCCACAATTAAGTGACACATAAGTGAAAAACTCAATAAGTTTTCTTTAGTCCTCAAGCTAACGGCTCAAGTCGCGACTCCACATTGCACCCAAGTCATCCTAGTCCCTAGAGCCGACCTCTCAAACGACGGCTTCGTAACAATACCGGCTCCAACTTCCACTTCAATAAATGTTACTCCCTCCGTCCCATATTAAATGTCCACTTTGATTTTTTAAAGTAATTCTGTACAACTTTAACTTTAGATAATTTTGTTTGTGTTAAACAATACTTAATGCAAAATATATAGATGTATTGAGTTTTAAACGTATTTTCATTTGGTATAATTTTGATCAAATACTATATAACACAATTAAATATATTTAAGGTTAAAGTTGAAAATGAAAGACTTCAAAAGTCAAAACTGGACATTTAATATGAGAAAGAGGTAGTATACGATATAGTAACATACTTAACTTGACTCTGCCGGCGACAAACTAATTTCTAGGAGTGTTCGCGGGGCGGTTCGGTTCGGTTAGTTAGAAGATTTAAACTATCCATCGCGGGACGGGTAATTAATTTTACTACCCGAAACCTAACCGTACTAATTTCTCATATAAATAAATAAATAAATAAATAAAAGTGAAAAAGACAACTAAAGTGATAAGTTGTGTACAACAGCATTTCATTTCTCTCTCTCTCCATCAACATTCTCTCTCTGAGAGACCCGGGTACAGTGGCTCATGGTTTGAGCCATAGCCTTCGACGCTAGACTATAGCACGACATACCATACCGTAGCTGGGCTGGTAAGGCTTGGCGCATGGCCACCAGCCCACGCCAAAGCAATTTTTTTCCTTTTTTTTTTGTTTGTTTTCGTTTTGTTTGTGTTTGTGATGTTATGTGTTTGTGATATTTTGTGTTGTGTGATGATATTGCGAGTTTCATTTTTGTTTATGTGTGTGTATAAGTTGTGCAGGTGTGTGAAGGAGGAAGAAGATGGGTGACAAGGTAATGTATGGATATTTTGTGAAAGAAATGTATGGATATGAGGGACACTTTGGCTTTTGATATATGGCAAACAAAATGCCACGTTAACTTAGGCTTCTATTGTCGATATGCTTCTATTGAATAAAGTAACTTATGATGTTTCTTATACCAACATTGAATAAAGTAGCATTTATTTTTTTTGAGCAAAAATAAAGTAGCATTTATTTAAAGTGAAGTAATTTAGCATTTATAACATTGGATCCGGAAGACGCGGCTATTATCGAGGCGGAAAAAATAAGGATTTGGGCCGAATATTTTCTCAAAAACTAGATTATTTCTCTTTTTAATGTATTGTTTTAATTTGATGTCTTTTTTTTTAATGTGTTGTATTTTTAATTTATGTAATGTTTTTTTTAATTAATGAAATTAAATTTTAGTTACATATATTTTTTATATTAAATAGAAAAAAAAATCAATGGCACCAAAAAGTGGGTTATAGCTAGGGAGGGGTGTTTTGGTGTTATAGAGAAATCTGGTGCCATGGGAAAAAGGTGCTGAGGTGGCACCACTTTTTCCACGGCATCACCAACAGCACCACCAACTGTACCTAGCGCTCTGAGTATGTTGGGCGAAATGAGGTTTTCATTTGGGTAATTTAAATATCTTCATTTGCAGGGCAATTACTGATCAAATACGGTTTCAAGGTCAGGCTTTCTTTCAATCGCATATATAACTTGTTTTAATTGCAATCTTCGATACCATTATAGCCTAACAATGTTTGCTAGTGAACGTGATTCATTTGACATTATTTCTGCTCGGTAGCAAATTCATTCCTTACTGAAATAAGAGTTTAGGTCATGCTTTTTTGGTGTTTATTTCAATGGTCATCGATCTGGTTCAATACAACATAAAAACAGTTTTATGGGATTTTGTGACAAACTGTTTGCGAGATACATTGTGTAAGGGTGAAATCAATGAGGTTTTCCTTGTTTAGGTTACCCGGGAAGAGGAGTCTTTGAATCAGATAAGCGGCCTAACTAGGGTATCCTGTGACCATTTCCGACCCCTAGGATGTGTACCCAAGATGCCTAGCCGTTTTAAATAAACAAGTTAATTGGAAGGTATTTATTTCAAAAAAGTATTTAGCTATATGATATTTGGGTGAAGTTTGTTGATTTGCAATTTATTCATTAATACTCTTAGTTAACACATGTCTTCCTAATTGTTAGAATAATGGAACCAGTTCACGGGGAACTTAAAGCATCCAAATGTGCAGCAGAAGATTTTATTAGCAATATGCCAGATAATGTGGTCACTAAAATTTTGAATCATTTGCCATTACGAGATGCGGTGAGCACTGGTATCTTGTCGAGAAAGTGGAGGTTCAAGTGGACTTTAATAACCAAACTCGTATTTGATGATGACTTATATGAGAATTTACAAGGATGGGGTGGAAAACCTAGTTTTAATGGGAAGGATTTGAGTAGACTTATAATTCAACTTAAAGGTCCGATTACAAAGTTTGATCTCGTCATACCATGGAACATATTATTTGATGATGAAGATTTTAATCATTGGCTTTCCGTCTTGTCTAGAAAAGGGATTAAGAAGCTCAACATTACATGTCTGTATGCAGAGCCACTTGTGTTGCCAACCCAACTTTTCTCTTGTCTGGAATTGAAATGTTTGTTCCTCCATAACTGTTTTCTCCATCTACCGCCTAGTTTTTGTGGTTTTCCGAAACTTTTGAAATTATTGTTGTCTAGCCCAAGATTTGAACGCTATACAATTGGGGAGTTAATCGCTCGGTGTCCATTACTCGAGGTTTTGAGATATGATGAGGACGATAAGGAAAGTGTAGGCGAAGTGGAAGTCGCCGAAATAACGGAACATGGAAATCTCAAAATGTTATATTTGTCTTTGCATGTGCTTGAAAGTATCACACTTTCTGGTATCTTTCACCTTACAGACCTTCCGAAACTTGAAGAACTTAATTTGAGTTTTCGCTTCTGTAAGGTAAGCCGTAAGCGTAAGTTGGGTCTTTGAAATTCGAGATTGTAAAAATGACTTGTGATATTAAGAAACATATGATGGTTACTATGATATTAACAATTTTATTAAAAAAAACATATGATAGTTACGGTGATATTAACAATTATATTAAAAAAATAAAAAAAGTTTATGTGATATAAAAAGTAACCGTGATATTAACATTTTTTTATTAAAAAAGTTACGATGATATTAATAATATTAGTAAAAAAACAAAAAAAGTACTGTGATATAAAAAAAAGTTTATGTGATATTAAGATCAAATCTTGACTTTTGTAAAAAAGTCAAAATCGACCTTAATATCACAATACCTTTAATCATGAAAACGATTTTTTTTTAAATTTTTTTTCAGCGATTCTTAATAATTTATCATCCCCTTTATTTTTTTAATTTTTTCAGATTTTTTTGAATTTTTTTTTTAAAAGCTACTGTGATATTTCCGCACCATCCCTACTTAAAAGCTTAAAACCCACCCGATCCCTTCCCTATATATATATATATATATATATATATATATATATATATATATATATATATATAGTGCGGTTCTAGAGAAAACTGTAATTAGAAGGAAAAGTGATAAAAAAAAATTATAGGGTTTAATTTGTATCTCAAACTTCAGAGGTAAGTTTTGAAACTAAGAAATGACTTTCTCCTTTGCAGTAAAAATCGGCTGTGTTTAGTGTGGTTACAGGTTAGAGGTCTAAAAAAATATTGAAATCCATTTGCATGAAAGATGAGGCTACTCTGCACTAAGAAATGACTTTCTCCTTTGCGGTAAAAATCGGCTGTGTTAAGTATGGTTACAGGTTGCAATCTAGCGTGTTTAGTCATCTGTTTTCATTGTAAAATGTTTGGTTTGATAGGTTTTGTCATCTGTTTTCATTGCATAACGCTGTTATAAAGTACCTATATAAACAACCACAACAACAAACAGTCAAATACCCTTTAAAAAAGAGTAATTAAAACATTAAATTGTAAATAAACATGAAACCATAATTGTGTACGTACACAGACAAAAATGCATCAATGTATGCACTTGGATACAACTTAAATAGTTTAGAATTCACCAATCAAGGACTATTACATAAGATATAAGAGTTTTTAAGATTAGAAAAAGCAACCCTTTAAACAACGAAAGTACCTCAAACTCAAGTACATGAACTATTGAAATCATAAGGAGCCACACGAGCAAATATTCAGCTCTTACATACTATTATATATACTAAACAAGTTCACAACAAAGTCTCGATTTAAAGCAGCAGCTGGAACTCCTACAATTCATTCTTTAACACCTTAACAGAATCACTTGAATTTCCGCAAATACATTAAACAAACAACCTTATTATTCATCAACAGATTCACAATATTTCCCAATCATAAAAATCTACACTAAATTCCCATGTACAAGGATTTTTCAACTCAATCTCTACTTTCTATTCATTCACAATCCCTGTAACCACATTGAAACTCATATTCGACTCTTTGCACTTTTAAATCCTATAACTCCATGCCGGTGGATATAACCAGGCTTTGACATCTACACAGTTGCGCAGTACTAGCAATTAGACTTGAGTCGTGATTCATCGAATCTTTAATCAAATAGTATACCACAAACGTTTTAGGACTCAAATGATGATTCATAATCGTATCAATCACCAAACTTCAGATTTTCTCAATATCTGAAGTACCCAAAGAACCGTCAGTCGTTTTCGTTTTCTCCCTAACAAACTTTAGTAGCATAAAAAGGTTAAAGGTACACATCATTCATTGAGCCTAATCAACAGGAGCATCATGTCCCAAACCATTGGTACCTCTGTTATAGAATTATAGTAATATCACTTAACTTATAATTAAACATAAATGCTCATTACAGCCAGACGAAAGTATTTGGACATTCTAAAAATCAAATCCTAACCTTGAATTAGATATGTAAGACTGCTGCTGAAGCCACAAGATTTAATAAAATTCACACACAACTACACGAAACAGATGATAGGCTCAAACTAGTAAAAGTAATCGAGGACTATTTCGGCTGTGGGGGAAGCTCGTTGGAGTTTCAACAGCTTCCTAGACAACTCCCAAGCAATCTCAAGTCTTCCATATCCAGAATGACTCATGACAAAGGTTTGGTTGACCATAACGACCATCTTCTTTAGCAAAGGGGAACAAGCAAGTATATACTTTATCAAACACACTTCATTCGCTGAACCGGTAAAACATCGGAACACCACTTTCCGAAGCTGCAGCTGACCCATTGTGCTGGGGTCTAAATCTAAAGAAAAAGTTTCAGGTTGTGGGACATCTTTGTCGTACTTAGACTGCAAGGTTAAACTAATACTTAGATACACAACAATGAGATTTTGAGATGATCACTAATTAATGCATATACATTCCACTTACTTTGATATTAAGCGTCTGCAAATTTGAAGAGCCACAAATCATTTCAACCACAAACGATAACATGGTATCACTACTGAAATCTATGTCGAAAAACTTTAAACTCTTGAGGCAGAGAAAGGCGCCGGTAGGGACCTTCTTTTCGGCATTAGCTTCTGCCAACAACTACATAACAAAGGTACATAAAGAAAACTACTAAGGGTGTGTTTGTTTTTTAAAAAAACGTCTTACTAGCCCTCTTACTCCCTCTTACTCTTACCAGTAAGAGGTGGGCAGACGTTTTGCTTGTTTGTTTTTTTCTTTTGAGTAAGACCCAGTTAGACATATAACATCTTACTCAGTAAGAGGTGGGGGACTTGTCTTACTGCCTCTTACTCGTTTTGTAAACTTTATATAATATATTTGATTGTTTATTAACTATGTTATATTTATGATAAAAAGTCTTGTTTCATATTTACATAAGTTACTTATTATCGCATTGCGTTGGTTTAATAAACAAATTGCAAAAACGAGCACTTAAAATCATTTGGACACATACAAAAACAAACAACATTATTTCGTTCAGATTTAGACTTTCTAGCCACCTCTTACCAGTAAGATGTGGTAGTCAGATTCAGACCCAAAACATCTTAATGAAACAAACACACCCTAAGTTTAAAACTCTTAAGAGCTTGCTGAAATATTCAGTAACATGAACTTGAAAGATTTAACTTAGCCAATACCTTGGAGCTCGAAAAATCTAAACAGAGCACCTGAAGTTTTGAAAGACCCGCCAGCATCAGCTGAAAGATACTGGAATTTGTGATCGTCCTCACAAAATTCCATGACAACGATATGAGATTTTCAAGTTTTGCAATTTCTACGAGTATCTCTTCACTCGTGTTATCAAGGTTATCGATATCCAGAATCTCAAGTAAGGGACACCGGGCTATGAACTCCCCACATCTAAAGCTTTCAAAACTTACAGCAGACAATTCTAACCTCAATAAATTTGGGAAACCAAGAAAACCATGTGATAGATGAAAAGAACATCTACTAAGCTTTAAATGTTTCAAATTCATACAAGAGTAAAGATGAGTTGGCAACTTATGTGGGACTCGTGAAAAGATATTATTAAGAGTGAGATCTTTAATTCCTTTTCTAGACAAGAACAAAACCCAATGATTAACATCTTCGGCATCCATTACTTTTTCGATGAAATCCAGAGTAAATTTTGTTATGGGACCTTTAAGATGATAGAAAAGTCTACTCAAAATCCTCACAATATGATTACCTTCTCTATCGTGTTCTAGCAAATACTGAAAGAACTTGTAATCAAGTACAAGTTGATTTAGCAAAGTCCAGTTAAACCTCCAGTTTCTCGACAAGATACCAGTCTTGACAGCATCTTGTATTGGCAAGCGATCCATTATATTAGCCATCACATTCTCTGGCATGCTGCTAATAAAATCTTCTTGTTCAAATTTGGATGCTTTACGTGCCCCATGAACCTGTTCCATTATACTAAATAGAAAAGAAAACAAGTATAAATAGCTAGAATGATCAATCAACGAATTAGGATGTCATAACATTTAGATACCATCTTTGTACAGACTTAAACAAGTCCATCAATAACTCCTTGTATTGCTGATTATATTTTTTATTTTATTTTACGTAACAAAGCATTCTAGTGGGCAGTGTATCATACTTAAAGGAGTGATTATAGGGGGTGTTTGTTATTGCTTATTATGACAAGTGAATAAGTGATTATAGGGGGTGTTTGGGATTGCTTATTTTTTCTGCTTATGCTTCTGCTTAAATTTAAGTGCTTATAAGCTGCTTAAAAAATAAGTACTTCTATGATAAAATAAAATAAGTACATATGAAAAATGGTGTTTAAATTTGCTTACTTTGTAAAAGAAAATCCAAAAAAACTCGTAAAATTATGATTCGTTGAATAATGATTAATAAAATGTTTTTAGTTAAATATAAATGTAGAAAAGTAATTTTAGTTCAAGAAATAAACACTTATTCACCGTACTTATTCACTCTCGTCATGGAGGTATTTACACTTATGATGCCCAGGAATATTCAAATGACAGATGGTTTCAAATATCATGTGGGCTGCAAAGAACTCAGACTCACACATGTCTGCAGATGACCTTCTGGTACTGAGTCATGGAAATGATAACACCAGTTAATGTGATACAAGCTTCTCTGAAGGAATCCAGTAAAACTTCAAGGCTTATACCCAATATGCATAAAAGCACCATTTTCTTTGGTAATTTCAAAACTAAGGAGAGGCAGAAAATTCTGAAAGTGCTCCCATTTGCTGTGGGAAACTTCTAATGAAGTACATTGGGGTTCCTCTTATTACCAAAAAACTGGGAATTGAGGACTGTAAAGTGCTGGTAGATAAAGGTAAAGCCAGATTGAATGATTGGAAAAATAAATAAATAAAACTAGATGATATCAGTTTTAATCTCTTTGATATGACAAATGGCTGAAAATGGTCCTTTAAATGGGACTAAAATAACTGTTTATGAAGGCAGGTTGAGAGATAACATGACTGTTGCAGATAATGGAGAATGGTGTGTTGAAATGGCATGTTAGTTGTTTGATCAATTCCCTGTGTAAACAACTACACAAATCCTAATCTGATTGAATCAAAGAAAGATGAAGTTAACTGGTTAAGCCACAATGGAAAATGGATGAAATTCTCAGTTAACAATGTCTGGGAAGATTTAAGAAATGTAAAAACCTGAGCTGCAATCGACTAAGTTGGTTTGGTTCTCACAGGGGTAACCTTATGGTTGGCAATTTAAGAGAGATTGCAGACACAGGAGCACAATGATGGCATGGAGTACTCAGAACAATCTTGTGTCTCCATTATGTGGTACATGTAATGATTCTCACAGTCACCTTTTTTCCAGTGTGACTACTCAAAAGTGTTATGGAAGGTAGTGAATAAGAAAGCAAATGCTCATGATTTGTCCTATGACTGGAGGAATATCATTCATGACTTGGCTAATAAGCCATGCACAAATTCAATTTGGAGTATCCTGAGAAGAATGGCCCTTGCATCAATTGTATGTATATCATGTTTGAATGGAAAGAAATCACAAAGTTTTTAATCAAGAAAAGAGGGACTATTATGTGCTACTCTAAACATTTACGGAGAGTATCAAAATGCATTTAATGAGCAACAAGATGAGGAAGACTACTCAGGTAACCGCAGGGGTCAGAATATGGGATATACATTGCAGTTTCAAGGGTGACAAAAGGAGGAATAAAGCATCGGATGGTTATGCAAGGGTAGAATTGTTAGGCAGCAGAGGTATATGGCTGTTATCAATTTGTCGTCTCTAAAAGGCATGTCTTTGCTTACTATGAGCTTGTCTTTATATATTTTGGTACAGCAATAAAACTCACATTTTCACCAAAAAAATAAACACTTTGTAATAAGCTCCCTACCCCTACCTACTTATGAAATCTGATTATTAAGGGCGTGTTTGGGATCAGGGACGGATCTACTTTATAAGAATAGGGGGCAAGTGCCCCCCATGGCTAGCCGAAAAATCGAGATTTTAGTGTAATTTTTTAATAATTTTGACCTTTTTTCGAAAGTGCCCCCCAACCAAAACTCAAATTGCCCCCCGCCCACATACTAAAACCCAACATTCAACACTCTAAAGCTTTATAAATCCATCATTTCAAAGTAAAACTACTCGATTTATCATTACGATCCTAGTTTTTTCTTCCGCATTTTGTTGTTGTTGTCAAAAAATTTTTTTTGCCCCCCCACATCCTCATTTCCTGGTTCCGCCACTGTTTGGGATGCGTTTCCATACACATTATCATATTATCGAATTTTGAAAATGCAAATAATCAATTTTTGGTGTTTGGCAAACAAAGTTTAAGAATCAATTATCTGCGTTATAGAGTCTCCAAAACGCCGGTTTGTTGCTGCAGGGTGCTTTTTAAAAAACATGAATTTGCTTTTCCTTCAAATTACCATATTGCCCTCGTATATGGTTTTGTTTGTGAGCATTTGTTGGTGCTGCGTCCTTTTGTTTTCCATTTGTTCCCAAAAAAAATATTATATTCTTTTTAGATTCCCTTGATTTATTGTAGTTGCAAAAAACATATTTTGAGTGGCCATGATTACAATACTAATTTTATTAGGCATTTCAAATCCAACGATGGTCAGAAAATTATTATTTACTGATGCGTGTTAAGTATCATTCACTCAAATAGTATAAGTTGTAACATATACTCTAAAGTTTAAAGGAAAACATTATAGAGTAGCTGGCAATTAGACTAGTTATGTTGTATGGGTCATCGTATTGGCCAATAACAAAGACTCAAGAAAATAGATAAGGATGTGGCAGAAATGGGGATGCTAAGGTGGACTTGTGGCAAAACCATGTTACACATGATCCCGAATGGAGTTTTAACATTGAAGTCGCATCTATTATCAACTTTGATGAGAGATGGACGATTGAGATGGTTTGGGCATGTTAGGCGAGACCACACTCAGCACTTGTTAGAAGAGTGGAATCCCTTAACTCCGTTGGCTTGAGGAGAAGGGTAGACCAAAAGCTGAGGAGGAGGTGGGAGGATAGGCTGAAGCTTGAAGCTTCTCTTGTCCAAGGACATGACCTCTAATAGGTATACGTGGAGAACTAAGATGTGCACGTTAGCATAGGTTATTGTGCTTTTAATGTCTAAATCTGCTTTTGCTTTATTTTCCTCATATGGACCCCTTTTGTAGTTAGGACTCTATATGCACATAGATTCATATGTCTTTATATGCTTGCATGCTATTATGATTTTAGATTTTTAATTTTTATGCGTTTATGCATATGCATGTTTCTATGATGCCAGCCCTATATGTCACACGACCACACATAAATTTACATATGCACGCAAGCATACTCTTGCCGAAGGTCAGGCAGTCCCTCTACCCACGCGTAGGGGTGTGACTATCTACATCATACTCCCCCATACCTCGCTTTCGCGGGATTGGGTATGTTTTTGTTATTAAAGTTGTAAGATATACAAATGTCCTTTCTGATTATTTTACTTATTAAGTTGTTTAATAATCATTTGTCAAACACTTTATCTGATTTTGCAATATCAAATAGAATAATCCAAATCCAAACACTATGTTTTAGAATCACGTTTTGTAGCCGTTGATTATCTGATTATCCGTTTTCAGAACGCATAATTTATTTTCAGTAAGCAATCACAAACGCCCCGTGATGGCAACAAAAGTGATATCAAAATGCAATAATCAAAAAATGGCTAAAAGGGATTACTATTTGTTTAGCATAATTTTTGCAAGCAATTAGCATATGTAAACACAATCACTAATTAGAGACACTAAAGCAACATTTCTTATAAAAAAAGTGAGACAAAACCCAAACTAACCTTGAAACCGTTTTGGGTGAATGATTGCAATATTTCTACAATGAAGAACTTTGAAGGGAAAAAAAAGAAAAAAATGAATGAAACCCACGTACATTTAGAGGAAGAAATGGAGGCTTTGATTGGTGGTAAAGAAATTTTCCATTAAAAGTCAAAAGTCAAAACAATCCTTTAACAAAATTATCTTCGCATAATGATTTGCATCTTAAGGACAATTTTTCAAAAAAATTACAATTTGTGACCTAAAATCAGGTGTGGCCCGTGTCACGCCTGGCTCTAATGGGTTCGTCTTTACTTTCACCCTAACTACAAAGTCATTGCATTAACATTGTTTTTTAATAAAAAAAAAATGGCTGATCTTTCACAAGCATTTAAAAGTCAAAAAAATTACTACAGTAACGAAACTTGAAGTAAATAAGTGAGAGCGTTTTGAGGCCATAAGAATAACGGAATTCATACAATAATACACGAGCTCGGAGGCGCGCACAAACTCATGAACGGCCACAAATCAAAGAACGATGCGCGGGGGGCACCTTTACACGTGTCAGTTTCGAGAGGGTAACATAGGTCGGCGCGCGGCCACTTCTTCAAACATGCACGCGGAGGTCCGTTTTCATAAAGCCTCAGTTTCAGTCGAGTTTTGTAATTTCAATTGGTATAAGTCTTGTGCCGTAATTATCTCTTTTTATAACATTAGAAAACCAGTCTTAGAAAAACATAAAGTACCTCAAACTCGGATACATGAACTATCCAAAGCATCAGGAGCCACTAGAGCAATCCAAATAATACATAGTCTTGTTAATATCCGAATGTCTGACATAAGCTAACTCATGCATACTGCACAAATCCATAACAAAATTCTCGATTCGAGCAGGAGTTGGATTAGGAAGCCTCTCCAATGCATTATCCTAACCTAACACACTATAACAGAACCACTCAAATCCCTTAAATTCATTTAAGCAAATAGCTTTATTGTTAGTCCCAACATCACAATCATCTCTATTAATACACTCCTGATACTCCCTCACTGAGATACTTGATCTTTCCTAACCATAAACATCTCCAGTTCACAAGACTCTTGATCTCAACCTCTACAATTTCTACATTGAAAATCGCCTCAACCACTTCAAGACCAGTCTCTATAACAGCCAAACTTCATGTAAATATATCCGGACTTCAACATCAGCCCAGCTCACAAATTAGGGGTCAAGTCACGTTTCATCAATTTTTTACTCCAATCCAAACACATCACGACTCAAACGATGACTTAAATTTGAATTATTCACAGCCTCGCGTTTTCTCCATATGACATACCACATGCCAATTTACTTTTACACTCAATATACCAAAACAGAAGCAAATCACTTTAGATAGATAAAGTACAAAAGATTAAACAAGTTTACACTTAATAGAAGGATAGTTTCAAATATGTAAAAGAAGACTATTTCAGCAATGGGGGAAGCTCGGTGGAGCTTCAACAGCTTCTTAGCCAACTCCCAAGAAATATTTAATTCTGCAATCTTTAAGTCTTGATAAACAGGGCATATTGTAAAGGGACGGTCGAAGTAGAGCCTTATAGCTGTCTTCTTTAGCGCGGGTGAACAAGCAAGTATAAACTACTTTCTGATTATTTTACTTATTAAGTTGTTGAATAATCTGATTTCTCAAACACTTTATCTGATTTTTGCAATATCTAATAGAATAATCCAAATCCAAACACTATGTTTTAAAATCACGTTTCTGATTATCCATTTTCAGGACGCATAATCTATTCTCAATAAGCAATCCCAAACGCCCCGTGATGGTAAGAAAAGTGATATCGAATGCAATAATCAAAAAAGGGCTACAAGGCATTACTATTGTTTACCATAATTTTTACAAGCAATTAGCATATGAAAACATAATCACTAATTAGCAACACTAAAGCAAAATTTCTAATAAAAAAATGAGACAAAACCCAAACTAACCTTTAAACCGTTATGGGTGAATGACTGCAATATTGCTACAATGACCCTAACTACACAATCATTGCATTAACATTGTTTTTAAATCAGAAAACATGGCTGGTTTTTTACAAGCATTTAAACGTCAAAAAAATTGCTACAGACAGTAACGGAACTTGAAGTAGATAAGTAAGAGCGTTTTGAAGCCATAAGATTAATCAAATTCGTACAATACCACACAAAATAAAAGATTGGTTCAAACTACGAAAATTAAAAGATATCTATTTCGGCTTCTGGTGAAGCTCTGTCTAGATCCAACAGCTTTGTAGTCCACCACAAGCTCGGTATACCATAACGCGTCTTACACATACCGTGGCGGTTGATAACTATCTTTTTCAGCTGTGGGGAACAAGCAAGTATAAACTTCAACAAACATACTTCATTCTCTAAACCACTAATACCAGACAAAACCACATTCTGAAGCTGCGGCAGCCTAGTTGTATTGCAGTCAAAACGTAAAGAATAAGTCTCTGCCGTATTTGGGTTGTCAAGGGTTTCATCAGCCTGCAAGAAAATATAGTAATCAGGTTCACAACTATAAGAGAATATAGGATATCTTTTTTTAATGCATATGCATTCCGCTCACTCTAATCTCAAGAGTCTGCAAATTTGGAGAGCCGCATATCATATCAAAGACACATGATGTCTGAATATCTCTGTGAAAATAAACATTGTATACTTTTAGACTCTTAAGGCACAGAAAGGCCGTTGGGACCGTTTCTTGTGCGTCATCATCTTCCTCCATCTAAAAAAACACATCTTATTAAATTAAAGATTTCATTGAACTTTGTTAGGTATATGTATTTCAAAAATCCAACTTAAGACTCACCGCACACATAAAAAAATCCAAAGTAAGTTCCTGAAGTTTTGGAAGACTCGTAAGCTGAAAGAGGCTAGAACTTGTAATCGAATGCTTATAACTATAAGTATACCATGACAAACATAACGTTCTGAGATTTCTAAGTTTTGCAATATCGACAAGGTTCACGTCACTTGAATCTGGGTAGTGGCTAATTCTTAGAATCTCAAGTAAGGGACACAAAGTGATAAAGTCCCCAAATGTATAGCCTTGAAATCTTACATCAGACAATCTTAAACTCAACAGATTGGGAAAACCACGAAAGCTAGGCGAATGATGAAAACAAACATGAAAGAGTTTCAACTGTTTCAACTCCATACAAGAGTAAAGATGGGTTGCCAACTCAAGTGGGGCTTGCAATGTATTATTAAGAGTCAGCATTTTAATTCCTTTTCTAGACAAAATCCATATGCAATGATTAACATCCTCAACATCCAATATCTTAGGATCTATAAAAAGAGCAAACTTTGTTATGGGTCCTTCAAGATGAAAGAGAAGTTTACTCAATTCCTTCCCATTTACACTACTTTCTCTAAAAAACTTTTTGTCAAATATGAGTTTGGTGAGCAAAGTCCACTTAAATCTCCAGTTCCTACACCAAACATCAGATTTTATTGCATCTATTACCCGCAAACGACTTAAAATATTGGAGATCACATCATCAGGCATGCTGCTAATAAAATCTTCTGGTGCACTTTCTGATACTTGAGGTGTCCCATGAGCTAATTCCATTAATCTAACATAGAAGAAATAAAAATAGCGTGAGTCAGAAGCCCTGGGAAACATGTACGGTCAAACAATTGTGACAGATGGTGGATCGCATTATGAAAATAAGTTCTTCACAAAATGCAAAGGATCATCCTTTTTTAGAGGTTATATCATAAAATAAGCTCCAAGTCTTGGAAAGATCGTATCAAAAGGTCTATATTATGTAAACCTGTTGAATCAGCACAATGAATAATGGCACACCCCGTAGGTGTGTATTTGGAGTTTATATAGTGTTTGGCCCGATAAACAATCATCATGTGAGCAGATTGTTAACCATAAATCATTGAAATAAACACAAAAAGCATGTCCTCCTAAGAGTGAGGATCAAATGAGAAATAAAGTTGAAATGAAAAGAATGAGAAGAAACCACAACCGCACATTTCAGATGCACCTACAAAAGTAGATGCATCTCCCCTTAAATTTCTTTTTTTCATTTGAAATGTGTGGCTTAGAATATTTCTCACTCTTCTCATTTTATTTTCTATTCTCACTAGATCTCTTCCCGTCCTCCTAAACTGTAACTTCGTCAAGTATACATATTGTTAACCTAGACATAATCATAGTAATGTCTAGTAATGTTTAGTATACATATTTGAAGTTGTTTATGATTCTTAAACCATTTTTTTGTAATGTTTAGTTCCGCATCTCTATATTTGAAGTTGTTTCCGCAAAGGCCTTTGTTAGTAATAGTCAAGAATTATGCATTAAACCCTTCTAATCATAACCTATGTCACCTTAATTAGGAGTTGTCCATTGTCTAATTACAAATAAATGTTAGCTTATTTAACTAGCATTTTTATAGAGCAAACATAGGTTGACATGTCAAAGTAACGATTATACATATGGATCTTTGGTTAAATATATACATTTGCCATCGATTCTATAACTAAAAACTATCTTACAAAACGATAACAATGGTTCGTAACAGCACATAAGGATATTGAGTTCTGCGTAAACGAAAACATAAAAACAACGCTTTTTAACATATTATTTAGTGAATAAAAGATTAAACCTGGATAACAATTGATGCTGTTAATGTTCTGCTTAAATCTAGCTTGAACAAAGCTTAAATCCAAGAACAAAACTTCAAGAAGAAACTTTAAATACTACGAATGAAAAATAAACCTAAACTTAATCGTACGAATTGATGTTATATCTTGGCTAAAACGAAATATATATACTCGATTCCTTTTTGTCTTTATAACTGTCAAAGTGATAATGGGTTTGAAGTTTGTTTGGGCCGGCTGTTTCTTAATCCAGCCGTGAATGAGCCCAAATTGTTTATTTAATTTGTCTTAACACAACCTTTGAAATTACACAACAAAATGCTTTAGAAGTACACTGTATTTACATAACAAAATAGTCGTAATATCTTATAGGGAATATTGCATGAAAATGCATCATACTTGACATTTATTGTCATTGTGTGTAGCGAACTATTTTTTTTTATCATTGTGACACAAACTTTTTTAGAGCGTGCTATTGTATGGTCTGTTTTACCGGTTGCATCATTAGCCGGTTATATCTTTATTTTTTTTACCTTTTATTCACCTTTTCGTATTCCACCTCTGAAATTATTTTGACACGTCTGAAAATCATTGTACACATTAGAAATCCACTTTTAACCTACCTTATCCCTAAAAAAACACACACTCCTCCACATATTTCTTTATCAGAAACTGGTCCCAAACCCTAATTATTAAAATCCAAATTGACAATCATTCTCTAGTGTTTTTATGTAATTGATTTGTGCAAAAGGTATATTTTACTTTATTATGTTTGTATTATACTTCAATTTAATTTTTTATTTATCTCTCCCATAATATGCATGGTAAGGGTTTATATTGAGTACTAATACTATATATATATATATATATATATTTTTGTATACAGTATGGCGCCATCTGGTTCAGATTTTATGTTTTTTGATTTACATTTTGATGGGGTCTTCTATTTCATTCCACTAAGGTATGAAAACGGTGTAGTTCACGAGTTTAGGGTTAATAAGGAGAGGAAGTTTGATTATGAGAGTCTTTATGAGTATTTGACAGATAAGTATGAGTTAAGTTTTTATGCCATGTTTTTTAGGTTACCAGAATGTGAGTTAGATGTTGGGTTAAAAATAGTTGAGAGTAATACAGATTTGGAGACAATGTATGCGTTTGCTGAATCTTATGGAAAAATAGATATGTATTTAGCCCACATTCCCCAAAATTTGTATGAGTATTATCATAAAAATTTGGTCTTTGATGATTTTGTTAGTGATGCAACTTCTAAACTTAGAATACAAGGGGTTTGGGGGAAGGATGCTGGGAACATGTCTTATGATGAATTAGTTTCATGGGCTGAGGAAGAAGCACAAAAGTTAAAAACACCACCTAAGCCTAGAACTGTAAGTAGAAAACATTGGGATAGTGTATCAATTGAGGTTGATGTGGATCACACTGAAGCACCACCTATTAATCTAGAAAATGAGGCTGTTGCACCATCTGATGATGGGAATGGTCCATCTGAACCTGTTGATGTTGACACCGGTCCATCTGAACAGGTTGCTGATGTGAATTTTCCTTCAGAACATTTTCATGATGTCACTGGTCCATTAGAACAGGTTGCTGATGACATTTCTCCATCAGAACATGTTCATGACAATGACATCCTTAGGAAGGTGGTGGATAAGGGTAAGGGTCCATTGATTGAACAAGATAGGCCAATTCATGCTAAAAAGAAAAGTGTTAGGAACAAGGGTATTGTTATTGAAGATAATGTTAATCCAAGTGTTATGGATAATTCTTCTACTGAAAGTGATACTGAAACCACCTAAAGCACCAGTTAAAAAGGGTAGACCTAGGAAAACCACAGCCACAGGTTTGGTTGATGAAGGTGAACCCTTAGTTGAACCATTTAGAGCAACACCTGAATCTATCCCTATGTCTAGTGAATATGATGTGGGTGGTTCTAGTGCAAGTGTCAATGCTAAAAAAGGTAGACCAAGGAAAACAAAAAAAAAAATACAACCACAACCACAGGTTTAGTTGATGAAGATGAACCCGTACTTGAACCAGTTGATGAAAATGTGACCATGGTTACACCAGAAGCACCGGCTAACCCAGTTGAAGAAAATGAGACCTTAGGTTCTAGTGTATGTAAATTGGGTGGTTCTAGTGCAACTGCACCTAGTCAAAGCAAAAAAAAGGGTAACATTTGCTGAAGTGAGTGGGTCTAGGGCATTCAATGTCAGGGGAAGAGGTAGAGGTAGAGGTAAAGGGCTTAGTGGTCTTGGCAGATTCGGAAGGTTAGGGAGATGGTTTGGCATTGATGAAAATGAAAATGTGTCAGATCCAATTGAAAGTACTGAAGATTACCATGCTGAAGAAAATCCTCTTGCCAACCATAACTTACAGACTGCAACAACTCATACCTCAAGGACTGCACCTACCCAGCACTCACAGACTGCACCAGTCAATGAAGTTGAACCAAGACCAAAGAGGAAATTTGTCATGACAAAGCAAAGAGGAAAGAGTGAAAGAATCCTGAAGATCAAACTAGCTAAGCAACACCAAGGCATTGGAAGCTCAAGCTCCAATGCTCTCAATTTGGAGTGAAAACTAAACTTCTTTAATGTAATATAACTTTAATGTTGTGTAACTTAACTTCTGTGCACTTCTTTTGTTCATATATGTTGTGCACTTAGAAACATATGGTATTTGGTTATTATGTCATGTAACTTTTAACCTTCATGGAATGCCCAGTTTTGTAACTGAATGGGCATGAACTTGTGAAAAGTAATGACATTTACCATTTGTATTATGAGCCTGTGTTGAATAACTATTGTGAACCAAAACAAACCATTCCATTAAACATAAACCAAGACAAAACATTGTCATATTACATAACTCCTAACAGGTTCTATTGATTGGATACAAACACATTACTTGCACAAAACAAAAGCTACAAGAATAACCAACAAACCAAACAAAACAACAAGTTTGTCATGAAATTGGACTTTTGACTTTAGCAAAGTCATATATGCCTTCAATTCAACCATTTGCAAATATGTGCCTTCATCTGATGTGAAGCTTTTGCCTTCAAGAGATTTTGAGCCAATCTTATCGATGTCCTTATTCTTTTGCTTCTTTAACATTTTCAGTTCCTCATGTTGTTTGAAGAACAACTCTTTGTAGTAGTCACTAGGTAGCTCATCATCAATAAAGCCATAAAACTTACACTGCTCTTCCCTATCCTGTCAATACAAACGAAATATAAGGCATTACATAACGAGCTTCATCAACAAACGAAATATTATCTTACATATTTTGGATAGCCCTTGAATCTTCTACCGGGGTTGTAAATGGTCCATGAGACTTGCTCTTCCATAGGCAAATGACAATCGCATTCAGTACGAGCAATAACTTCATCCTTGGTATACCGTTTGAATGTGGTCCCTCTAGATCGAGAGGTTGAAGAAGAAGAAGATCTCATGGGTTTGTGTGGTAGGGATAAAAGGTTAGTTTGGTGTGGATAAAATGATTGTGTGGTGGGGAGGTGAGGTGAGAATAAATATGTTGATAAAAAGGAAAAGGGATAAAAGAATAATTGTTTAAAAAGAAAATAAAAGAATCGAATATATTGATTAGTCAGCAAAAACCGGCGCCACGTAGGACTAACTTAAGCAACCGGTAAAACAGACCATACAATAGCACGCTCCCAAAAAGTTTGTGTCACAATGATAAAAAAAATAGTTCGCTACACACAATGACAATAAGTGTCAAGTATGATGCATTTTCATGCAATTTTCCCTATCTTATATAATAAGATAACAGACAAAAATGTAAGAAAAGAAGAGTGCAGTTTTAGTTTACAAAAGGAAACAATAATGGATTATGAGAACTTTTAAGTTTTTTTATCCGGAAAAAATTCTCTTAAAATTATTAACTGTAGATATCACAAGAGATGTTGGTTGAGCCGCACTGCCCCGCACACACAAAACAAACTGGCAAAATTTTAATATACAAGACTTTGACTAGAGTCGTATCTATCCGTCATAGTATTCTGTTAAGAAAAGGATAAAAAGTATCATACCTTAGAAAAACATGAAGTACCTCAAATAAGAGCCTTGTCAATATCCTAATGATTAACATAAGCCAACTCCCACATACAACACAAATTCATAGAAAATTCTCAGATTTGAGCTGCAATATTAACCCTCTCCAATGCATTATTCAACACCTTATAATAGAACCACTCAAATCCCACACGTACATTAAACAAATAACCTTATTGGTAATCATAGCATTTTAATCATCTATGTTAATATATTCCTGATACTACCTAATACAGATTCATATTCTTTCATTAACATAAACATCTACACCTTATTCCTGTTCATGAGATTCTTCATCTCAACCTCTACGTTCTCGACATCAACTATTCCGTCAACCACCTCAAAACTAGTTTCTGCCCCTTCCGAACTGAATTTTAATTAATCCAATTTCGACATCAACCCACCTCTCAGAAGGGTCGAGTAAAAAAAATTGACTCTTTACAACTCAAATGATGCCTAAAAATCCAAATTTGTCACCAAAACCTCACGGTTTTTCCATATCACAACCGTCATATCCAAATAATATTACAGTAGCATATAAAAACAACTGCAAAGCACAACAGACATATATAGCAAGCATAGTTTATATATAGGCATTCTGAAAAGTAAACCCTAAGACTATATTAGATAAGCAACAATGCTACTAAAGCCATAAGATTAACCATTCACACAAAACTACACGATATGGAAGGATAGGTTTAAACTACTACCACTGAAAGAACTCTATTTCGGCTGTGGGGGAAGCTCGGTGGAGTTTTAACAACTTCCTAGCCAACTCCCAATTAATCTTGATTCTTTCAGTATCATCACTCAAATCGCTGAGCGTGATTGAAATTTTCTTCAGCACGGGGAACACGCAAATATAAACTTTATTAAAGATAATTCATTCTCTGAACATGGAAAAGATTGAAACACCACACTCTAAAGCTGCAACGGCCCCATTGTGTTGTTGTCTAAATCTAATGAACAACGTTCCCAAGGTAAAAAACTAAGCTTGTATGAAGCCTGCAAGATGACACATTATTCAGATGCACAACCATGGCAAATTAAGATGATTTTTTTTTATACATATGCATTCCACTTACTCTGGTTTCTAGCATTTTCAAATTTGGAGATCCACAAATCATTTCAATGATGAATGATACCATAATATTATTCCTAAAACACACTCCGGATAGATTAAGAGTCTTGATGCATAGAAAGGTGGCGAGGACTTTCTTTTTGGCATTAGCTTCTGCCAACAACTAAAACAGCCCACTTTTCATAAGTTTTAGAGATTTCATTTCATAAGTTTTGAAATAACTTTAACATTCTGTAGTTTGAATTATAAAAACTCAATTTGGTCTTACCTTGCAGCCCTCAAAATCTAATGTGAGCACCTCAAGTTTTGGAAGACTTGTTAGCTGAAAGATATTAGAGCTTGTGATTGTCGTCGTCTTGTTGCAAACACCCAATGACAAATATAACGTCTTGATACCTCTAAGTTTTGCAATTTCGATGAGTTTCATCTCATTTGTATTATCACGGTCAATTTTCAAAAACTCAAATAAGGGACAACGAGCAATAAACTCCCAAAATGTACAGCTTTGAAAAGTTACAGAAAACAATTCTAAGCTCAACAGATTTGGAAAACGAAACAATGCGAATAAGGAAAACAACAATCATGAAGTTCTAGATGTTTCAACTCCATACGAGAGTAAAGTTGGGTTGGCAGCTTAAGTGGTTCACTAGTCCAATTATTGATAGTGAGTTCCTCAATTACTTTTCTAGACAAAAACAAAACCCAATGATAAATCTCGTCATAATTCAAGACTTGACTATCCAACTCACGATTCATAAAAGAGAGGACAAACTTTCTTATGGGGCCTTTAAGATGAAGTAGAAGTCTAGTTACATGTTTCCCATCAAAGTTATTTGGTACATAACGAAAGAACCATTCATCAAATGTGAGGTGGGTGATCAAAGTCCACTTAGACCTCCAATCCCTTGACAACATACCAGTCTTCACCGCATCTTGTATTGGCAGACGATCCAAAATATTATTGATCACATTATCTGGCATGCTACCAATAAAATCTTTTAATGCACATTTGGATGCTTTATGTGCCCCGTGAACCGGTTCCATTATTCTAAAAAAAGGCAAGTATTAGCTATAAGTATAAATCAAAATTTTATGCCATGACATTAATATACAATCGATGTACAAAAACTTGTTACATTTCATCTTAACTCTTTACATTCCACATATAAACACTTGTTACCAACAATATTATCCTCCAGATAGTTGTTACCTAACTATACTTCAAATAGACGAGTAGTTCATATTAAAATTAACAAACAAAAAATATGAAGAGAGAAGGAATACTCTAGAGCAACATATAAACAAGTTCGTTACAAATAATGCAAAGGACCATTCGTTTTTAGAGCTTAAACTATGAACAAATATTTTAAGTGTTGTAAGAAACTTTTTGGCATGTCTCTAATATGTAAACAACTTTAAACCACACAATCAAAAGGTGAATAATTGGAGTTTAATACAGTTTGGATTGCTTATTTAAACTGGTTACTTAGCTCTCTGAATAATCTGATAAATAGTTTTGATACGCAATATAAAACACCCTTTAAACAAATTTTCATATAGTATCAAATCATATAAGCAGTTCAGGGGGTGGCTGGGATCGATTATATTTTCTGCTTAATAATAGTTGACTTATAAGCTGTTTAAAAATAAGTACTTTTGGAAATGGTTCTGGATTTGCTTATTGTGTAAAAATTCAACTGTACACTAAAAAACTATATAGAAGCTCGTTTGTTCATTTGAACTAACTTATGATGATAAAATCACCAAAAGGGACATGTTTGTTCATTTGAAAAGTCCTCTTACTTGGAGTTAATAATAAGGGTATAACCCCGTCAAATAAGCTCAAGGCCTCTCATTCTCTCAAACGAGCCACAAAATCTGTGATTATGAAAACCCCCTATATATAAGCTCATAAGCTCATGCTTATAAGCTTATCCAAACACTTGGTTGGGCTTATTTTCCTAAATAAGCTAATGAGCCCTTTATAAAAGCTAAAATAAACACCCCCTTATTTGAGGGGCTTAATAGTATTTTGAGTTCTAAAAAACAACATAAAAATGGAAGTGAAACATTAAATTAAACATGTTTCTGGTTTGGAATATGGAAAAAAAACATGTATATTTAGAAGATTGAAAAAAAAAGCCTAACCTTGAAATAGTTTCTGATAAGCTATTATAGACTAATCATGTAACTCCATTCATCTTAACAGGAAGTTTCCAAGAAGTAAGTCATAAAACAGTAGATTTAACCAAAACTATGTTCATAAACTCCTTTCTTTAGATTTAACCAAAACTATGTTTAATTTACTTGTAAACTTTGCTTTGTTTTTTGTATAGCTTAAATTTAAGAGTCTTAGTCATTTAATGCTAGAAAAGACCTTTATATTTTATAAGGCTGCCCCCAGTAATATACAACGATCGACTATGTCGATCAATTGTATGTCGATCCCCCTTCTGTGGCAACTCGATCGCACCAGCTTTTGAACCCAACCTAGTCGTGTACACGATCGAATGAAACAAGTCACTTACTTCTTTAAACCGTTATTATAGACGTTATCAATTTGTTTGAGCAGGTAAGGGCAGAGAAGCAACGTATGAGAGAAGACTACACGATTTGAAACGACATTACGCCTGAACGAAAAGCTGTGATCGATAAATTTTTGATGGATGAAGCTCGCAAAGACGACGAGATTGCTGACACGTTGTGGGGGGGGTGTCCAACAAATACAGAACAACATCAGCACCAAAATCAGTTGGAGCTATCGGGAGAACAAAACCGATGGTGTATGTGCATCAAGTTCGTCTGCTAGATTTGTTGGGCAACCTCTGCTAGACGAGGAACGTTTGGCTCGCATCGAGGAATTTTCCGGTTATCGGTCTCCTTCGTATGATTCTGCATGCGGGGAGCATTCAGATTAAGATTTATGATTTATGTATTTCGTATGGTTTTTATTTTTAATATATTAATGTTTTTATTTAGTATTGTAATGTTTTTATTTTTAATGAATTTTAAATTAATTTTTTAAAATGTTAGAATTAAAAAAAAAAGAAAAAAAATGAACATGGTCGGCCCTTACTGGGGCACCTAATCGCCTGAAGGTCGTTGGAGAGAGAAAGCTGACGTGGCAGAGAAAATGGGAAGAATTGAGTCTCCTTACTGGGGTAGCCTAAGATAGTTAGATAAACATTTTATTTGCAAGATGTTTATATAGTTTTCGTAGGCCTCTTACGTCATTAATATGTTTTTTAAGTAATTATTGCTCACCTTTCAAAATTTTATCTTTTTTTATACTTGTTTAACGTGACTAAAACATATTTTTTTTTCATTTCCTAACACAAAACAAAATTTATGTTAATTCCAGTAACATAGAAGGCTATGAAACAAGAAAACAAATCAATTATTAATTACCAGTATTTATCTTCTGTTGAATACGAGAAAAAGTAGCACAAGTATTGAGGTTTATAAGTTGTTTTGGTTTATTTAGTGGAAATTATGAATTCATTTTAGAGGGATCCTAAAGATAACATTTTTTCTTAATATTTAACTTTGTCTTTCAAGTTTCAAATTTCAGGTTTTCACTTTCACCTTTGACATTTTTTTCCATTTTATATAGTAAAGAGTAAAGATGACTAATGCCAGAAAAGGCTTGTTGAGGTTGGCGGTGTTCGATTTTCTTTTTCTTTTTCTTTTTATTTTTAATTTACAAAAAGAGCTTGTGGACACACGCACACCCTTTGTTGTTTCAAAACACACTACATCTATATATAAAAGGTGTATGGTCTAAGAGAAATATTGAATTGTTGAATATTGAAAATTAGTCAAAAGTGAAAGAAATGTATAGTGTAATTGTGATTTATTCATATTATATAACCAACTAAAAGCATATCTATCAAATTAAATACAAACAATTAAAACACCTAATACTAAAAAGTACAATAAAATTTTCACAATATACAATTTAAACAAACTACAACATAATCTAGAATATAAAATAATTAAATACACTAATTAATATTATTTTTAAAACACACTAAAATGAAAAATACATGTTATTATACAAATTATACAAATTAATAAAACACACAAAGTTTTCATACAAGCTAACAAGTTGATGGTACATATAGTTTTGAAAACCGGACCGTACCAACGGGTTCAACCGGGAACCGGTGTCGTCACCGGTCCAACTAACCAATAAAAGCCATCTGAAAACGAACCAGAGAGGACTCGTTGAAACGATACAAGTAAATCATGCCTCATCGAGATCAATTTCTCCGGTTAATCGTCACAGGATATCCGCGTATACTATATATAAAGAAAAAAACAAAAAGTGAAAAGTAAAAAAGTCAACTACCTAAACAATCCATTTAGATAGTTATATTAATAAAATGAACTCTTTTTCATTGTTTTACGAAAATGAACCAAAACCTTTCACTATCATAGTAGCCCACTATATTATTTTGCAGACAAGCATAGATACGTGAAGATATTACAAGCTAGTGAAGCACACTCAAAGTGAAGTTATTACGGAAGCACACTCAAATTGAAGTTATTACAAATTCGATACGTAGAATAATTGAATACGTCAAATTAACTTGTTGAAATGTTGTTTTTTATAATTTAAGTTTCATTGAATACCTTGATTTAGGGAGGTGATTTGTATACTCACAAATTGATTGGCATACTCCATTTTAAAGTGTGTTGACAATTATACTCTCACAGAGTAAAAATGTGTAAAAATGATGTGAGGGTATAAATGTTAAAACAAAACTCTAAAATAAAATGTATCAATCAATTTAATGAATGTACAAATCACCACCTCTTACTTTAATACATTAATAAACTTTTGACTTCCTACAAATAAGTTTCAAAGCTTTGACTTATTGTACATAGCTTAAAGACCCGTGGATTCACGGGATTTTTAAAGGAATATGAAAATGAAATAATAAGAAAACAAACGAAAGTAAACATGTTCCATTAATATATGGAAGAAAAATTGAGATAATAGATGAATTATTGTAGAATCAATTAAGTTTGTAACAATTAAACAATAAACACCGACGCCATTGTCGTTTTCAAATTTGACGGTCTTTAATAGTAAATGACATATGTGAGCGCCAACCAATTTGATAGCAAATGGCAATTCCATGCACACCTGACATTCCATAGAAAATATAAGCAAAAGCATTTCATGATTCATAATGTATTATAATTTCAAATATGGTAAAAAAAACTTGTGATATATATATATATATATATATATATATATATATATATATATATATATATATATATATATATATATATTGCACATACCTCTTCGACATTGTTCATAGACCTTGAAGTACTTCTTTGTACACGACATTTGTAGTAGTTTTAGACGTATTTCCATCCTGATCACAAACGAAAACCTTCAAACAACGTTTGCTTTTAACTCTTGAGACAACAACGTATAGTTGTGGTTGTGTGAAAACAGGACGGGGGAGGTACAAACCAACTTTTGATAGCGATTGACCCTGGCTTGTGTTAATTGTCATTGCAAATGGCGTCGGTGAGCACTAATCAAGTTAATATGGTTTATGTACCTCTAAAGCTTCTTAATCTCCTTCTTTAAATCAGCCTCATATTTCTGCTTCTGATTCGCATTATCAGTATCGTGAACTTAATCAACAATGTGAATTGTTACACATACACATCAATACACTGTGCATTAAACATATATAATTAAACAGTAGGAAAATATTAAAACGTACACAACACTTTTAAGATCCATCGGTTAGTTCCGCCACACATTTAGATTCAGCGTCCTGCACAGGAAAGAGTAAAGACCCGTGGATTCACGGGGTTTTTAAGAAATATGAAAATGAGATTATTAGAAAACAACGAACGTAAACATGTTCCATCAATATATAAAAGAAACAATGAGATAATAGATAAATTATTTGACAATCATCTGAGTTTGTAACAATTATTTAATAAACACCCATGCCGTTGTCGTCTCCAAATTTGACGGTCTTGAATAGAAAATGACGTATATGAGCGCTAACCAATTTGATAACAAATGTCCATTAAAGACTATATCAACTTTTCTTCTAATACATGTAGCAAGTGTTTTCCATTAGAAGGTCTTCCCGGTACCTCCGTACCCGTAAACAAAATACACACCCCCGGTTCCTATCTCAACGGAGTTCAATATGGTGTCATAGACACCCATCTCTTCCATGGTTAAAGAAATGTACAACCGTTCACAATCTACTTTTTACAGATCTCTTTTAAAACAATGCTCTTTTCGGAACCCACACCACCACCCATGAAGAGGAGCATCGGAGATCTATCACAATGAGGCATGCCCCCAATACCTCCGTAAAGGCTTCTACAGTAACACCTTTTTTGGGTGTGTTAGTTCTGATCAATTCCAGTTTCTCGACCATTGCTGAGAACGTCGTTGTAACTTTCAAGTGCTAAGTCACTCTATCGAATCTTTTATTTCCACATGTATCTAACAACCAATTATTTATACGAATTAAACATCTCATCAATGAAAAATTACTAAATTTTTAAATATCCTTTTTCATTTAAATAAGCTTATAATTTATGTTAGATGAATTATTTGACATATATAAAAGAAACAATGAGATAATAGATAAATTATTTGACAATCATATGAGTTTGTAACAATTATATAATAAACACCGATGCCGTTGTCGTCTCTAAATTTGACGGTCTTGAATAGAAAATGACGTATCTAAGTGCTAACCAATTTGATAACAACTGTCCATTAAAGACTATATCAACTTTTCTTCTAATACATGTAGCAAGTATTTTCCATTAGAAGGTCTTCCAGGTACCTCCGTACCCGTAAACAAAATAAGCTTATAATTTATGTTACAGAAATAAGCTACAGGATCATATTTACTTTGTTTGAGTTCTTGACTTAGTTAACGTTATTACATAATTTATACTTTTGGATTAAATGAGATGTAAAAAAGTTTTTCTAATTGACTTTGACTATCCAACACAACTTTAATTAAGCTAATCTAATTTTTGCGTGCTTCTATCACTAATAAATCAGGTCCACGGATAATAGTCATTATAAGATCACCTTTTACACTTGTTTCAGTAAAACTTGCGTTGATTATTCACCTTTTACTGTTGAATTAACTATTAAATTGCAAAAATAATTAAAATGAAACTTTTATAATAGATTGATTTGAAACAATTAAAAGTCAGTTTGAATTGAGTTACTGGGTTTACATCATAAACAAAAATATGATAAGCAAAAATAATATATTCCTAACTCATTCAATACAATCAAAACTGAAATTGTTGGGTGGAATTCAAGATCATCCATGGCACTTTGAAATTGATTTTCTTTGTATTTTGAAACCCGTATTGCAAGGAGATTTTGAATCGGTGTTTTCATTTTGTTTTGAATTTTATTTTTGATTTTGAAAAGCATTTTTGGGTTTTATTGAAACTTATATGAATTGATATTGGAGCAGGTTATGGAGGAATGTAACTGATGTTGAATTGTAATAAGGGGAGTGTTGGAGAAGCTTTCAACTCATTTTTGGATAGTCTTTATTACATTTAATCAAATACGAAACCGTAGTTTGACTTTGTCTAAATTTTAAACCTTTTTGTTTTTTTTTCTAAACTTTCTTAATTTAAATCATAGCAAAACATGTGCATTGTAGGTGTTGTATAAAGTGATTATTTAAGAAATGTCACATCATCGAATTAATTGAATTTTTAATGCACGCTGCTTCAACGGGCTTGTACAAAATCTTGTTTTATTATATAGTAGTTTAAAGACCTGTGGATTCACGGGGTTTTTAAAGAAATATGAAAATGTGATGGTAAAAAGATACAAACGTAAACATGTTTCGTTAAAACGTCAATGAGTTATCGTCTCCCATATTAAATTTCTACTTCAATAAGTTCCCAAATACGATACCTCTAACCCCTCGCGGTAATTGCTCGAACAATATTAGGTTCTTCACAGAAACTTTCAAACCGATCATACCTATCAATAGATAGAAATAAGAGGTTCTTAGAATTAGCTTTTTAACAATAATTATGTGTTAGATTTTTATCATTTACCGCAACACAAGGTGCAAAGGCATAATTAATCCCCGTTTTTCCAACTTCAAGAGCAGTCGCAACTCTAATTTTCTTGATTAACTCGGTGTCTCTAACCATAATTTGAAAAAAATAGCACACAAATTAGGAAAACATGTATGAATGGAAGTACTTTATATTAAAAAAAACTCAAAATCTACATTTGACTTTCCTTGTTATTCCACGACCAATATTATGTTGAAAAATTATAGCAATGAGAAATTTACTATCACCATGGATTGCCTCAATCCCATACATCATCGATACCCTTAGAGGAGTAGCCATCGATCCTATTTGGAAATCGTTTACCATGTTAATTTATGACTCGGCAGATTTCTCTTTTGCAGGAGGGCTCCACCGGTCAATACACTCCATATAAAAAATAATATCGTAACATGAATTTTGGGTATTAGAATAAAGGAATGGTCAAGTATGTGCAAGAAACTACATAGGAAGTTTTGCATTACGTGAGGTGTAGCTACATAACGATCAATCTATGTTAATAAGAAAGCCAACTTACAAACACCAAAGAATAAAAATTCTACTCAATATTTCATATGTAGGATATGATTATATAATAAATCTAAATATTCTGAGCTAAACTCTTCATGAAAGATAGCATTCTCTAGTATGAAAATAACACCAGCGCTGTTCTTATCACATGGCTGCTCATTCAAATTCATCGGAATCCCAACAAGTTCTTGCGCAGCTGCATCAGCTATCGCCTCATCAGATTCCGTGGCACCACCCTTCAACTTCTTGTGGGCCCCATCATTATCCACATTTTCTTCTTGTTGTTCTTCTTCTTCAACAAACCCTGCATTTTCTTCCTCATCTTCTTCTTTATCATATCTTTCGGTCTTATTCTTTCTTTTATGTCCCTTGATTGCATAAGGTCTCGGCATTTTCGATCTATAGGTCAATAACAACAATAAAGATTTATCCTTTTAGAAAATACGTATTGAATTTTTTTGAATTTTATCAGTAAATTATATATAAAAAAAATACACTTTAGCAAACCCATATGCATACTTCTACGTTCCTTAGGGAGTGTTTGGCATTGATTATTTTTTCTAATTATTTAAAGCAGAAGTAGTTATGTGTTAGCTACAATAGAAATTTGAAGCTACCTAAACTCCAAAACGCATGTTCTTTGATCAAATCTGGGAGCGCTTTCATTGACCAAGTCCATGTTGGTAGTCTTCTTATATACTTCAACCATGACTAAGTTCAGCAGAGGAGTCTGGCTGTAAAAAGTTCTAGATTACCGTTACATATATTGGGGTCCTAAACTCAAGCCATAAAAAAAGGTAACGGGTCAAAATGAGTAACGGGTCAAAATGAATGACATCTTCGTTTGACCAACAAACACTTATTCTCCATTTTTGAAGTTAACAATGTCACTTAGAAAAAAAAGATGTTATTATTACAACAATAATACAAATTTCAAATATTAGTGAGTCGGCTAATAAGCACTATCACCCCACTAAACCCATCTGCTAAACGCATCAGTTGAACCGACACATTGAACAAATAAACTGGGCCCGCTTATTGAACCCACCACCCTGCAGACGTTCCTTGAACACACCGCTTAAACCCAAACACCGAACTAACCCACTGAACAAACCCATTCCAAGAGACCAAGACAATACCCAGTGAGTCGGCTAATAAGCACAATCACCCCACTAAACCCATCTGCTAAACACATCAGTTGACCCGACACACTGAACGAATAAACTGAGCCCGCTTATTGAACCCACCACCCTGAAGACGTTCCTTGAACACACCACTTAAACCCAAACACCGAACTAACCCACTGAACAAACCCATTCCAAGAGACAAAGACAATACCGAAACGATTAAAAGTTACCTGATTGCATCAACTGAACCAAGCAAGTTACATATGTTGAAGTTCATATTGTCGTGTTTGTACTTTAAATCACTCTTTTTATTGTAAGACTCTGTGTTATTTAGATCTAAAAGTGTTATCTAAAACAAACGTTTTTGTAAAACCCAAACACCGAACAAACGTTGTTGCAAGTATGCCATCATGTTGACTTAGGAAGCCTCTACCTGCTATATAAATCAAGGAATCATCTTGAGGATACGTGTAATATGTGTGAAACAATATTAGTAATTGTTACTTACACTTTCTGCAATAAATATGTAAGTGTATGTTGTTCGAGTTCGATTCTGCAGTACGAAAGAACATTAACTCTGCAAATATATATAATTTCAACACTATACATATTACATATCTAAGGTTCAGGTTCCAGTAATTTCAACACTATACATAATTACAGCTAAAATCATAGCAAATGTATTGGATGCGGAACTTACAATTTGAGGAATAGAAGAAGAAGAAGTCATGGAAGAATTGGACTTCTTTTCTTGTTTTGAGGGTGTTTCTATATTGGGAAGTGAATTCCTCGACCTGTGCTTTGATTTGGTATTGACCCTATTGGCAGAAGGATCTTTACTCTAATCTTAAGTTCTTCACTTTAGGCTTAAAATGCCCTATTTTAGCCCCCACTTCAGCCCTTAAACACAACCATTTCAGCCCTATTTCAGCACTTAAACCCACACATTTCAGCCCCGAAACCCACCCGTTTCAGCTCCCTTTTTAGCACTCAAACGCACTGATTTCACCCCCCATTTCAGCCCTTAAACACAAGGATCGTTACTCTAATCTTAAGTTCTTCACTTTAGGCTTAAAATGCCCTATTTTAGCCCCCACTTCAGCCCTTAAACACAACCATTTCAGCCCTATTTCAGCAAATAAACCCACACATTTCAAACCCACCCGTTTCAGCTCCCTTTTTAGCACTCAAACGCACTGATTTCAGGCCCCATTTCAACACTCAAACCCACCGATTTCAGCCCCCGATTTAGCCCCTAAACACACATGTTTCAGCCCCATTTCAGCACCTAAACCCACACATTTAAGCCCCCAAACCCACCCGTTTCAACTCCCTTTTAAGCACTCAAATGCACTGATTTCACCCTATCTTTATGAATGAAATCCACAGAGTTCGTAATACAGTTCCTAACCCAACTTTAGTTTCATGAATCATCTTGCGTGCTGATAAAATAAGAGTTGCAACATTCAGTAGCAAAAGAATTAAAAAAAACATTGTTTAAACTTTTAAGGGATTCTTATTAGCAACATTCATAAGTCAATTTCTCAACAAATCACCAACATTCTTTTGAATTGTTCTTATCATCTCATTTTGTTAATTTTTTTGAATTCAAAAAAACATTCTTTTCATTGTTTTTTCTCAACAAATCACCAACATACATAAGTCAATTTCTTGTAACATAAATAACTTGGATCGCGAAACTGAAGGACCCACAATCTTAGATTCTTTACCTGTATATATACCAACATATTGAAATTACATACAGAGATGTTATAGATCAGAACCTTAGGTTCCCTTTATTAGCATTCCAATGTAAAGTGAATAATTATTGAAGTGCAAAATTGGGCGGGTGGAATGATTAGATAGCCTAAAACAAACAACCTTAGGCTATCAAATATATTCTCTAACGCAAGTAATTATGAAGCCCAACCATGGTACGTACACCAATTAAGGTCTACTTTTACCGGTGCAATATCAGGTATTAAGAAGCCCAACCATGGTACTTACAGTTTAGTATAAGTTAGCCAATTCGACCCATTTCCACATTAACTTGTCTCTGGAGGAAGAGTTAAAGGGCAGTTCCTATACAAAATTAGTGTGTTAACTATAGTATAAGAAATCAGATGATTATATTTTACAATCTAAGTTTTATAATCAAGACGATTGTACGCACTTTCAACCTTGTTTAAACAGTTCCATTTAGTACACTTTTAACCTGTTAACCATTTCATGACAGTATAAAAAGAAGAAATTGTATGTGTTGTCAACCTATTTGACGTGTTTGACACATTTCATGAAGCACGCATACCTTGTTATAAGATATTAGATTTTTAACCCATTTGACCTATTTCATGACAAAATTGAAGCATAATAATTGTTTGGAGACATTTATGATTTCTTATTAAACAACACATACTTGCTTGCCGCTTTAACCCAAGATGATAAGCAACTAAAAGACAATCATTAACCTTAAAATCACAAATTGGGTCTTCATCACTTTCTTTCTTTTCTTTTTTTCCCATTTTCCATGTTTAATGAATTGGGGTTTAAGTAATATTTAAAACTACATGAAAAGTAGGTGGTTGCATTTCTATTTGCATTGTATCAAGCATGTGGTGTGATTACGTAAAATAGTGAAAATAATTAAAATGTTTCAAAGTTTCTTTCATCAAACACTATTTCAGAAAATAAACTAACTAAAATAAATAGCCACATAAAAAATGAAAGAAAAAAAATCCTTGCATATTACACAGGTGAAAACAATTGGGAGAATTACCTTGATTTTCAAAGACGCTGAAAGAAATCTGGAAGGATGGAAATGACGGGTAGCTGAAAGAAATATAAATCCAATCTAGATATAAAATCAACTGGGAGAATTACCTTGATTGACAATCGTCTAAAGTCAATCTACTTTCCCGCATTCCTGAAACAGAGAAAAACAAAAACCAATCAATGCCCAAAATCTCTCTTAAAAAATTGACGAAAGTTAAAGTCAACTGTTTATAAGGTTTAATGATAAATACAATTCTAAAAATCATAATCAAATCCAATCTGCTGGACTCATCACATGTTGCGCTTTTGGCCTACAAAAAATAAGGACACAAACCTGATTCAATCATGAAAAAAAACAATAAAATGACACAAACCTGATTCAATCATATTTCAATCAATGGATTTCAATACAATTGAAACTTACATAAGTTACTGGATCGAATCAAAGTCTCGGATCATTGTAAATTAACATGTGAAGCCTGCAAGACAACATTAGTAAGAATAAAATCAGCAAAACATATACCCGAATCACAACAACATGTGAAAAGAATATAAAGAATTGCAAAAGTAGAGGATGAAGAGACGATTTAACCAGTTTTTTGTGTATTTGTTTTTTAATAGATGTTAGAGAGAGATTGATTTAAATTGGTGTTAAAAGAATATTGAAATTGAAATTGACTGATTGATTTTTGGAAGGTTTTTATGACATTAAAACTCAATTGAAACTTATAGAAGAAGATTGGAATGGAATGAAGAAACAGGTATTGAAAATGATAAATGGTCTTAAATGCTTTACAAAAATATGTCAGCAAGGAGCGTTTGTGTTGGTATTGACATTCTGAGAATGTGTTTTAGGAATGTTTAAAACAGCATTAATTTCTTTAAAACCTATTAGCTGCTTTAACGGGTTGTATTTTGGTGCTATATAAGGTAGTGTTTTAATAATAAAATTTAATGTTTTGCTTTAAGGTGCTTGTTCAAAACCTTGTTTTATTAGTTAAAATAGATAAGTTATCATTTCACTTTGAACAAAACAGCACATGACTATCTATTTGAACAAAACAGTACATAAGTTACCAATAGTAAACGCACATGACTGATGACTATCATTTCACTTTGCAGTTCGCCCATTACCTCGCCTACATCCTCGCCCCATTCCTCATTCTATATTTCTTCGCCCAAATTTTCGCCTTACTCACTTGATTTCCTACCCTAGACAATTTTTCACTCGCCTGTTACTTCGCCTAGACATTTTTCACTCGCCTATTACTTCGCCTAGACATTTTTCACTCGCCTATTACTTCGCCCAGACAAATTTTCACTCATTCCTCGCCCAAACAATTTATCACTCGCCGATCCATCGCCTAAACAAAATGCCTCGCCTAAGATATATTTTTGTTCATTTCTACTTAATTGTGTTGCCTACAAAATCGCGTAATACACGTGTAGGGTTGAAAATTATTGTTTCAATGAATCTGACGGACGAGAACTAAAAGTTAATTTTCATAAAAAACTTATGCGAGGGCTTGTTTCATAAATAGGTATCAATTATAGTCCGTTTTAAAAATTTTCTCAAACTAAAAAGTTGAAACTAAAAATAGAAATGTTGAAAACATATATTTCAAAAAGAAACTATTAATACACATCGAAAACCGGGTTGACCCGGGACGCTTCAAACCCGACGGGTTGACCCGGTTTAATTTCACCCGTGTTCAACACAACCCGTTGGGTTGACCCGATTTAAATCGACCCGTTTTTCGATCGGAACGGTTCAACCAGTTGAACCACCCGGGTCGACCCGGGTTTCAAAACATTATATTTAATCCCTAAATCTTTAAATTTTGAATATTTTTTGTTTATAACCCATAAACATTTTTTTATCACCAAACGATCTGTCGCTATATAATATCGTTGCTATGCACATATACTCGTCTAATAATAAAAGAAGTGTTAAAGGAAGAGTAAAATTGAAAATAATATGAATAAGCTGGAAAAGTGAAATGTGGGAGGCTATAAAGAGAGTATTTGTATTTGAAGAAAATAGATTCTAAGACAATTTCAATCTAGTTTACGTTAGATATTTATCTATATCTATATCTATACATCTATACATCTATACAACTATATAATGGGTGAATATCCTATTCCTAACTCCGATCTTAAAACCGAACCTAAAATTAAGCATTACACACATGCACATATCTCATATAAAAACACACCCATAATCCAAACCTAATTCCAAACCTAAAAATTAAGTAACCGAAAGGAATTAATTGCAACAGTTTGGTTAATATAATTAATTGCAACAATTTTGTTACAGAATTAATTGCGAATTGATGATTGATTACTCCGTTTGCCAATAGTATCATTGAAAAGATTATTGTTACTTCAATAAAAGAAAAGATTATTACATTGCATGTTATGAAGAAGTTAACGCACTGGATAATTTATTTCGCTTGAGAATTCTTCATTTGCAAGTTGCTTACTTTTGTAATTTGTGGAGTTCATCATAGTTTGAATATCCTATTTCTAACCTAAAATTAAGCATTACACACCCGAACATATACCATATAAAACCACACCCTATCATTAATCCAATCTAGACGGATTATGCAGCTGAAAATCATGCCACCGAAAATATAATCACACGGGTACCCGCCGCCGCAACGCGCGGGTACCCGGCTAGTAGTTTCATGAAGGGAAAATAATCCTTGCTGGTAAGGACCAGTTGTGTATAATTATAAAAGTTGAGAGGCTGCAAAGTGTACAATCAGATACCATTTTGCATACAAACAACCGATAACTCCTTACTATTTGCAGTAGGGATGTTAACCCCTATTAGATAAGCATATAAACACTTTAACCTATTTATCAACTTAAAATATAAGTTGATTATGAGGTGTTAGATTAAGGGTGCATTTGGTATGTCGGAATGAGAATAAAAGAATAAATTTTCATTCCAGTAATGATGTTTGTTTAAAACTCTTGACTTTCAAATTAGAAATGATATACAAATATGTTCTATACTTTATAGTAATCAAATTGATTTGTTTTTTGGAGTCACATTTTTCCTCACATTATTAACAAAATATGATAAACAAACCAAATAACAATATTAGATTTGATTATTTAACTCATGTATATCCTCATTTCACCTTATACCGAAACTCATACTGATTGTGATTCATGAGAGCAACCCAAACGAACCCTAAGTAACAAATTATATTATATATTTGTATATATACTAAAAAGCGTACAACTTTGTACCAAAAAACAAAGCATTAAATGCAAACTTTCCCAACTTGGCAGAAACAGTCCCTGAGGTTCAAGTAGCGCTGCAAAGTAAGTCCAAACATTAAATGCAAAGTTTCACAACTTGGCAAAAACAGTCCCTGAGGTTTAAGCGTCGTTGCAAAGTAAGTCCAAACATTAAATGCAAAGTTTCACAACTTGGCAAAAATAGTCCCTAAAGTTTAAGTGTCGCTGCAAAGTAAGTCCTTTGAAGCCAATCCCGCTGCATCGCGCGGGTTTCAACACTCGTATATAACTAAAAGGCAGGACACAGTAACTCCCAAACACTGTTGCACATTTAATGCCAACTTTCGCAAGTTGGCAAAAATAGCCCCTGAGGTTTAGGTGTCGTTGCAAAGTAAGTCCAAGTTGGCAAAAATAGTCCCTAAGGTTTAAGTGTCGCTGCAAAGTAAGTCCTTTATAGCAATTTGGCAAAAATAGTCCCTATCCAAATTCACGTCTACAAAAGCAATCCCGCTGCATCGCGCGGTTTCCAAACTCGTTTGAACTAAGAGTGGTGAGTTTGGGTAGCTCTTATATTGATTATTTAAGCCCTCTGTTAATATAAATAAATCTTAAAAACATTTATTTATATTTTACGATTTTCTTATGTTTTGTCGATAACAATCGTAAAATCATTTTAACGAAATAAATAAAATACGTAAAGTTTTGAGCCAATAGTTTACTAACTTATTTTACTAAACAAATAAACCATTAAACATGTTTAGTTAAATAGTTTATATAAAACCAAAATCATTTTTATAAAACACTTATAAGTAACTTTGGTTACTTACATTTTTATAAAATACATGCTAAGCCAAATGTAACTTGTAAAAGCTTGGACTATTCATAACCCAAAACCCATGGACCTTGACTCAAACCCATGGACCATATGCAAACTATCAACCATTTGATAAACAAACACCTCAAAACACTCCAATCTCTACACGAAAAACAAAAGCTTCTCCTCTTGAACCAATAAAACTCTCTTTTACTACACCTCATTATTCGTCACATCTCTACAATACTTTGAAAGATTTGCCTCCTAGACCTTCTAATCCTCCATTACCTACATTCTCTTCCATTAAAATAATGACTACACAACAACTACACTCACCCCAACATAAGGGTGGACATTAATGTGTTACCACCAATAAAACACATATCTTCTTCTCCATCACCTTCTTTTGGCCCATTTTGGGTAATGTATAGACATCAACCACCACAACCAGACAACATGGATGTTGCCACATCTCTCCTCCACCTAAACATACATCTCCACCAATATTTGTTGTGTACCCACAACCTTCTCTCTTAAATTCATATACCTCAAACATACCTCCATCACCTCAACATCCAAGTCATGAAGAAACTTTCTACCATTGTCAACAAACTCAAACCTTAGTTCATGAACTTCGTGCTGAAGTATGTTTCATGTTTTATCACCTCCTTGTACACCTAGATGGCATCAAAAAACCTAACCACCCCTAGAAACCTTGAATTGCAAGCACAATTGGTCATTCTCCTCTAGTTAGAAATCAAATATCAAGAACCTGACTCGAATTTGATTAATTGAATAATCGAGTTCAGTGGAACCTTTTCAATGAATTTCGAAAAAAAAATATTATAAGTCATTAAAATCTAAACGGGTCATTAAAAGCTAAACCCAGTTTCACTATTAACGACTTATTATACTCCAAGTCCGAGTTGGATCGAGTTGTGGTGTAGGGAAAAAGTATTGGTATTTGGTTTATTTGCTTATCAGCCCGTGAGGGCGGGTATTTTTATTATGCATGGTATAAAAATGAATATTTTTTTCAAGTCTTGTGTGAGTACAAATTTGCAAAAATAGAAAAAGAAACACCATAGCTTCAAGTGGCTTAAAAAAGTATTATCTCCGATACTAAAAAGCTTTTAAAAGAACTTTTTAAAATAGTGATAAATTTTTGTTAAACACCTGATTAGGATGCTCTCAGTTAACGACACTCTATGATCACTCTGAAAAAAGTTTAATTGTCATATTTCATTCAAAACATAAATAAACTTTTTTCTCCAGTGATGTATCTGTTAGATAGGTTAGTTGGCTCAAATATAATAGTGGTTTGGGTTTGGTTGCCTATTATTAAGCTATGTATTTAATATAAATACATATGCTATCTCATATGTATTGCATTCAATCAATAAAACTATATTGTCACCTTACATGGTATCCGAGTTTTAAGTAAGATCCACCTACAAAATTTGTCATCCTCCGGTCATCGACTACTCAAAACACACAAAATATATACGCTGAGTTGCCTTCAGCCAACCATATTTTTTTCTTCTTCATCCAATTGTTTTCGTAGTTGAAGATCATTGTCGTTTTTTGCTTATAGTTGCTCGCAAAATTGTCGCTCCTGCCTAAAGGCAAAACAAGCCATGACGTAGTAAAAAAAAAAAAAAAACGTCACGCAAAGGAGGAAGCTGCAAGCATTAAACAACTATGCCGCCAAATATAATTATGCTTTCGTTCAACCAATCAACAAAGAAAATGAGAGAAGAAAAGAAGAAGTGGCTTTTAACATATGATCCAGTTTATCGGTTCAAAAGTCTCCCGTTCAAACTGCGGGAGAGTGTTAGATAGGTTAGTTGGCCCAAACTCAATAGTGGTTTGGTTCCATTAGATTTAGAGTTTGGTTGCTTATTATCAAAACTATGTATCTAGTATAAATACATATGCTATTTCATATGTATTGCATTCAATCAATAAAACTATATTGTTATCTTGGCATCTATTTACAATATCTATTGGCTTTTAGATGGAACTAGGGCTGAGCAAAGGTCCAGAACCGACGTGACCCGAGAACCGAATTTCACAAAAACATGAACCGAAACCGAACCGAATCGGTTCGGTTCGGTTCGGTTTTGTGTCGGTTCGGTCGATTCGGCCCGGTTTACATGCTTTAGGTGCGTGTTTGGTCGGTTTTGGGTCGGACCGAACCGAACCGAAAACCGAAATCTGATAAGACATAGGACCGAAACCGAACCGAAAATGGTCGGTCCGGTTCGGTTCGGCTCGATTTTCTCGGTTTTGTGCTCAGCCCTAGATGGAACTTATTTATGATATGATATTTAAAAGCTTACATGTTTACTTGATGCGGTGTATTTAGCACAAACTTAGTTTCCTAGCTTAGTTTAGAACTCATGGACTCTTTTTATCTTAAAGCCTTAAGTTTTGTTCTTAGAGTTTTATTACTACGTATTAAATTAAAGAAAAATAATGGAATATAAAGTAAATATTTTTTTCTCAAAGCTGGAAGGAAACATTTTACTTTAAAAATTAACAAAATAATACTAACTTTCATTCTATTCCGTTTTCTTTTTCTTCTAAAATGATTCGAGATCACAATATTTATATTTGTTTTTCATTTTCTTTCATTTTCTTGCTTAACTTTAACTCGAAAACACATTGTAGAACATGTAAATAAATAAAAGAATAAGGTTATGAAAAGTAAACCTAGTAAAGTAAAATAAGCGTCAACAATCACCCCTTTGATTTTCTTTCTTCTCCATTTGCCCCTTCGGTAAACAATTTTTTTTTTATTTCTCCTCCATCTCCACCGGAAATCCTAACGCCCAATTCACATCTCCAAGACTTTGAAACATTCAGAATCAGATCAAAACCATCACAACAAATAAAAACACAGGTATTATTTAAATTATTCCCATTATTCAACCATAAAATAAATCATATATTTTTTTCTTACATATTAGATCTAAATCTAAACATACCCTATTTAATCCTTTACTTTATTTATTAATTTGTTACAACAGAATGGAACAACAACAATTGCAAGCTGAAACCTTAACAGAACACCCACTAAACAATGCTTATGGTTCCTTAAACGACATATGTTATGAATTATCCTCCTTACAAGACCTCGCCTGTCGCGGGTCATGGAAATCGATTCTCGATAAAGTAGCACGAGCCCGAACACAAGCCCTTTTGTCGAAACCACATGAGCATTTAGTTTATTTGACTTATAATACTTTAGGACTTATGAAGTTGAGAAGGTTTAGTGACGCGGTTAAGGAGATTGAGACGTTAGAGGATGGGATTGATAATGTGATTTATAGCTATGAGAATTATCCGCAGCATTATCCGGGGCGTGTTGGGTCTATGGCTCCGTTTGCGCTGCGTTGGTTGTATGCTGAGTTGCCGTCTAGAGTTGGGGATAGGCAAGAGAGTGTTGATAGGTTTTACATGTTATTAGATTACGTTAGGGTGAAAATGAGTAAGAGTGGGTCGGGTTCGAATGATATATGGAGAAAACGTGAGGGTTTGGTGGTTAATTCGATTATAAGTCATCATTTGAGTCATAAGGAATTTGGGGTGTGTTTGGATTTGATTAAGGATTTGATGAAACGTGAGGAGAGTGCTGTGGGTAGAGCGGTGTTGATGTCGAAGCTTGGGTATATTCAAATGCAGTTAGGGGATTTGGAAGGTGCGAAAGCGAGTTTTAATGTGGTTGAGGGGATTGTAAATGAGGAGAAAATGGGGGTCGAGATGAAGAATCTTGTGAATAGGAATAAGGCGTTGATGTTTATGGTTGGGAAAGATTATGTTTCTGCGGTGAGGGAGTATCAGGAGTGTATTGATCGAGATGCGACTGATGTTGTTGCGATTAATAATAAGGGGCTTTGTTTGATGTATTTAAGGGATTTGGCTGATGGTATTAAGGTGTTGGAGAAGGCATTGGAGAGTGTTCCGACTGCAGCTTTGAATGAGACTTTGGTTACGAATTTGTGTAGTATGTATGAGTTGGCTTATGTTAATCATACGGATACTAAGAAGACGCTTAGTAATTGGATTGCTCGTGTGGCTCCTGATGACTTTGATAGTTCGTGTACTCGAGTTTGAGGTACTTCAGCTCTTCTATGGACTGGTGATTCAAATCTTACAAAATTGTTTTTTCTACATGCAATGCCTTATGAAATACTGTTATTTTCAGGCTCATTCTTAGTCACAGAGTGTATCAGTATGCTATGACATTCGTGAGCAGTGACCCATGGGATGTCATGTGTGTTAAGATCAGCTGAGTGAATGCTAGATAAATCAAGAGTGCATGTACCCGTCTTGCCAAAGTAAGGGAGCTGACCTTGATTTTGTTCACACCAGTTTTTGATGTTGTATAAACTGTGTACTCTATGTCACTGCATCCAACAGCTTTGTCGAAAGTCATTTTATTTTATAATACTATTATCTTTGTGTTTGATATGGTCTTCGTTACTTGTACAAAAGTAGAGATTCATAGTATTATCAAGTTTAACATTGAAAACATGGGCGTGCAAAGCTGATTCCTAGTTAGACTAGGCTTGTTTAAAACATTAGGTATTGTTAGGAGTATCGGGTCTATGTCTTTGATATTGCCGAATCACACTTATGGTTTCTTGTTTGACTTCAATTGGATTTTTAGCTTATTCTTTCAAAGTATCTAAGCATAGGATTTCAGGACAGGTGTTTCCTGATCTTATTTATTAAACCTGTAAAGAAAAATATTTCTGTTAGATATGGAATTTAGATCCTTATGTTTATCACACACCCTGTTGACAGGTTTATCTATTTCAAAGTGTGTTTTAATACGTGGGTTCTGGTCAAGATTGCACAAAAAGTTCACATAACAAGTGACACCATTGAGTCGTTAACTGGTGTTTGTAGGTCAAAGTAATGAAAGTGTAATAATACACAAATTATATGCGTTGGGTTGCAATGACCAAAATACTGATCACGTGTGATGCAAAAAATAAGGTTCAACGGTTCAATGCTAAAATCTACCTTGGTATGGATGAATTTGAACTAAATCAAAAAATAAGGCCTGCTAATGTAAATCATAAAGTGAAAGCAACTAATTCAGAGCTTTTAACATACTATAGGGACTAAAAACATAATCTACTTATCAAATTCTATAACTTATAACTTTAATATCAAACGAAATCATATAGTAATGTTTTTTTAATTGTGATTTATTGAAAACACTTGAATGGACAGTTAAAACAAGTCACATCCTTATTCTTTTTATAAGAGAGCACTAAGGTTCATCATCTAAATGCAAGTTGCAGGAGTTCACCGGAGACGCTGTCAAGGTTAGAATTGTCTTTTATCATATTCATAAGCTGTGTTTATTTGTCATCTTTATGTTGTAACTTGTGAAAACAAGAAATCTCTCAGATTCATAAAAAAAAAAAAAAAAAAAAAAAAAAAAAAAAAAAAAAAAAAAACGGAGCTCGTTGTGTGGATTAAATTAGTTGCAATTAGGCGACAACTGTTATCGCACACAGGATTAGTTGTTAGATGATTGATATAAGAAATTAAGATCAACTGAAGTATTCATGTACAAAGATGACATCAGAATTTCACGTAATTGGAGGTTATGAGGTGCAGATATTATCGGCTTGTATTCTACGGTATGAGACCTCTAAAACAGCATATAAAAAGCTCAAAACAGAATTGATGATTAATGGTGTATCTGTATCTAGTGAAAATATAGCATATGCCTAATTTCTAAAAATTCCATGATTAGCTTGTGCGTGTCTTCTTTTTAGCATAATGGAACTGGTTCATGAGGCACATAAGACCTGTGAATTTGCACAGGAGGATGTTATTAGTACCATGCAAGATAATGTGAAACGAATATTCTAGATCGTTTGCGTACAAAAGATGCAGTAAAGACTGGTATCTTGTCGGCAGACTGGCGGTTCAAGTGGACTTTGCTTACCCAACTTGTATTTGATGAGGATTTCTTTGAGCAATTACCAAATAATTATGGTGGGAAGATTTTAAGTAGACTTTCACTTCACCTTAAAGGTCCCATAACAAAGTTTGGCCTAGATATACAATGTCACGAAATATTGGATGTTGAGGATATCCATCATTGGGTTCTGTTTTTGTCAAGAAGAGGAATTAAGGAGCTCACTTTCATAAATAGATCTGAAACACAACTTATGTTGCCAACCCAAATTTTATCTTGTGTGGAGTTAAAACATTTGAAGCTCAAAAACTGTTGTTTTCGTGTATCGCCGAGTTTTCATGGTTTTCCAAATCTATTGAGCTTAAAGCTGTCTTCTGTAAGAGTTCAAAATTATAATTGTGGGAAGTTTATTGCTTGCTGTCCCATAATTGAGAATTTGAGAATATTTGATGATGAAAACTACAGGCACATTGAAACTTGTCGAAATTGCAAAACTTGGAAATTTGAAAATGTTATCTTTGTCATTGTGTATGCTTGACAATATGACAATGATCACAAGTTCTAGTATCTTTCAGCTTAAACTTCTTCCAAAACTCCAAGAACTTGATGTGGATTTCGGAAAGTGCAAGGTAAGCGCAAGTTCTGTCTTTCAAATTCATGGTACACAATATTGTGCAAGGCTTATTGAGTCCTTAACTTATCAAAGTGGCTTTCTGTTGTTTAGTTTTTAGCAGAAGCTAGTGTCGACGAGAAGGTCCCAACCATCTTTCCATGCCTCAAGACTTTAAAGTTATCCATAGTAGATTTCAGTAGTGATAGTATGTTATCATTTGTCATGGAAATGATTTGTGGCTCCCCAAATTTGCAAAATCTTAATATTATCAATGTGAGTAGAATGCTGTCAATTTAATTATTTTAAATTCACCCATAGTTCTGGATCTAAATACTACTCGTATTTAATCAAGCAGGCTACATACAAGCTTAATATCCCACCGTGTGCACTCTCTTCTTTAGATTTGGACTACAACACAACGGGGCAGCTACATTTGCAGCGTGTGATCTTTTCATCTTTTAGAGGTACAGAGAATGAAGTGTGCTTGATAAAGTATATACTTGCTTGTTCCCCACTGCTAAAAAATATTTTAATCGTATTATCCTCATTGGCTATAATGGAAAGTTTAGGGTGCGTTTAGTTGGGGGAAAACACCATTGTTTTCCACAAAATGTTTTGTGAAAAACAAAGAAAATAGAGATCGCGTTCAAATTATTATTTTCCAACAAAATGTTTTGCAAAACACAAAATCCCCTATTCCTAATCTAACAAGGAAAATTAGAAAACAAATTTTAGTTGTTTTCCTTGTTTTCCTTTGTAACCCCCAACCCTCCCTCCCCTTCTTCAAAATAGAAATACAAATATCAACTAAACGCATTTTTTATATTTTCAAGTGTTTTGTGGAGATAAATTTCCCATCCAATTTTTTACAAAACTAAAGATAGAAAACAAGGGAATTTTTTCTCCAACTAAACGCACCCTTAAATTTGCTAAGAAGTTGTTGACGCTCCATCCATCGAGCCCCGAAATTGACCTCTATTAGTTTTAGTAGATTGAACCTATTCTCTGTTTCATGTAAATTTGTGTGAATGTTGGTTAAACTTATGGCTTCTACTCTTTATATATGTAATTTGAGTGGAACTTCTTTTGAATAATGGTGATACGGTTCCTGATTTGTTTCTTAAACGCTCTCAATGATACAGAATATGTGAAATTAATGTGACTGTCATTACGAAAATTTTACTTTATTGTATAGAAGAGTACATAATGTAAAGACTCACCCAATATATCAAATGAGCGTGATAACTTGGTGATTAATTTAATTGTAAGTCAACATTTGAGTCAAAGAGTTTGGGGTATGTTTCGGTATGATAAACTGTGACTCTCTCTACCCTGGTTGCTAGATCTGTGTTGATTGTCCAAATGCAGTTGTATTTGATGTTTGTTTTTGTGACTTGTACACGTGAATAGGGGGAACTTGTTACTAGAATGTCTTTACAAAAAAGTTTTGTTGATCGTTTAGTTTAGTAAGAGCACTAGTTGCCAGGTGCCCATGAGCTATAGGCTCGTGCTATAGCAAAAAATGCTGGTAACTAAGCACTTTTCTCATATACTCTTTCCGGTTTAAAATTTTAAAATAACAAAAATACACCGTTGGTCCCTAAACTTTCCCAAAAGCATCACCTGGGCCCAAAACTTGAGAAAATCGTCGCCGTGAGTCTAAAAGTTGGGTTTTTGAGGCTGATTGCGTCCCTTGATCTGTTTGGTCTCGGTCAACGTCCGTTTTTAGTTATATATTCAAGGGCATAATAGACCAATCACTTTTATGACTACACCTTAGCTAATCCAACCCAACCCGTTTCCCTTTTATTCTTTCCCTTTGTGATAAAACTCTGCTCAACAGCAACACACTTTATTTTGACACAACCCCAATTATTAACAATGGCACAAAACGTTAAGGGGAAGGCTTTGTACATTGAGTCTGATAAAGAGGAGTGGGCAAAAGTTTTAGAAAACTATTTTCTCTCTGATTTAGTTCTTGAAGGGTTTGGCGATGAACCAATTGCTGAATATGGTTCGTACAGGAAGATACCTAAGGAGTTGAGACAAAAGATTATGAATTGGCTGAGGCAACAAAAATACTACTATGAAGAGCTTTTGGGTGTTACTGAGGAGAAGCAAGAGGCTGCGGATACCGGGTTACCATAGGTTGATGATTTGGAAAGGAGGATTTCAAACCTTAAAGCTGTGTTTAAATATCTAAAGGAAAGGAATGAAAGAAAGGAAAGGGATGATGCGGAAAGTAGCGGTTCTTGCTAAGTGTGTGTTTAGTTATTGTAACTGCTAGTGTTTCGTTAGGCATTGCTAAATATGTTTGACTTAGGGAAGTCAAACATATTGTAAGTGAAATTGTTTGACTTAGGGAAGTCAAACATATGTTAAGTGAAATCGATCAGTAAAAAGCTCTTGATTTTATTAATGGCATACTCTGAATTTAAAATTGGGTTGTTAACTTGTTATTGTAAATGATAGTGTTTGGTTGTGCATTGCTAAATATGTTTGACGTAGGGAAGTAAAAAATCAAGAACTTACAATTTGTGGCATTTGCTAAATAGGTTTGACTAAGGGAAGTCAAAAATCAAAATGTTACAATTTGTGCTATTAGGTTGTTCAGTCCCACTGTCAACACTAACACCATATCATTTTTTTCATAAACAATACACCATTGTCAATACAATAAGATTTAATGCTAAAGCCTTTGCATTTTGAACACATATAACATTATTAACCACTGTGTTTGGGTTTCCTGATATAAAAGGGTGTTTATTTTTACTGACAGAAACAGTACACCAAATAGCACAATACAAGAAGATTATATGCTAAAACTTAGATTTATATTTCATCATTGTTAGAGTAGATTACAAGAATAGCAGGAACTAGATCAAACCATCAACAACAACCAAACAAAAGATCCATTTACATAACTTGTTAACAACCTAAAAATCGAAAACAAGCAACCAAAATACCCTATTTACCTACCCCCATCAAATACCCAAAAGTCACTAATTATTTTCAACCATTTTCACAACATAACCTTCCTGCTTACGAATACCATCATCAGATTCACCATAAATCTTTATCAAACGAGCAAGTAGGTCGATGTGCCTGGCCTGGGTTTTTCTCAACGCCTCCAAACTGTCAAGCGCCACACCACGCTCTCCCAAAGCTTCATTCTCCACAATCAGCTCCCTACGATTGATTATCAGCCTCTTTAGATGATCAATACATGCACGATTTAGGTTTTTAAAGAACCTTTCTTCTGCAGCCTCTTGCCCAAACCACAATCCCATACGATCATGTAAGCGTAATGAATCGTAAGTTCATTCAACATTGGGAAATGTGTGAGGAAAAAGTTGTGGATGAGTTTATTGGTTCGCGCGCAAAAGTAATTAGCGTCTCAGGGAAGAGACGGTCAAGGGGTTTAGTAATATTTTTTTTCACACTTGGTCCCTTAATTTGTCTATGTTGCCGTTGTCATACTTAAAACTCCCGCCCATTAATAACTTGATTGTTCACATTTGGTTCCTCAATTTGACAACTTTATCTTTTCTATAATTAATCCCACCCCACTAAATCCTTACCCACCGAGATCAAACACAAATACACACACATTGAATGGTAGCAGTTTGGTTGGTTAAATTGTCTTTTGCAATTTTTTTTATTGATTTCTGTAGCAGTTTGGGTGACTCTTGTTGAGTCTTGCAAATCATATCCAAACACCTCTCATAAATATTTTGTAATTCCTTTGTAGTAGAGTCTTGTGTCTTTTTTATGTATAATTTTTTTGGACCATATTTGACTCCTAACATTTGCAAGTTTGACTTTACAAAGTGAAACTGGATATTTGTAACTCATTGACCACAATTTGACTCATGGATTTGCAATTTTGACTTTAGAAAGTCAAACTACTAATGGAAAATGTAATCTACCATTTGACTCATGGATTGCAGTGTTATTTTCTAGAGTCAAATAGAAATGCTATATTGAAGTTTGACTCTCGAATGTCAAATGGAAATGCTATACTCAAGTTTGAGTTTCTAATGTCAAATGGAAATGCAATATGTAAGTTTGACTTTCTAATGTCAAACTTGCAAATCCATAACAGACCCAGCCTATTTCAAAAGTTGGGAAAACTCCATTTACCACAATTTAGCAACCAACATATGCACAACCTAAATTTGGCATTTGCACCAACAACATATGCAGAAGCTAAACTTAATCAAATCTTATAAAGAACTAGCAAAATACTTTATACGAGATTAATTGTCATAGGGTATTCAACCCATACATAAACTACAATGACTAGAAGAATTCTACTAAGGATGTGCGGGAAACTCGGTGGAGTTTCAACAGCTTCCTAGCCAACTCCCAATTCATCATCACATTTTTAGACTCATCATCACTCAAATCGCTGACCATGATATAAATTATCTTCAGCAAGGGGGATTATGCAAGTATGAACTTTATTATAGTTAATTCGTTCTCTGATATAGGAAAAGATCGAAACACCACACTCCCAAGCTGCCCCGACTTCATTCTGTTGCTGCCTATATCTAATGAATAAATTTCCAAAGGTAGATAACTTTCTAATGAAGCTTGCAAAATGATATAGTATTGAGATGCAAAACCATGGTAATTTAAGATGATATATTTGATACATATGCATTCCACTTACTCTGGTTACTAGCATTTGCAAATGTGGAGATTCACGAATCACTTGAATGATGAATGAACCATTGCATTATTCCCAAAATCCACTCTGAATAGATTAAGAGTCTTGAGGGATACAAATGCCACAAGGACATTCATCCAGGAGCTACCTTCTTCCAACAACTACAAAAGGTCGACTTTTCGTAAGTTTTAAAGATTACATTTCATAAGTGTACTTTAACATTATGTAATTTGAAATGTAAAACTCAAATTGGTCTTACCTCGCAGTCCTGAAAATCCAATGTAAGGGTTTCAAGTTTTGGAAGACTTCTCAGCTGAAGATATTGGAAGTTGTGATTTTCGTGGCATGGTTCCAAACACCGAATGACAAATATAACTTCTTCATATTCCCAAGTTTTGCAATATCCAATAGTCTTATCTCATTTATACTAGTACGATTCATTTAAAAGACTCAACTAAAGGACAACGAGAAATAAACTCCCAAATTGTACTGCTTTGAAAATTGACAGATAACAATTCTAAGGTCAATAGATTTGAAAAACTACAAAAAGATACCAAACTAGGAAAAGTACAATAATGAAGTTCAAGATGTTTCAACTCCATACGAGAGTAAAGTTAGGTTGGCAACATACCTGGTTCACCATACCAGTTTCTAATTGTAAGTAGGGCTGATCATCGGGCGAAAACTGGTCCGGACAGAGACCGAATCCGGCAAAAAACCTAGACCGAGACCGAGACGGAATGTGGTCGGTCCGGTCCGGTCCGGTCCGGTCTCGGTCGGTCTGTCGGTCTGTCGGTCGGTCCAGTCCAACAAGGCTAAATTTTCGGTTTGTGGTCCGGACCGGACCGAGACCGAATTTGCCAAAATTGGTAGACCGAGACCGGACCGCCGGTCCTTCGGTCTGGTCGGTTTCGGTTCGGTCCGGTCGGTTTTGTCGGTCGGTCCGGTCCATCCGGTCCGTTTGCTCACCCCTAATTGTAAGGACCTCAATTCCTTGTCGAGCCAAAAATAAAATCCAATCATGAATCTTTTCATAATTCAAGTCATCTTATCCAAACAACGTTTTGGGCTCTATGGAGAAGACAAAGCTTCTTATGAGGACCTTTGAGCTGAAGTAGCAGTCTAGTTACATGCCTCCCATCAAACTTATTTGTTAAATTATAGTAAAAGAAATCCTCATCAACTATGACATCAGTGAGCAAAGTCCACTTAAACCTCCAGCTTCTCGCTAAACTATCGGTCCTCACCGTATCTTTTATTGGCAAACGATTTATAATATTATTGATCACGTTATCTGGCATGTTGCTAATATAATCTGGCATGTTAGTGACAACATTAGCTCCAAACGACATGGTATTGTTGGAATTTGATTTGGTTTTTTGAGTTTTGGAAAGTGAGAGTTTGGATTTGGTTTTTTGATTTTCAGGAAATGAGGTTTTTTGAGTTTGGATTTGGTTTTTAATAAGGGTTTGTTTAATTATGGTGTGTATATGGGTTTGGTGGGTGAGTTTATTTGTTAGCGCGCAAAATTTAATAGCATATCAGGGAAGATACACTCAAGTTGAATAGTAAAATTCATGATTGGTCTCTAACGTTCACTATTGGGTTAACTAAGGTGTAGACGTGTAGTCATAAAGGTGATTGGTCTATTATGCCCTTGAATATATAACTAAAAACGGATGTTGATCGAGACCAAACGGGTCAAGGGACGCAATCGGCCTCAAAAACCCAACTTTTGGACTCACGGCGACAATTTTCTCAAGTTTTGGGCCCAGGCGATGCTTTTTGTCAAGTTTAGGGACCAACGGTGTATTTTTGTCTTTTAAAATATAAGTTATGTTTTAACTTTTGAAGTCGTTCTTCTTTAATTTTGACTTTAACTATTTTTGTGTGTGTTATATAATATTTGACACAAAATTTAAAAATGCATTGAGTTTTAAATGTATTTTCAAGGTTGTAAAAATCGCTAGGCGCTAGTGAGGCGGTCGGGTAGGGCCTAGTGATTAATCGGTTATGCGGGGATTAATTGGATTGGAATTTTTATGGATAAAATTGTAATTTTAGATATTATATTATATTATATGTATGAGATATGCATAGTGCATCAAAGTTCAAATATTTCAAGTGTTCAAATATAAACATAATACATAATTCTTCAAAGTTCAAAGTCAAACATAGATATTACTCGGTTCGTTGACCATTTTAAGCGATCTTTGACCAATTTTGTCCGATTAATCGATTTTTTGACCGATTTTTAAGCCATTTTTCGGATTTTTAAGCCATTTTATTGACCGATTTTAAGAGATTTTGTCCGATTAGATCGATTTTGTCCGATTAATCGGTTTGTTGACCTATTTTTAAGCGATCTTTGACCAAAACGATTAAATAGGCCGATTATGATAAATCAAGGCGCTTAGTGATCGATCAGCGATTATGCGGAGATTAATCGGCAGTCTAGGACCGATTTTTACAACAGAGGTATTTTCATTAGTATAATTTTTATAAAGTATTATATAATATCTATACTACATAAAATGAAAAAATAGTCAAAGTGGAAAAGTGGAAAAGTGAAAAAGTTTAATGGTCAAATGAGAGAGAAATATATTTGTGTAATTAATACTCTTATTAAAATACCCCATTACTTAAAAGTACAATAATTTATTCACATTTTACAACTAATTAAAAGCATATCTACCAAATTAAAAACAACCAATTAAAACACCCCTTATTAAAAAGTACAATGAAATTTTCACAATGTACAATTTAAACAAGCTACAACATAATTCTAAATATAAAATAATTAAACACACTAATTAATTTTATTTTTAAAACACCCTAAAATGAAAAGTACATGTTATTATACACATTATACAAATTAATAAAACACACAAAGCTTCATACAAGCTAACAAGTTGATGGTACATATAGTTTTAAAAATCGGACCGGACCAACGGGTTCAACCGGAAACCGGTGTCGCCATCGGTTCGGCTAACCAATAACAGCCATCCGGAAACGAACTAGAGAGGACCCGTTAAAACCGATACAAACTGGTGAATCAGGTCTCATCGAGATCTATTTCTCCGGTTAATCGTCACAAGGTACTCTCCGCCGCAACGCGGCGAGTACCCTGCTATATTATATATAAAGAAAAAACCAAAAAGTAAAAAGTAAAAATTTGAAACTATTAACACATATCGAAAACCGGGTTGACCCAGTACGCTTCAAACCCGGTGGGTTGACCCTGTTTAATTTGACCCGTTTTGACCCAACCTGTCATATTGACTCGTTTAAATCGACCCGTTTTTCAACAGGAACGGTTCAACCGGTTGAACCACCCGGGTCGAACCGGGTTTCAAAACGTCATGTCTAATCCCCAAATTTTCAAACTTTTATTATTTTTCGTTTAGAACCCACAAACTTTTTTTTAACACAAAACGATCTGTCGCTATATAAATATATTATCTATAAGTTTTTCTTCAAAAACGATTATAATGTTTTACAATTATGAGAAAATATGTGCCCGTTAGTGCACATTTAACTTTTCAATAGGCTAAATACGCTCATTTCAAAACAAAAAAAAGATGAGGCTAAATGTGCCCAAATCTTTTACAAAATAGCCAAAATTAGCCAATTTTTATTTTATTTTGGGCTAATCATATTCACGCTAATTTTGGTCACCATTAATCCCATCCTTGTTAGTTTTTACGCGACAAGTAACGTGTGTTGTTAGTTTTTATCCCATAACTGATGTAATGTTTACTTTCATTTTCATTAAATGATTTTATATGTTGTTTGATAGATGTTAAGAATTTTGTCTAGACTTTAATTATCGTATAGTACAACCGTTTGCAATTGCATTTTCATCGGTTCACGTTCTATTTTAAACGCTACACAAAACACTCATCACAATATCACAAATCATTAATTATCTGAAGCTAGAAACAGCTGCCGCTAGGCGCGGGTACTCGCCTAGTAAATAAAAATATTTAAGGTTAAAGTTGGAAAAAAAATTATACTTATAAATCCAGTCGGAGCGAGTAACTTTAAACATAGAACTTAACCCAAAACACCCCCATTCTCCATCACTCAATATAGGACACCCCATAACTTACACTTAACTAAATAATAATAATAATAATAATAATAATAATAATAATAAAAACAATAAAAACAAAAAAAAACGTATAAGACAGCTTGTGATTTGACGCGATGTGCTATGACTTGAGGTGGAGTGTAGAGTGAAGCCACAAGGCTCACGTTATAGGGCACCAAACAATCCTATAACCTTCGACAACTTATACTCTAGAGCTATGGCAAAACCTTTTTGAAAGTGAATTATACATCTAACAACTTCTTGGTGAATCATTTTTCATCTACTTCATTCTATATATATACTAATCCCCGAGGTCGGTGGGGAAAAAAATAGTCCTCCATGGTCACATGTCATGCGCATGCAGTAGCTTGGTGGGCTGCTGAAGATGTAGCCCGGTACAGTTGTCCGTTATAGTGTATCCGGCCCAGGTGAGTCAGATCGATATCTCTAGAAATTATGAGAAGATACCACCGCCTCTCTCATTCTTAAAACAAATCCTTAGAAATTACCTGCACCGACTTTTAGAACAAATCCTCCATCGAGTGGGGAAAAAATAATTATATGTAGATTTCATATTGAATGGGTTATGTGTTTCTTGATGATGCTTATTGTAACAATGACGGAGGTAGCAGTAGCGTCGATTAATGGCGAAAATTCAGAATCACCATCAATCCACAGCCGGAGGAAGAAGATGGGAATCAGTACAAAATCGAGAAACACAAAAATAAGGTACCAAATACTTCGTGCGAAATTAACTCTTATTCCTTTCAATTTTAACAATTTTTATAGCTTATACATATATAAAAATTGAGTTTTGAAATTAGGGTTTCTCATAGTTTGGGGGTTTTGTTAATTGCATATTTTTTTAATTTGTTGAACAAACTGTAATCACAATAGCCAAACTCTCACCGGAAACAATCATCCTCTCCGTCACTGTTCAGATGACACCACTATTATTCATATCCGGATAGATAAACACACCGCATGTCATTCTTATCTGAAATCCTCTGGAATTCTTTGAAGACAACAATGATACCGACTCAAAAAAAAAAAACTGAATCATATATAGTAAACATCTATCAAAACGGGTTACGAAGAAAATGATATTTCTTCCAAAGGTGCAATCTTTTCTTTCTTTTTATTCTATTGATGTTTTAGCGCTGTTTTTTTTTATTATTATTTCTTCATAAATTGATTAGATTATAGAAAAAATTGTTTAAACAAGGTTATGCCTGGGATAGAGATGAAATTGAAGGTATCATTAATTGATTGTTAAACTAATTACTTAATTGCGTATATTGTTAATTATTTATGATGGTATTAATACTTATTGTGTTTGTTGTTTTTGATAGTTTATGATGCTAGAGCATTGTTGGATGGGATAATGGGCTGCTGATCATAAATGTTAACAAATATAATGATAATGGGCCGCTTCATGAATGTTTAGGCGTACTTCAAAGCTGCCAGCCTCAAGCCAGTCAGCCGAATGAATTATGCAAGCTAAGACCCACACTGATACAGTGATATGTGATGGTTAAATACGTTTTCATGCTTTTGGGTAACACTTAAATTTTATTGATTTGATTGAATAATTTGTACCGAAATAGAGGTTTGATTTAAACGACCAGGTACAGCATCACATTTTACACCTGAGGAAGGTACAATCCAAATTTGACCAGGTTGACAACTATAAGGTTGTATGCAATTATAACGTTAGATGTCATGTTTGTTATATATGTGTACACCGTCTAATTGCAGTTTCGTTGTTTTCATCATAGGAGGTGACAAGAAGTCGGAAGCCTGGAGTTGAACGGCGATTTGTCATTTATTTTATACTTGCAGCTGCCACTACCAAAGGTTTTGTCCCTGCCACACTACAAAATACATATACTATTGCTACTGTAACTTCAAGTACGATTTCTCTTATCGTTGGTGGTTTTATTGAGATGTAATACATTCATTCGTATAATTGTTTTGTAACTATACCTTTCAGATTACAAAATCGCAATAGGAAGTTTGCCGAAACGTGCAGAACTTAGTGAGGTTTTCAAAAACCTAATTGCCTTAAATTGTCTTAAATTTTAAATACGCTGGTAAAAATGGAATTTGTGGACGCTATACTTATTTTTAAATGAGGGAATAAGTATTTATGGTGTGGCAATATAGGTGTTCAAATTAGTACATTTCAGAATCTGGCATGTTTTCATGACCTGTATTCATTTACTTGGAAAATTTTTTTACAAACTGTTTATAAATTTCTGCAGATATGTGACTCTAAAATGAATTCCTAACGAGGGTGTTTGAGCGTCATTGTGGAATCGGCCGTGGGTTAATGTTAATGAGGAAACAGTATGCAATATGAATTTTCAAATTTCTGTTATTAGTATATTTTGTTAGTTACGCTGCAAAAGAGGAGCTTAATGTTTTCGTTTTTATTCTGTGAGGATGAGAAAGAAGGAAGCAGAAGCCAAAATGGTTTGTTGAGTCCAAGCAGCAAACAAGAAAATAGTAGCCTCAAGGTTTGTGTATGTACTATTTCTTTATATTGTGTCGGTTAATGAACACCTTATCGATCAAGTGGAAGTATGTTTATATAATAAATTTCATATCTATTAATGTCATTACCAAATTAAATGCCTGATCCTGTTATGGGTTCAGTTTTGGCACAGGTAATATTTGTCTGACCCACAGATTTTTGGAACATCAGGTCGTGGTGTTTTTACATTTACAGGTTATTGTTCCGGCAAATACAGACCATATTCACTTACAGCAATAAACACTAGGAAGTGCAGGACATTCTGATATGTAACACAACTCTTTGGCTTTTTGGGAATGCTTTTTGGGAATGTAGGACTCGGGGATGACATGACTCATGATTTGTTTGCGGAATGCATGGAGCGTTTTGGTGGCGCAAGGTCTGTAAGACGTTGTGGACGCATCGACTGTTGAAAACCGTGCAGCTTCGATTTTCAATGGTCTTGCTTTTAACAGGGCGCCGCAACCAAACAACACCATAAACTTCTATGGTCGGTGGAAAATGCATATTTCCTGGTAAGCGTTCTTATATTGTATTATAGTTCATAAGGCGATAATCTGAAACGATCTCATGGGCCCTTCATTTAGCTTTATATTGTAAATTACAGAAGTACTTTTTCATTCGCAAATTCCATTGAAGTAACTTATAAATTCAATCACTTCAGAGAAGTTCTTTTGTTGTTTACTTTTTTTTAAAGGAAATCATAAAGATATAAAGTTTATCTACGTATATAATTTTTAGTGCATTAATGATGGTCGTGATATTGCCGGTATAATCTTTTTTAGGCTTATTGTTTGCTACAAATTTTTTTTATATGTTTTAGTGAATCGGATATACGTGGTATATTGTGGTTTGTTATTAAGTTGGTAATTGAGGTTTAAAGATCAAATATTCAGCTAAATTGGATATAAGGAACATTATTGGTCATGGAGATGTGTCCTTTTTTATATACGTTTAAAACACCACTTAGGCTTATAAACTGCTGGCGAATCCAGATTAATGAACCATATGGTTTATGAGTCGGTAGTCTGAGAGGATAAAAAGGTTGTGATCCGCTTTCTGGAATCCTTACATGTTTTACCTCCGAAACTGCAGGATTTGGTTAAAAAACTTTAGAACATACGAATGAGGCTATAATAAAACGCACGGCGACATTCTTTTCCAAAGTTTCAAGCCTTCTGGCGACTAAAAGTAGCTTTCTGTTGACAGGATTTCGTTCGATGACGCCAGGATTGAGAATAAACGGGTTAAACAGGATTGAGAATAATCGGCATTAAGCCAAACAGTCAAGTATGCTTTTATAATCGAAATTTCATTATGTTTAGTTTTCTTAAAAGCCATTTGCTAATTTTCCTTACCTTCTAAGCCTGGCTGCAGTTGATGCAGTCATTACCGGTAGTGTGGCTGCTGAGACGGAAGTCGGAAAAGGTGGTCCTACTGCAACTACTGACCCATACGAAGATTTTTACACAATCATTCTCCAGGAAAAACCTCTTTAACTCTATGCAGAAAATCGTTAGAAAAAACTTCGCAAATGTTGTTGAAAGAAACAATATCATGCTGAAAGACAAAGCGGCTGAAACAACTGCTTTCAGCACATTGTGAGGAGTCATATTTTTGTTATGAAAATATACAAAGTTCTTTGGATTGTGCTATACTATTTATTTATTTGATAATGATTAAAGAAATGAGAGTTGTATGAAAACCCCATTTAGTTGTGCTGGACACTTGCAATAAAAAACTGAGAAAGACCAGCACCTTATATATGTTGCGTTTCTTCAAAATTGTTTAATCTTTCATTGAGTTATGGATCAGATCCGGCATTTGTGGGTTCTACTTTCACACGATTCGCACTCGCAATAATCAAAAAATATTCGAAAACAGGAATGGGTAAAAATAAATATAGTCACAGAAAAAAAACAACTAAAAAGGTATATGAAATAGTCAAAGGTTGAGTAACTAAAATTTTCCTAGAAAGTGTTCTGTTAACTTAAAAAATTTTGGGTGACCCTAAAAAAAATCTCTTTTTCGTTAAAAAAATATTTCCAAACCAAAAATGGTGAAAAAATATAACTACCTAACACACAAAAAAGGTAAATAACTAAATACGATTTGTAAAACGTCCGCCGCAACGCGGCGGGGGTAATCACCTCGTTAAATATATAAAACAAAAACCCTGATATCATCTCACATTTTTTTATATTACTATTATTATACATTTATAGGTCATGCTTCCGACAATCCAGTTTCTACTACCGCCACATCCAGCATGCTTTAGCTACAATACTTTGAGCATAGAATATAACCACCATGTTGCTAGGGACAATCTTTTTTTTGCTTGGGGTAAGGATGAACAGTAAATTGGGATTGCTTCAGGCAATCCCATTTCTGCTAGCGCCACACCCAACATGCTTTAAGTATAGTAATGTGCGCACAAACTATAACCACTTGGTTGCTAGGGGCTGTTTTTGCTTGGGGCATGGACGAAGTGTAACAACAGTAAGGGTCGTTAGTTAACGACCGTTATCTACTAACGGTCATTAGCTAACAACCGTTATCTTATTTTTTTTTCAAATATTAAAAGAAAAGATAAACGGGACAACAACCCCTGAGGTTTATCTTTCATTGTAAAATAGGTCCCTTAAGGACTAATGATGTAACATAATTTACATATATGATCTTTCACGTTAGTGGTCCGTTACAAAGTTAGTCCTACTAACTGTCGTTCGTTAAGTAACGACATTCTATCATTTTTATTAAAATGATGTATATAAAACACACCGCAGCGAAGCGCAGGAATAAATCCTCGTTCTAGCACATTAATAAGAGTAAGTTATAAACTTCAATTTGAGCTATTGTTAACTTTTTAGTCTTTTTTTACAACAAATTATTGGGTCCTATTAAGTATGTAATTGAATTGAACTAACTCAAAAACTACTTTAGACATGCTCGAAAGTTTTATGTCGATTGATAGATAGCTTACAACTTCTATTTTTCAAACAATTTTAAGGTCACTATAACCGGAAGTACTTCAATGGGATCATGTTTAACTACAATTTCGTGTGATAGAAATCCTATCATAGCCATTTTTATGATATGACAAGTAAACTTCAGACTTTCATCTTACAAAACTCATTAAACCTGGTAATCACCAGCCTTTTACAATTTTAGATTATATACCCTACCATGGTTGTTGCCAACGGGGATCCCCCATTCCAAAAGGTTACTGGGCCGACCGTTAGGTCCAAAGTTGTATGCCACAGCTATGGTGCCGATAGATTCACTACTTCAGCGCCATTATCACATCTATTTCTTGTATATCGCTCCACACCGACAAGAGGGATGTGTACCTCCAGCAAGTTTGTGTCACCTAACGGAGCTTCAACATACAAAATTTGAACTCAAGTCTTCTTATTAAAGCTTCTAATCTTTCACCATCATACTAATCTTCTAAAATTTTATCCGCAAAAGTTTTATTAGAATATGTCTCTGTTGTAAAAATCGGCGCAGGCGGTCGATTAATTCTCAAATAATCGCTGATCGCTCAGTAAGCGCCTTGATTTATCATAATCGGCCTATTTAATCGGTTTGGTCAAAGATAACTTAAAAATGGGTTAACAAACCGATTAATCGGACAAAATCGAACAAAATCTGTCTAATCAGACAAAATCGCTTAAAAATCGGTCAACAAAAATCGCTTAAAAATGGGTCAACAAACTGATTAATCGAACAAAATCGGTCAAAGCTCGCTTAAAATGGTCAAAAAATTGAGTAATATCTATGTGTGACTTTGAACTTTGAATAATTATGTATTATGTTTATATCTGAACACTTGAAATATTTGTACTTTGATGCACTATGCTTATCTCATACATATAATATAAGACAATATCTAAAATTACAATTTTGTGCATAAAAATTGTAATCCAATTAATCCCCGATTAATCGCTAGGCCCTACCCGACCGCCTCACTAGCGCCTAGCGATTTTTGCAACCTTGGAATATGTTAGTGCTTTGGCACAAACAAGTACTTAGAGCACAATGTATGATAGACATTTAACATGTCATTCGTCAATTTTATTCGTGCCATTCATGAGCCACCATACTGGCCAACATGTCAAAGTTGAGCCAAATGAATTTGAGTTAGTGAAATGGGTCAAACCAATGGTTTCTTTTGTGTATTGTGAGTGTGTGAGTATTTTTAGTACGGTATTTTGTGAGACACAACAACATGTTAATAGTGTGTTATGAGATAGGAGTGTTTTAGTTATTAGTGTGTTATCGAATGAAAATGAGATGACGTTAATGTGCCATACTAATAACATGTTATCGGATAACACCCTATTATCGGATAACACCCTATCTAGTGCTCTTATGTCCCCAACATTTTTCTATGTATTCTCCATGTGTCAATTGTCATGATGCAAAAAATGAGTTCACTTTACGTTTAAGTTTTGAGCTGTCTACTAAATTTTTACAAACTTAAAAAAAGAAAAACCAAAAAATTCCCAACCAAACATGATGCTTAAAAGCAAATATTAAAATTTGGGACCAAAGTCCAAGTGTCCAACCTTACTCCCCGACAACCAAGAAACTCACATAATCACATTTGGTTGCCAAGCACGAATAATTATTCGGCTTATGGTTGGGTGGGCCCCACATCTTTCTCCGACTAATTATTAATATAGTCATCAAGATATGAAGAATAATGAATGGGAAAATTCAAACCTCAAGAAACATTTAATTTTACATAATCCTCAGTGACATGCAGCATATGGGTTTGTTTGATTTTGAAAATGAATCATATCCAACTTACCATGATTTTGTTTTCCTTCCTGTTTTTGCTGTCTTCTTCCCAATTGTCAGATATTTTCTTGACATATATGTTTTTGAGGTAACCCTTTTACTACCCTTATTTATATTGTTGCAAATGTTAATAGTATTGAGTTTGATCTTGTTATATCCATAGATATAGATAGGAATTTGTATGGATCAAATGGAATGAATATAGGATTAGTATTATAATTGTTGATTCCATTAGATTTAGAATTAGTAACAATTAGTTGCCCACTTAATGTTGTTTTAAGGATGAATAAAGGGGCCACGCCAACCTCCAAAACAGGGGAGGGCTTTACCTGGTTTGAGTCGTGTGGCTGTGGGTTCAAACCCTGTGGATTAGTAGGCCAAAAGGCCGGAAACCGTGGTTACCCAAAAAAATAAAAAAGGCTGTTAGTGTATTGTTGGGGTGTGTGGATGAGTTTGATAGTGTTTGGGGTATGGGTTTGAAGGTATGAGGTTGATACCCATATCATAAAGTGGGAATTTTTTATAGCCGACTAAAGGATTAGGGTCTAGAAATGTATACTCGCTGAAAACCAAACAGCACCTATAGCTTACTTATCTCGTTATAGTGTCTTAGGATTGCTTATTTAAATTGGTTATCTGCTTTTAGTGTTTTTTAAACACAAATAAGTAGTTTGGATGGGAAAAAACTGAAATGAGAGGGTGTTTGCGACTGCATATTTTTAAGTGCTTGATTGCATTATAAAAGATGATAGAAGCTCTTTAAAGTGTGAATGCGAGGTTAGTATCTAATTGATGATTCCATCGGAAATAGGATTAGTATCTACTAATGTTGTTTAAGGAAGACTTGAGTACCAAGTGAGCAAAATTGCTGTCGGAGTTTCTTGCGGTGTTTGGATTTGAGGACATGAGTTTGACATTGTTTGGGTATGTTTTGGATTCTTTAGAAATTTGAAGTAATGAGGTTGATACCCATTACATAAAATTTGGAATTTTTCTTCATACCTTACCTAAAGAATTGGGTTTAGAAATCAACCAAACAGCAGCTGTAGCTTTACTTAACTAGCGGATGTTTTGGGATACCATCTGCTTATTGTAGTAGTTTGAAGTATTTGGATAGAAAAGAAGTATCTAGTATTTTAGAGTGGAATAAGCATATTTCATATTTTCAATAAGCCATTTGATACCTGCTTATTTCATTTAAAATACCTTACAAACTAGAGTAACAGATTTCAATAAGCAATACCAACCACCCCCTAACTGGAACTCGTAGGTAATTATTATTAACTCACATAACAACCATCAGTGATCCGAATAATTCCAAAAATTATTTAATAGGCCTTGGAAGTATGATGCCTAACAAAGAATGTAGTAGGCGACATAAAACAGCCATGCCATGTTTTGCACTAAAGCTTGATCCTTTAATAAAATGTATCTTCTAAGTTGCATATAAATATTCCGCTAATGCTAAATATTTTATGTATTTGTAATTTTGTATGGTCAAAGCCTGAATTTCTTGCTCATTGTGTCCATCTATTTGGTTCCTCCATATTCTGGTGGAGTTTATATGACGAGGTAATTGAGAAAATTAGTGCCATTCAGATAAATTTCTTGCAAGGAGCAAATACGCTTAAGCGGGCTTTGATTTAAACTCTGTTTTTTATGTTGCATGACTTAAGTCCAACAGAAACTATCAACATAAGTGTCACACATTTACATACACATCATTGTTCAACATAAAAGATGATTTGTGTATGTAAATGCGTGACACTTATGTTGACATGTTTAACATGCATACGTGGCACTTATGAATCTGAAATATAATTAAGTATACTTGATTTGATGAAACCCGTTAAGTTGAATATAAAATGGTCTTGCATGTTAATCAATAAGAAATACAAATTTGATTAATTGTGAATGAAAATGACCATTAATCTCATATATGCTGATCACAGAAAATATGCAAGTGATTATTTTGTATTATATATTTGCATGTGAAACTTGATTATAATTATTAATCAAGACATGCACATGGATAGATTATAAAAGGGTAAATTCTTTTGTTTTATTTTGCATATGAATTTGGCGGGTAACCGATTGCTAACCGCCAAAGCCCGATACGAAGTTTTATATAATGAGTTGCTCTTGCTTTGGAATGATTTAACGGTGATAAAAGAATTGCATTTCAATAACTAATTAAACATTTAGAGAATTGTATACTTGTCTACTGAACCCTGCACGCATGCATGTTGATTTGGTTTATTTAATATTTGCTACTTTATTACTTATCAACAAGTGCATGGCAATGGATAAATAATCATAACAACACATACAATATTCTCCATGCTTTGCTCTTATTCTTGTGCCTAGAATTTGAGTGTGTTCTTGTCTTATCCCATATACGAATTTCGTGTAACCCGAGGCACCAAATAGGGTCGAATATTGTATTCAGAAGTTTTTTTTTTTATAAAAAGCTTCATGCAGAAAACCACTAGCTGATGAAGTAGAGATGCAATGAACTTTGGATCTTTTATATGTATATCAATGGAAATGAAACAATTTGTAGCAAATTATCACTAGGAAGTACTTAGTTTTTCTGACAGACTTCGAGAATACTTACGAAGAGTGAAACTAATAAAAAAACTAAGTATTCTCGAAATCTGATGGAATAAAAGCCCCTCAATCATGCATTAATATTGTAATTAAGACAAATTAGTTTCAAAAGATATATCCATCACCCCCTTAATTGAGTCACATGTTGCAGGGTATAGGAAATCGGTTAATATTTGGAAAGGATCAGCAAAAGCTTGACATCGGTACAGAAGAAAGGAATAAAAAGATACACAAATTTAAAGAATCAGCATGGAAATGTGTTTATTTTCTTTCAGCCGAAATCTTCGCTTTAGCTATAACTTATAACGAGCCATGGTTTACTAATACCAACAACTTCTGGGTGGGTCCTGGTACCCAAAGATGGCCAGACCAGAAAGCAAAGTAAGATTTCGTGTAATGTATCAGTCTTGGTTCCTCCCATCATCTCGTTATCTTAAGTTGGTTAAGTCATGGTTTAATTAACTTTCAGATTAAAATTACAAGGTCTATACATGTATTCGGGTGGATTCTACATGTATTCAATCTTTGCTTTGATTTTCTGGGAAACAAGGCGATCTGACTTTGGTGTGTCGATGGGACATCATGTTGCAACGCTCATTCTAATCACAACATCTTATGCTACCAGGTAATGTGTTACAATGTCACTAAGAATCTGTTAAATAGTTATATGATATTAATTGGTGTGATGAAATTTACAGAAATCATCCCTCGGTGATATCATTTGCATACATTGACCCTGATGGCACTTTTTGCTAGGGACCACAAGAACGATTTATGAAATTTGCGCTATTGTTTTACACATTTTAAACTCTCTATTTTTTGTTTTTTCTCTTATAGGTTTGTGCGTATTGGTTCGGTTGTTTTAGCTCTTCATGATGCGAGTGATGTGTTTCTTGAAATAGGGAAGATGTCTAAGTATAGTGGCGCTGAAGGACTCGCAAGCTTTTCATTTATATTATTTGTGTTAGTGTGGACATTACTTCGGCTTATTTATTACCCGTTTTGGATCCTTCGGAGTACAAGGTTAGACGATATATAGTTTTCAAATTTTACATATTTAATTAGGATTGTAATCAAATTAAGGCTAATATTTATTCAAATGATAAAAATTAAAACTAATAATAAAAAAATCACATTGTTTTTTTTTCATTATACCAATTGTACCTATTCATTTATTCCAACTTAGTCTTGAACTGTTTTTGTACATCCGAGTCATCAAAAGATGATTTTGTCCTGTTTGGGTCATTCTGTGATCTGTAATTTTAGGATTTTTAAGCAACGTTTTACATTATATATTATAATAGCATATTTACTTTTCAATTCTATCTATAAATCATAATATGTTTAAGTCTATGTTAAAGGGTTTATGGCTACAAAATTACGCAAAAGGGTTTAATGACTCATGTACACACACAAAAAAAGTACAATGGTCAATGGCTAACACGAAACAAAGGCAGTACGTTGATTTATTATGCGAAAAATCTTTAAAAATTAGGAGGATTAAACGTGACATAGTATTGAGATTAAAAATTTCTGGATTTAATAACTCTCTTCTAATTACTGGGTGCAGTTATGAACTTGTTTCAGTGTTGAAGGTAGAGAAGTATGAGACATTGGGACCAATCTACTACTATATGTACAATACCCTTCTTTTCAGCTTGCTTGTTCTTCACATATATTGGTCAGTGCTTATATGTCGGATGCTTGTTAAACAAATTCAAGCTAGAGGCAAAATGAGTGAAGATGTTCGTTCTGGTACGTTAGTAAAGTCAATTGTCACGTCTTTGTACTTATTCAATTATGTTTAGTTCCAATCATGCTGAATACGTAGTCTGATGGTATCTATGACAAGTAATGGAATATCTAAAAAACTTAAATACCCGTAATGTATTCTTTTAGGCTGTTATTTAGGTTTATTTGTTTTTCCCTTTTGCAGATTCCGAAAGTGATAATGAACATGAAGATTGATCGATAATTCTTGTAGTATGAAGGTAACTTCAGCTGTTAGACAGAGAGAATTCTAGTGGGTCAAAATTGTGACTATAAAAGTCTGGCTTATATTTCTAATGGTTTATTTACGAGCTTTCACTAAATAAATGGAAAATAATACTATTTAACGTATCCCGCATACCCGCTAATAACCGTGGAAGGAGTCTATAAGCAAACAATCTGATATAGGTGGCAAGTTGCGCTGGTCAGACGGGTTGGGAATGGGCCAAAAGGGGGTTGGGTTGAAATGGGTCACTTTTGTAGGAGTTAAAATGTGCTAAGTTTGGTCGGGTTGATCTGTAAACATTTTTGTTTTGTATATTTTTATTTCTTTTATTGTAAAATATTATGATTACTATACCGAAATGTTTACAACAGTAGTCTAAGTTTTGAATAAAGCAATTTAGCACAAAAAGTTATAGCTTGGATGACTCTCCTGTTTGACTCAGTTTCCCTTTTAGCTGAGCTTCATCGTTTTGACCCATTTGACTTGTTTGAGATAAATACAACCCAAATTGGCTGTGATAGATAAATGGGTCAAAATAGCCACCACCTCTTATCTCAACATTACATTTTCGTGAAAACTGAGTCGATTGTTGTTACATTTGCAGGTGGCTGACATGAATTACAACAAGACATATTGTTTTGTCATTGGAGGGACTTGTATATTTGTATGAAACCAGTCCGAAAAGTTATGATAAGGTATAGGAGTCAACAGATAGAAAGTCAACATAAAATGAAAATTCAACGTCAATGTGTTTGTAGTCTGTTTATAGAGTTTTGATGCTTGTTAGTTATTTCCACTTACAATTCATTACAAAAGACCTTAATATTTTGCATATTAACTTGGACAACTTTTGTTGTACCACTGGATTTTCAACAATTTGATTCTTGATGAATCTCAGATTTTTGTGGCTACAATTGTTCTTATGTGATACTAGGTGGTTTAACCGTTTAGGGGTCCATTTACCTATGTAAAAAATAAATTGCTTCTTATAACATGACTAGTGGCCATTGGCCAACTAGCAAAGCAAATTGGGAGAAAAATTACTCAAGAATCCTTATATGAACGTTCTTCATCGTTGAAAAACAAATAGTCCGTTTTTATGTGAGACACTGGGTGGTTTAGTCGTTTAGGCGTGCATTTACCTTTGTATAGAAGACTAGACGATTATCCAGCATAACGGTGCAGGTGTGTAGTGTTTGACAACATTTATGTGTGGTCCGTGTGTTTCTCTTTTATCATTTATTTGTGTAGCGTTGAATATTTTTAGTTGCGAACTTACAGTTCAATGATTATCTATTTACTTAAATTATCACAATATCAGTTACCAAACGTTTTATAATAAAAGAATATGTTATATGTTTAATTTAAATCTTAAAAAAATAAAATAAAATATAAACTGTCGAAGATTATAATAATCTACATAATGATTAAAACGTGAAAAGTTAATAGTACCAAACTACCAATTAATAAATGAATCATTGTATTGATGAAAATCAATTACAGTATAAAATGTATAAATTAATTTATTAAGTATATTATGTATTAATTTAAAGTTGATTTGTAAGTAAATGAGGATGACATCACATGATTAAATAATTAAAATAAGTGATTAACCGTAGATTAGTAAAATATGTATCTCTTTTTTAGATGTTTTAAGTAAAAATATTTTGTCATTATATGTACTATTGATATTGTTGTGTGGTATGACTAGTGGCTAACACAGGTGTTACCGTTAAAAAAAGACGTAGCTAAGAACGTCAGGTGTCATAACATCATTAACGTCAAAAAATGCAGTTATATTAGCGTCACTTTATCGTCACATCAACATCTACATTTTTAACACCAACACTCAAAAACACTTATTAACTCATAACATTCATAACAATCACCTTTTTTGAGACCCATCATTTTATTTTATTTTTCAAACAAACTAAAATATCAATTTTTACAAATAAAAATACAAACCACAATACAATACCAAATAAATAATATGAAAATAAAAATAAAAAAATCGGAAAAATACGAGAATTTAAAAATACATCAAATTATCGATAAACTACTTTTGTTGTTGATTTTGTCGGTAAAAATGCTCCATTAGATCTTGTTTAAGTCTTGTGTGTACGACTTTATCGCGCAATTCTTTGTTTTTCGAGCGGTGGATTTCGCATTTGTCAATCCAAGTCCGTTGTATATGTGGTTGCGGACTAATATACAAGTCGTTGAAGTCATTTATAGCAAACTTTTGATCTTTTATAATCATGTTATGCACTATGAGGCAAGTATACATGACTCTTCGTATCAAGCACGCGCCGGTTGTTGTATAATACCCTAACGTTCTTGGAGGACACCAAAACTCGTTCGACATCCTTTTGTGCACTTTCTTGTCACCTTTTAAAGAGTCCAATTTTCTCGTCTCGTGCCACCGTAAATGATTTGACAAAGGTGGACCACTGTGGGTAAATACCGTCAGCTAGGCAATACCCTTTTTCATATGTAGTTCCGTTTACTTGAAATGGAGCTTCAGGGGCTATGTCATCAAGTAAGTCGTCGAATAAAGGAGAATTATCTAAAACGTTAAGATTGTTATTCACACCCGCTACCAAAAAAAAATGCATGTCAAATCCAAAGATAGTACGACGTAACAACTTCAAGCATAATAGTTAGGTGTTTTTTTTTTATCACCCCTTCCATATTGCCCGTGCCACGATTTCAGACAATTTTTCCATTCCTAATGCATACAATCAACGCTTTCAAGCATTCCCGAAAACCCATGAACCTTCTTATGAAATCCGTATATATTTTGAGTGTCATTATAATCGGGTTTTCTTAAAAACACAAGCATGAATAAATAAATAATACACTTAGTAAAATGATCTAAACAACCGTGTGCACAATGTTCACCCATTTGTAAATATTCATCAAATTCATCGGGTGATGTGTCGTATGCCAGTTGGCGTATGACAGAAGTGCATTTCATAATCATAATGAAACTCATTACATCCATAGCATCGGGTCTGACTCTAAAGAAATCAAAATGACCGTGAAGATGATCGTTAGTTTCAATATAAGGTCAATACCTTTGACTATTTCTAAAAATAGTTTTGGGCTCATACGATATTGACGTCTGAAATAGTACTCTAGATATTTTGTATCATCACCAAAATAGTCACTTCAACAAACGTTCTTTAGCAACCTCACGTTCCCGAAAAATCAGATTATGTGTAAGACGTATGGGCGAAAGTTTGAGCTTCTTCCAACGTTTGCATATACTGATATGCTTGTATCATGAAGAAAATGTCGGTTTCATCATCAACATCGAAAAAATTAATAGGATCCATGGTGTATAAAATTTGGAAGAGCATGTGTTTTGGTAGAAAGATTTGTATGAAAAATTTGGTCAAAAGGGGTATAATATATATAGAGTGGGTGTAAAACAAATACTTTTTTAGCCATTGAAAAATACCAAACGTCTATTTTTTTTAAAAAAAAGTCATACACCAACGCATGTCGGTAGAGCAACGAAGCAACCAACGCTGTTGGCAATACTGGAACTCCGGTGTGATAAGAACAAAACATGACCCACTATTGAGTACTGGGTCATTGCATTATACTCTACCAATCATTTTTTTCATTATCTTTACCATTTCTTACCCCCTTAACTCCCTACCAAGCATGCCTTTAGTGTATTTTGAGTTATTTTGTAAAACCCTAAAATCTATAATCGCGTGAAATGACAATTTTGCCCTCGAACCAAAAATTTCACCAACTCGGAAAATACGTCGACACTAATTAACAAGTTATATGATTAATAACATTTATACATTATGAGAATAAATACACTTATGTTATAAATTAAAAGACTTGAATAATTAAAGTATATGTAACTTTAAACCTTACACATTGTACACAATTAATCTAGACTTGGAATGAGACTAAATACATGATAGAATTGTTAAATTGGAAAGTTGAGAAATCCCCTCTTGGACTCCTTGATGGCCGGCCATTCTAGGCCTACAAATCCTCTCCATATCAATTTTTATTAACTCTCATTTATCACATTACATTCATTTCAAAAATACACCAACAAAACCCTAGCTCTTGTTCCTCTTATCAAGGTGGCGGCAACCATTTAATTCTCCCATACAATCCGAATTTTTATCAAACAAAGGTGATCCTAGGAGGCTCGTGATCGTGGGTAATCGTTTGGTGGATGTTGTGTTGGTGTTTGGAGTCGAATTGGAAGCTAGGTTTTGGGTTTGGTTTCTAGCCGTGGGTATTGATAGACCAAGGGAGTCTTGGTTTGGTTTTTCGTGGTTTGATTCTTGTTCTTGTTTCGTACACGCATCAAGGGTAACGTATCACCATCCTTGAATCCTTTCCTTTTCGTTTCTTAATTCCAATTCGTGGCATGTAAATAAAACTAGGGCTTGTTACTTGAAAAATGATCACATAAAATCATGGAAATGATAACACATAAAATGATAAAACCATGATATCTAAACCTATATGTACTCATATGATATGGGGCTGAATAAAGGATTATGAAACTGATTTTGGACTTCTATTTGTCGATTTATATTTCAATTATAAAAGGGTTTAATGATCTTGTGATTACATGTTTTCGTAATTGATAAATGAACTTGATAACGAATGATTTCGAAGGTGTTTTGGAATTTATCATGGGGCGTACATATATTCTTGATTAGGGGCTGATTCGAATTGATGTTTATATCATATTAGGTGTCTTGTAATCTTGTATTAATCAAGCTAACATGTTTAAAACGGATTCGTTAATCTTAACGTAAAACTAGGGTTTGTAATTTATGATTATATAAGTTAAGGGGTTGTTTGGTAAATTATGAAACTTAATGGATTAACATGTTAAAATACTAACTAAATGGATTAAATGAGTAAAATGGGTAAACTTACTATATTTACACTTTTAACCCTATACTTTGCTATATTTACATTTTAAACCCTAAACTTTTGTAACTTGTCATAAATGATCTTTAAAGCATTATAATTTTCTATTATAACTTGAGATAAGTAACTAAACTTACTATATATGGAAACCTGCTAAATATGGAAACCTGCTATTTATGGAAACCTGCTATTTTTAGAAAGTTACTAATTATGGAAATCTGCTAATTCTGGAAAGTTACTAAAAATAGAAACCTGCCTAAAATAGAAAGTTTCCTAAAATAGAAAGTTACTTAAAATGGAAAGATTACTAAAACGGGAAACTTGCTAAAAATGGAAAGCCGTCTTAAAACAAGTGTTTCGGATTCTTATAGAACGTTATCTAATTCATATAGGTTCTGGGCGGCGTGATTGATCTCACTTTTGACTTTACTTCTTTGTTTGCTTGCTTCGAATAAGGTACAGATATTCTAACCTTTCTTATAAGGTTTCTCATGACCTCGTCGTATCTTGATTTCTTGCTACTTGCTTATTGATCATTTCTTTTGATATTGACCTTGCTATTGAATCCTCTGCCATTGAACTGTTATTACTGAACTGTTGACATTAAACTGTTGCTATGAACCTCCTTGTGACCTAATGACATTGAGCCTTTGATTTATTAACTCATTCACTGTATACTGGACTATATTGATCTGTCAGTTGATACCCGAGCTGTAACTAGTCATGGGGGTTCCATGTCCGTGTCATTGATGCACCAATGGCATGACTTTAGTGTGGTTGAGTGATGTTCCACACCGTCCCTATACTGTATTGATTATGCGCGCTTCACTGTTATTGTTATGGCCACTAATATTTCTGCAGGGGCGTATGGATGCATCCTAGATCTGTACTGTTACTGTTACTGTTATATATGCTAGTGATGTGGTGAGTGTGTGCATTACACCCCCTCACGTACTGGGAGCTGATCACTCCACATGATATTGAGGTCTCCCCTCTTTTTGGATTGGCATTCCGAGGTCACCCCTCCGAATGGACTGTTATTACTGGATATTGACTGTTTATTTTACTGTATTACTGTACTGAACTGTAGGCTCGTGGTTGATACTGACTCCCTTTCTTTTCCTTTCATTTCTACGCTTATACTGATTTACTGCTCATATTATAAACTGCTACTGTCTCATATCTGAACTTCAAATTCCTTTATACCATTATTTTACTGTTATATCTGTTCACTGAGCTTTTTAAGCTCAGCCGCATTTCTTTTCCTGCGGCAGGTTATTAAGCTAGGAGCTGGGGCTTATCTTGGGGATTGAGAGTAGGATGCTTATGAGGATTTGCTTTAGTTATTCTAGACATTGATTACCATTATTTTTATGATTTGGAGACTTAGACTTTGTATCGTTTCTTTCCTTTGGGACATCTTTTGGAACTTTGTATTGATCAAGTCGTGTTGACTTGTTACTCTTTTGATTTTTGTTATAAGACTTCCGCTTGCATGGTTTATATGTATTGTTCTGATTTGACTCCATAAATGTGATACTTCTACCCTTATCGGGTTGGGGTGTTACATATTTTGTGCTTCATCTACTCAAAATTAAAATACAATCACTCCTAGTAAATATAGAGAAGATGAATGGTGTGCTTGTTGAAAGTAGCAATGCACGGTAGCAGTAATCAGTAGATGTAAATCATAACTGTGAGCAGTAGCCGTTAGTAGTAGTTATTTTTTTTATAAATAAAAATATTTAGTAACATAAGTTGTATATGTAATTATAGAGTTAGGATCAAATAAGAAGATTACTTAAAATAAGAAGGAATAAGAAGAACTATAACCGCAAATCCGAGATGTACCAACCTAAATTAGATGCATCCTTATAATCTTAGATGCATTATAACGCACCATATTATGTTTTCTAGCTTTTAATCAGATGCATATATGTATATTAGATGCATTTCATGATTTCTCTTGTTTTTTGTTCCTCTACACGTGCCAAAATCATGAAAATCAATTTGTACCATCTATACATCAAATTAATTTTCGAAACTCAAGATGTTGCATCTATATGAATAAAAATGCATATAATGTAAGTCGTTGCATCTCAAATGCGTGGTTTTGGTCACTTCTCACCACTTCTTATTTTAATTTACTTTTTACTGGATCCCTACTCTGTAATTATAAATGTGTAAAATGACATAAAAAGATATATATGTATTCAAATAAAAACTCTCTAAATAAATAATAATGTTACTTTTACATGATTTACATTACATAATACCATTAAACACTAGTAATATAATATTATACTACGTGCATTCATAGCAAGATAACACGTAAATACAAAAACACAAACACAGATAAACATAAAAACACAAACTCTAACCACCTAGTAAACTTGTTATAACACAAGAACTTGTGACAACAAGTTAGGGTTTTTATTCTATAAATAACGTGGTATTAGAGGTGGAGGGGGTATTTTAGTTATTTAGTATCTTTACAGTTTCTAAGAACGCTTCTTAAACAATCATTTGAGAATTAGCCTTTTTAGAATTAGCTACAACTTACTGCTTTTTTGTCAAACGACTACTAAAAATCAAAATGTTCATTGTTTACCGTTCACCGACTCAAAAAATTCCACACCACTCTGCACCAAACATACCCAAAGTACGAAATAACTCAACCCCTCTGTTAAGTTTTGACACGTGAAATGTCGCTTTGCATATTCTTCGAAATCATCAAACTTTCTAGGTGACAATGACACTAAATTCCACACGGCATTTTGCTAAAGATTTGTTCAGATATGACGATAAGTAGAAACATTACGCACTTTCACAATTTTTTGGTTGGAGGTTAATTTGTGGCTTGAAATAACCTGAAGATTAAATCATCCTTGTCACTATCTAGAAGAATAAATATTTAAAAGAGAACAAAGGAGAAATTAGTGGATATAAGCTTGATTCTTAAAAGTCTTCTAATAAGTAATTAGTAAATTAATCCAATCACTTAGAGACTCATCATCATAGAATAAACATACTTAATTAAGTTACGTGCATCGTATGTTAATCTCTTTTTATTTTATTATATTTTTATCGTAAAAGACATTATGCTTTTTAAAACGAAATTAACCTTATCACATTTTATCAAATTGAGTAGGTGACTTCTTGACGTTATGATTTCTAATTGGTTCTTGGTCAAAGTCCTCAAAGATGGTTTCTTTTATAGCCCTTTTTATATTACGTCATTTATGTTGCATCTGATATAATTATATTTTCTCCATCCCAAAATAAAAAGTTGAACGCTAATTTGAAACACTTCAAATTTAATCACATGACAGAGTTGTGCGAGCTGTCCAGAACAAAAGACATGCAGCGTAATCAAGCGAACTTATGTGCTTGAGCGTTTTCTGTCTGCAATTTGATTTTTCTTTTCGCTTGATGATAATTTGACACAAAAAGTTTTATATTTTTTTCTGTTTCACTACCATCGCTGACAACTAAGGGTGTGATAAATCTAGACCCGACCCGGACCCGAACCCGAACCCAAATAAGAATAATCAGGTCGGATTACTCAGGTCAATCGTGTCAACTCGATTAACCCGAATACAAATTAAGATCGGATATCAGGTTCAAAATACTTTGCCTATTCATGTTCGGGTAAACCCAACTGTATGTTATAACTTTTCTCAATCTTTATTTAATTAAAAGGCGTAAGTTAGTATTTGCCTATTAACGTTGCATATATGCATAAATATATATTGCATCATGTTTTTTTGGTAAAGGGTTTTCACCTGATAAATGTATTACTTCCAAAAATAGTTAAATACATTGGATGTGAGTGAATCTTACATCTCAGCCGGTTACATAAATAGTAAAATATACATAACAAAATAAACTACTCCTATAAAAGGAGAAAACTACTACAGACTAACTTACATTTGACCAAGACACAAAACATAAACTATCTTTTAATTCAACCACGAAGCTTAATATCCATCGCATCACAAAACACCAATTGTTCTTTAGAGAAACCTTCAAGATCATAAGTATCATAGATGTCATAATCTTCGTCTTCATATAGACTTGCATCATATGCACATGCACTAGCCATGAAATGAGCAGTCTCATCGAAAACCTAATCAACTTCATTATCACTTTCTTCCACGGCCTTCTCCACATCCTTCACGGTATTAATAGTATTTCCAACAATTGAAGTATCCGCAGTCTCGAAAATCTTGTCATTGTCTTTCAATGCTTCAAAGGAATTCTTAAGAGTAACCAGGTTTATATCATCCTTCATGGTATTAATAGTATTTCCAACAATTGAAGTATCCGCAGTCTCAAAAATCTTGTCATTGTCTTTCAATGCTTCAAAGGAATTCTTAAGAGTAACCAGGTTTATATCATCCAAGTTCTCGGGTCCCTTATTATTAGAACTCTAGGCCATATTAATTGTGTCTTTCTTCAAAGTCATGGCCACATTTTTCTCTTCACTACCATTCTTATTTGACGTTCCAGCTCCATTTGGTTTAGAAACAGGACGATACTCAAATAGTCAAATGTCTTAGTTTTAAAACCCGTAGATTTAGCATGTTGCTTACCTTTAGTATTGCGGTTTTGTACCACTTGAAACCTATCATTTTGGCCAACAACATTCTTCATTTGACTTGCTCCACTTTGCCTCCTTAAATCAACATCTAAAGTCGCACTACAGTAAGAAGACACACGTTTAGCGCATATATTGTCATTGTGACCAAACACCATACAACTACCACACCTTGGCGGTTTCCACTCGTATTCAACTTTAATTGTACGCAAATAAGAACCAGAAACCTCCATAAAAGGAATAGCAATTACCACAGAATCTTTGAGAGGACGATCGACCCTTATATCAATCAATGCACGCGCAAAATCCAAACAACCCTAAGAGTCCATACGCATAGTGCTCGTATAAGAATAAAGTATGATCAGAGTACCTAATCTATTGGCAATGACACTCAACCCATCTTCAGTAAAAGCGGTAACCATAATATCTTGAAATTTTATCCAAACCGAGACATATTTCAGTTATTCTTTTAATAAGCACTCATTTGGAGATCACTTCGAGCATTACGGATCAACCATGTTCCATTCTCCAATAACCCATCCCTACCTGCTTTCGATGAAAATTTAAAAAAGAATAAACCTTTCAAATTCATCCTTGATTTCACAATACCAAACTTCTTCCACACATTCTTTACATAATGTTCCACAACAGGAAATGCTATTCTTTTTCCAAGAAAATAATCATATAATGATTGTTCATACCTAGAAGTCGCCTCCAAAACTAATGATAAAGGAATTTGGACTTCAACATTTTTACCCATTTATAAACTAGCTTCCGAAGTACGGAAGTTAGTCACTCGTTTGCTAGTTTCTTGACAAATCAAGCTCGCAAATGAGATAAGGACATCTTGTATAAATGCCCATTCTCCACACATTCAGCCTCAACATGTACAACATTGCAAACTTGTTTAGAACAAGTGTTATCCATCACATTAACACCAGGTTCAGCAGTTGATTCAACATCATACGTGTCCAAAAGAGGCTCTGAAACACACGACTGATTTTTCCTTTCCGGTTTCAATGGAATCCCATCTTCCCCCACTAACACAAGCTTACCTTGAAGTAGTTGACTCTCCATATCATGTTTCTTAGCAACTAGCAAAGTAGGATATGTGTTACCAATCGCCTCATACAAGCTTAGGAACGAACCCAAACTATTACCATCTACTCATTTCGTCTTCCCCACACTCAAACTCAACGCCCTATTATCATTTGATTTCAATCTTACGACCACCCCCTTTCCCTCCCTGTTAGGATCGAAAATCTATATGATTTATGTGGGTTTTGGAGGTCTAGGTTGGTGGAAGAAGATGAAAAGCTTCATCTTGTTAGAGAGAGAAACTAGAGAGAGAGGAGAAACAAATGATACTTTATTTGATAAACCAAACACTACACTAACCAAATGATTAACCTCACCCCTCATGGAGAGTCATGAGGGGTATTTATAGGCTCATCCAACTATTACTTTTCCACTTAAACGATACTAGTCCCTGAGGGCAAAGTATACTACGCATTTAGTCCAATTCACGTAAGTGACGTTATCTTTATTAAAAAAGCGAGGCTAATAATCTCCCTCCAAGATATCGTCACACGTGAATGGTTACAATGAGACCTATAAACACAAAACAAAGTAAATTACAATAGTAATGAACAACGTTGACTTTGTTGAAGCGCAGAGTCTCTGTAGTCTAGATACTTAGGCAAACTTGAACTTCTCTCTTCCGACGATCTCGGCATTTGATCTTTAGCTCTGACGGCACAAATCCTTGTAGCTCTGAACTTCAACTGTAACGGTCTAGTTAGGTTATTACTCCCTCATAACTAGTGAGCCTTTTTACTTTTTCTGCTCCCTCCTGAACCGACAACTCTCTTTATTGAAATTTCTTTAGTCTATTAACACGCAGCGGAGAAAGTAGACTCTTGATTCTGGCACAATGGTTGTCGTTCTGGGAACATCGTAACAACATAACTCACTTAGTATTGCATCCAAGTTGGTAAAAAGCCCCGATGTACACACATTACTTATCCTTCTTTAGTCTTAAGCACAACTCCCTTCGTAATCTAATCACAGAAGATGAAACACCAACTTCTCCCTCCTGATGGTTGCGAGCAATCGGAATCATCATAATGTTGCGTACATGCCGTATTACCTTTTTCTTGATGCAATTTGAAACCTTAGCTTGATCATATTTCCGTGAGAATATGTCGCAAAAATACTCTCAATAATTCTCTCAAACCAACCTTAAATCGAACCTCCTTTGAATTCACCGGCTAATATTAATGACCACATATGGAGAAAACCCGATACGACCAACTTGAAAAGGAAGTAAACATTCCAACTTTGTGACTTGTTGCTTGTTCTATATTCTTGAACAATCCACAACTGCGTGTGACACTAAGTACTACAACTTCCTTAAAGTGATAGTTATACACTGTGAGCACTACAACGTAACTCCTTACATCAGTTATAACCAGATTGTCAATTCATAGTCACTTAAAGTGACAGTAATGCCCCAACAAGTTATCTCGAGACTTGCAATCAACCAACAATGTCTCAAAGATAAAGAAGATCACTCATGAAATATCACTTCAATTTCGCATCAATAATACCGTATAAAAACCCCGTAGCCATTTTTTCTCAAATTTTAGCTCAAGCCGTGAATTTATGTATCCTTCCGTGAAAATTTACCATACCAAAAATACCACTCTTAACCGAATAAAAAATTAGTATCCAAAATTTTTGCATGAAAAAATTCGGATAACTATATTTTTATAAATCCACTTTAGCCTACCAAATCAATGCTTCATGTATGCACTGTTCTGGACCATAGGACCTTGTGTTCTTTTATCTAGTAACTTTTGTGAATTAAGACAGCCCAATTATCATTACCATCGTTTAGGCCCATGAGACATAGACGATCCAATCACAAGTTACTACTACCCGGTTAAATAATACCATCACACCAACATTTGACCTAAAGCTAAAAACTAACACAGATATGTCCGCCCCCTCCTCCAACTCATACCAAATCTCCTCTCACTCCAACAAATCTGCTTTATCACATCAGATCAAACAAGCACGCTCCATTCAAATCACACATCACATAAACGAAGTAAACCATTTCGTCCTATCTTTATAATCCAATCGAGCACAAATGAAGTCTTCAAGATCATTTTCAAAATGGTCTCGGGTAGGTTTATTCTTGATGTAATTGCGATTTCTTTTTCCTTTCATGAACGAGATAAAGAAAAGAAAATAGCAATATTGTTATTTTCTTTCTTTGAATTCGTATAGTATCAAAGTAAGATCGATGACGAAGTTGATTCAATTGAAATAATCTTAAAAATATTACAAAAAAAAATGAATCAAATCTGAGATCTTGAGTAGTTTTACTTTGTTATACGAGACATGTTTTCTTGATTGTTGTTTGGTGTTGAGATTAGGATAGTGTTTGAGGTTGTTGTTGGAGATGGATCTGTTTAGTTCTTGGCATCTCATTTTCGTTTCAATTTAATCAAGGACTGATGATGTTGTCAAAGACTAAGGTCGATGAGTTGATTGGTATATGGTATTGCATTTGTGGTCGTGGTCATTTAACAAGTTTACGCGTAGATATTTGCTTTAACTTCTTAAGCGTAAAGTGTGTCCATCTTAAGCGTAAAGCTTGTCCCTCTTAAGTTTAGATCAACATGCTTATGCGTAAACATACGCGTAAACATGAGATATGCGTAAACATTGTCTTAAGCGTAACGTCATACGCGTAGGTTTTGCATAGGCGTAGGAAATCCTACTCGTAAGGTAAACTTACGCATAAGTTGAGGTTCATACGAGTAACATTCCAAGCTACTCGTAACTGGACTGAAGATGACCCTTAGGCGTAGAAAACTAGGGTTTTGACCCAGTTGACCATTTTCCGGCGAGATTCCGACCATATTTTCCGTTCAACTTCATAATAACCTAGAAAAAACATGAGAAATGCTTCATTTAGCCCAGTTTGACCACAGTTTGACCATAAGAACGAATGACCAGATGACCACTTTATTTCACGGATTGGTACCAAATAAGTCATAAAAATAGGTACAAACAAAACTGTTTGGACATGATGAGAACACAAGACAGATTTTTGTTAACATGATAAAGCAAGAGACTTTTTGGACCAAAAAAGGATACTATACTTGTATAAAAACTGTTTACCAACAAAGTAGGAAAAAAAATTTCCGGATGCAGAAAAATGGTCTAAAAACAGCTTAACACAGTATACGAAACCACAATAAATCAACAAACAATGTAACCATGGCTCTATACCACTTGTAGGACCGTGAATACATATGATTTATGTGGTTTTGGGAGGCCTAGGTTGGTGTAAGAAGATGAAGAGATTCATCTTCTTAGAGAGAGAAAGTAGTGAGAGGGAGGAGAAACAAAGATAACTTTTATTAGATAAACCAAACACTACACTAACCAAATGATTAACCTCACCCCTCATGGAGAGTCATGAGGGGTATTTATAGGCTCATCCAACTATTACTTTGCCACTTAAACGATACTAGTCCCTGAGGGCAAAGTATACTACACATCTAGTCCAATTCACGTAAGTGACGTTATCTTTATAAAAAAGCGAGGCTAACACTCCCAAACCAAGGAATCCTTGCTTCATAGTTATAACATATAGACAACCTCAAAAACTAGAAAACAAAACCATTGTAATGACAAGAACACCAATTGACGATTAAAGTATAATAAAACCTTAAATAATTAAGGTTTGATAAAAACGCATCACACCATCTCTCTAACCGTCGTCCATCATAACAACATATCAACACATAAATTCAGGTTCAACATCGTTAAAACGTAAAGCAACCGTGTGTGAACAATTAACGATCATGTTTTAGTATTTGCATGAACATATATTGCATCATGTTTTAGTATTTGCCTACTGATGTTGCATATATGCATGAACTTATATTGCATCATATCATATGCATACATTTCCTATTGATGTTGCATATTGCCTACTAACGTTCCATGATTCATGTTAGACAGATGTTGTTTGATTAAGTCCTTTTATAAGACTCTATATTTTGAAGTTATATTCACTTGAACTTGAATTAAAATGATGTGTATTAGTAAGTTATTGTTAATGAGTTTATAAATGGTGTAAGTTTGAGGTGAAATCATGAGTGTTTGACAAAGGTACATTTTGAGTCAAAAGCATTTCACGAACTAGTCATATTGTTCAAGTTAGGTGTTAAACTTAGTCTGAAACATGGTTTAAAGCTTTGGTAACAATTTGGGTGCGAGAAAGTTAAAATCAAGCTTAGATTTAAAGCTTAGTTTGTGAAAAGGGGTCAAATCATGAAATAGGTAATCTTGGATAAATTTAAAAGGACTTATGGTTCATATGCAACTTATGCAACAAACAAATTATGTGAGTTTAACTACTAAGTTTAAGAAATCAAAATCTGTAATATGTAAATGGTACAAACCCGAACCCGACTTGACCCGACCCATTTTGACCCAAACATATTTGACCCGAACCCGACTAACCCAACCTCAATTAGGGTCGGGTTTGGGAATGTTATTTCTAGCCTCGACCCAATTTGGACCCGACCCGTTTGACCTGAACCCGACCAACCCGACCCAATTAATACCGCTACTGATAACTAACAGTAAGTGTATATCATCTAGTTTAATTTCTTATACGAACTTAAGTCAAAGTAAGCTATTGTGGTTAGGGATGGACTTAGATTTTTCAGAAGGGTGTTGCACAAAATTATTGTCATAACTAATGTTACACCGTAAGAAACGAAAGCAGCAAAAAACTTGTGGGGGTTGCACATACCATAAAGAGACAGTTTTAAAATGTTGTTGCATTTTGTGACCTAAAATCGGGTGCAACCCATGTCAAACCCGACACCCTTGTAGGTCCGATCCTGATTGTGGTTTAAGATGGAAATCAATAGTAATTTGAATAAGTTTATAGCTAACAACAACGTGGTCAACCCCAAACTCCACTTTTTTGCTTAATAATCTTAAGAGGTGTTGTTAATAAAAAATTCCACCTTTCTTGCTTGTGAAATTGTTAGTGCAAATATGAGGATATTTAAACAAAATAGTCTCTTGTATTTTAATAATTACAAACATGTAACTTGTAATACATAATGTAAAATGTGCAAGTTACTCGTAATCATAAATCGTTAAAGCAAATATTCATCAACACTTCTCGACGTCTCGAGACTTCTCATGCTTCAACAGAGGTTCGAATATGTTTTTTATGTTGCACTGTGATTAAACCATTTAACAAACCATTGAGAATGTCTAAAATATATTTTGTAGTCATTAAGTAGTTACAATCTCAATTATTCTTTTCCGAACCACATTTTACATTTCATACAAGGTATAGACATGATTATACAAACTAGGCTAATAATCAAAGTTGCAATTATTTCATATTCATTGCATCAATATACTTTCATCATTTTGTAAAATCTTTTGCATTATTTTATACAATCTTACATGTTTTTATAAATTTTCACAAAAGTTTTATTTACTTTCGTTTAAACAAATTACCTTCATTAAAAAAAAATGTTTTAATACCACATTTGATCAACTATACAGAATCTCCCCTTTGGGAATAAATTCAAACTTGATACTGCATGAAAAAATGAATTAGCTATTTTGGTAACTAGACAGATACCCGCACAAAACGACGGTTTATAGCAGCAAATAATTAATTTGCGTACTTTGTAGTTCTGGTGTGACCGTTGATGCAACATTTACGAGTTCAGTTTGTAGTTATAGTGAGAAAATAGTTTATGGTTTATTAACGGAAAAAGATAAAAGTTTGAGGATGAAACAATATTTTTAATATTAATTTAATGGTGGATGTGGTAACCATTTTCAATCAAGGGTATTATATGATTTACACATTACACAAATTTAAGAACTTTAAGTTTAAGAAAAATTTATATATGCCTTATAAGTAGTATAGTATAGATAGTAGATAAAATTGTATTAAATTATTAATATTGTTTATCTGTTGTCATAATTTCGTTCAGTGTTTGTTATGTAGTAAAGTTAATTTTAGTCTAATGTTTGTTATGCAGTAAAGATATATAATACTTCCATGTATAAGTTGCATTAAATTTTTAAGTTTTCAAAATTTTTAAGAATGAAAGATTCAAGAAAAAGGGATGCACCCTTTATATAGGGGCTTTTGCATATATATCCTTCCGAAAATGCAAAATTGCATATATATCCAAAGCATGCATAAAAACCATTGTAAAATGTGCATAAAAAACTTGTACAAAGGATATATATGCAATTATTCACTTTGGGAGAGATATATATGCATTTTTGCCCTTTATATATAGTAAAAACGAGTGTGGAAACCCGCGCGATGCAGCGGGATTGGCTTAAAAGGACTTACTTTGTAGCGACACGTAAACCTTAGGGACTAATTTTGCCAGGTTGCTATAGTTAGCAATTAATGCTACAGGACTTACCTTGCAACGTCGCTTAAACCTTAGGGACTATTTTTGCCAGATTGCTATAGATTGCAATTAATGATGCAGGACTTATTTTGCAACGCCACTTGAACCTCAGGGACTATTTTTGCCAACTTGCGAAATTTAGCAATTAATGTTTCGCAAATCAGTTTTTGACAAATGGCATGTGAAGGAATCATGTCCTGCCTTTTAGTTAATACGAGTGTGGAAACCCGCGCGATGCAGCGGGATTGGATTCAAAGGACTTACTTTGTAGCGACACTTAAACCTTAGGGACTAATTTTGCCAGGTTGCTATAGTTAGCAATTAATTCTACAGGACTTACCTTGCAACGTCGCTTACACCTTAGGGACTATTTTTGCCAGATTGCTATAGATAGCAATTAATGATGCATGACTTATTTTGCAGCGCCACTTGAACCTCAGGGACTGTTTTTGACAACTTGTGAAGCTTAGCATTTAATCTACAGGACTTACCTTGCAACGTCGCTTACACCTTAGGGACTATTTTTGCCAGATTGCTATAGATAGCAATTAATGATGCAGGACTTATTTTGCAGCGCCACTTGAACCCCAGTGACTGTTTTTGCCAACTTGTGAAACTTAGCATTTAATGTTTGGCAAATCAGAAGTCGACACATGGCTTGTGAAGAGCTAATGTCTTGCTCTATAGTGATATTAGATAATATATAATAATCCAAAACCAAAGAAGAAAACATCCACATGTGTTATTCTATTAAACCTCATAATCTTATTTTTAGCAAGACTCATTCACTTAAGCAAGTGATTCAGATTTGAGTTTACTTAGTTTACTTAATTTTATAAACTTTTACAAAAGTTCTACTTACCTTTTGTTCGAACAAATTACTTTCATTAAAACAAAATGTTTTAATCCCACATTCGACCAATTAGGTAGAATCTTCCCTTTTGGAAAACACTTTAAATGTGATCTTGCATGAAAAATGTCGATTAGCCATTTTTGCAATAATCCAAAACCAAATAGATAAGTATCAAAATTGTTATTGCGTGAAAAAGACAATTAGCCATTTTGGGAGTTTATGTGCTTAACAATTAAGGTAATCATCTACCACTTTAGGCTGGGCACACTCGTGACCCAGGTCATCAGGTGCCACATCAGCTTTCTCTCTCCGACGACCAGACACGACTAGGGGTGGCAATTCGGGTCGGGTTCGTGTTGGCGGGTTCGGGTTGTCAGGTTGGCGGGTCAGAAAATCCCAACCCAAACCTGACCTATTTAAATCATCGGGTCAGCTATGTCAACCCTAACCTGTTTAGACATAACCCGAACCTAACCCATTTAACCCGTATATATACTTGGGTTGACGGGTTAAATAGATTACATGGGTTGAATATGTTAAACAGGTTGAATCGGTTCAGCGGGTTTCGGGTTGACCCATTTAACCCTTTTTATACACAAAAGTTGGCACATTACACGAGTTAAACAGGTTGTTGGGTTGACCTGTTTTGCACATTTAACCCGCATAATAAAATATAAATAATTTTAAGTTTATGAAAAAAATCTTAAACAAGTTGGCAGGTCGACCCGCTTATTTTATTCTCAACCCGAACCTGACCTGTTTAATAAACGGGTTAGATAGGTTGACCAAAACCTGACCCGAAATCTATTTAGCACAACCCGAACCTGTTAATTTTCGTGTCGGTTTCAGGTCGGGTTTCGTGTCGGGCCAGAAATTGCCACCCCTAGACACGACCAAGTTGTCACAGTCGATGGCCGACATTTTTTAAAATTTTTTAATTCAAACATTTTAAACAACAAATTTAAAATTCATTAAAATAAAAACATTACAATATATTAAAAATTAAAACGATACGAAATACATAAATCATAAATCTTAATCTGAATACTCCCTGCATGCAGAATCATACGAAGGAGACCGATAACTGGCAAATTCCTCGATGCGAGCCAAACGTTCCTCGTCTAGCAGAGGTTGCCCAAAAAATCTAGCAGACGAATTGTGTTTGAAATTGTGTGTTTAGAAGTGTGTTTGATGTTGGTATTTATAGGATGTGAAAAGTGGTAAAGTTTTAAAAAAAAAAAGTTTTTTTTTTTTTTTTTTTTTTTTTTTTTTTTTTTTTTTTTTTTAGCGGTAACAATTGTAAAAAGTGGTAAAAGATTGTGTTTGAAATCGGTTGAAATTACAACCGATATGCATATTTTTGTGGCTCGACTGACTTGACGACCCAACATTCACAGTGGACTCGACCGATTTGAAAATCGGTCGTCTTGTGAAATTTGTGTTGACCGACCGATCATTTAACGTCCACTGCGTCCAGCCTTAGCCCATCAATTTTCCCATGCATCAATAGAAAGGATTCTAAACGAAAAATGAGTACCATTCAAAACGGACCTAGAATGGCTATATGAGATCCGACGGATCTTTATGAAACTACAAATATTTAATAAATCCATCCTTATGATGGGATCCAAATGTTACGAATTCCGCATACATTTTGTGTTACGCCCGCGGTGCAACGCTCGGTTTGGGACAACAAGAGGACAAGGAATGCGCCTAGTTGGCACCAGGACTTTGTGATGGGTTGAGATAAACATCACAACTATCTGTGTTTAGGATAAATGTTTAGGAAACGTGTTTAGGATAAATGTTTAAGAAACGTGTTTGTGTCGTATTAGGATAAGTACTTTGTGTTTGTTTAGGTTATCTCTTAGTGAGTTTTTAAACTCATCGTATCAATGAAATCAGTAAGTTTTGTCAAATAATTCTCTGCATCTTCTCCTCTAATTCTTAGGAGCCCGCACACGCTAAAAGTTGTGCTACTATCGATACGAGTAGGTCGTATCAATTGGTGCTTTCATTGCTCATGGAGGAAAACGCCATAAGGTTACTGCTCAAGGAGCAGTCGGACGGGTTTCAGGCACAGTTTGCGGCATTGCACGCAGAACTGCAAGCGACCAAGGGTTTGGTACAGGCGCGACATGGAGGTGGGGGTGATCCCGGATCGCTATTACCATGGTCCATGCGATTGGACGTGCCAAAGTTCAATGGGGCTGATCCGGAGAGTTGGATATTCGCTATTAACGAATATTTTGCACTCTTAGCAACACCAGATGAACAGCGGCTCCGGGTTGTCGGGTTCTATCTCGAAGGTGACGCAGCGGAGTGGTTCCGCTGGATGACTCGCAACAAGCTGGTGACCAGTTGGGAGGGGTTTTTGGATAGTGTTCGCAACCGTTTTGGCCCATCAAAGTACGAGGATCCGCAAAGGGTTCTTTCTAAGCTGTTACAACTAGGGACGGTAGCACAGTATCAAGGTGAGTTTGAAAAACTCATGAATCGTGTCACGGAGATTTCGGAAAATCTGCTTATCTCCTTCTACATATCCGGTCTTAAACCAACTATACAACGCGAACTCCTTGTCGCCAAACCTACAACGCTAGGTGATGCGTTTTCCTTGGCTCGTATTACTGAAGCACGGTTGGAAGATCAGGCGTCGGCATCGGTTACCACAACTAAACCCACTGCTAGTATTGTCACTCAAAAACAGTTTATACCTCGTGTTACGGTGACGCAACCTGATACGGGTAAACCACCCTTGTTACCCACTCCTACTCAAACTAATGCTACTAAGCCACTTGCTATCAAGTGGATATCCCCGGCTGAGCGCCAAGAACGACTCAACAAAGGGTTGTGTTTCAATTGTGATAACAGGTGGGTGCGGGGCCATAAGTGTCCTGGAAAGTTTCTTTTGTTGATGGCTGATGACGGGGACGAAACGGGTCAGGAACCAGAGGCGGATGTGGTCGAGGCAGTAGAAAGCGGTGATATCTCCATACTTAATTCTCTGGTTGGTCACGGAAGTCCTCGTTCTCTACAGCTCTGGGGAACGATTGGGTCAGGTAATGTACATGTTCTCATTGATAATGGTAGTACCCATAACTTTGTCCGACCCGATGTAGTTGAAAGGATGTGTTTGCCAATCAAGGCGAGAAATGCTTTTAAAGTTTATATTGGTAGTGGGGAAACATTGTTGTGTGAGAGTTTATGTGCACAAGTAACAATTCGAATGCAAGGGTTAACGATTGAGGTAGACTTGTACGTCTTACCTATGCAGGGTCCTGATGTGGTGCTTGGTATTCAGTGGTTACAAAAGCTAGAAAAGGTTACACATGACTATGCCCAACAGACAATGGAGTTTACTCTTGTTAATACCACGTACACGTTGAAAGGGGACGAATTATTACGCATGAAGAAAATCAGTCTTCGACATATGCAAGCCTTGTTGGAGTCCGAGGAGGTTTATGGGGTATATGAGTTTCACAGCTTACCAATGGAGGTGGATGAGCCAGCTGCTACGGATGTGGCTACAGAGTCGGAGCATCCCGAATTAAATCAACTCTTGACAAGGTTTGATTCTCTCTTCCAGGTACCCATGACCCTTCCACCGCACCGAGTGATCGATCATCGAATTCATTTATTACCAAACACCAAGCCCGTCAACGTTCGACCCTATCGGTACCCGCACTATCAGAAAGGCGAGATGGAAAAGCTAGTTACTGATATGTTGAGCCAAGGTATAATTCGCTACAGTCAAAGCCCATTTTCTTCCCCAGTATTGTTGGTTAAAAAAAAGGATGGGAGCTATCGTTTTTGTGTGGATTACCGGGCATAAAATGATGTTACAGTGAAAGATAAATTTCCCATTCCTACGGCTGATGAGATGTTCGATGAACTCGGGGGTGCGGTTATTTTTACTAAGTTGGATTTACGCGCTGGGTACCATCAAATTCGTGTTCATGAGCGGGATGTGTACAAGACGGCGTTCCGCACACATGATGGCCATTATGAATTTTTGGTCATGTTATTCGGCCTTACTAATGCTCCTTCCATGTTCCAAGCAACAATGAATCGGTTGTTCTCTTCCTATTTGCGTAAATTCGTCATTGTTTTTTTTGATGATATTTTAATCTATAGTACCACACTTAATGCACATTTGGAACATTTGGAATGTGTCTTTCAACGCTTACAGGAACATCAATTTTATGTGAAGCGATCCAAGTGCGTGTTTGGGGCCGCCTCACTCGAGTACTTAGGGCATATTATCTCGGGACAGGGCGTGGAGATGGATCCGAAAAAGATCACGGCTGTTATGGAATGGCCTGTACCTAAAACACAAAGGCAGGTACGGGGATTTTTGGGGTTAGCCGGTTATTATCGACGGTTCATTCAGGGATATGCAATTGTAGCTGCGCCACTAACAGATCTGTTACGAAAGGACGGATTCAAATGGGGGGAGAAGGAGGCTTTAGCATTTGAGACGCTGAAAACTCGGTTGTCCACAACTCCATTGTTGAGTCTGCCAAATTTCGACCAACAGTTTGTTATTGAAGCGGATGCATCGGATGACGGGGTAGGGGCGGTGTTGATCCAAAATGCTCGACCCATTAGTTTTTTCAGCCGTAAACTTGGACCTCGGATGCGTGTGGCTGCCACTTATCAAAAAGAGTTGTTTGCTATTGTGGAGGCGGTTTATAAATGGCGGCAATATTTGGTCGGGCGACGATTTACGATACGTACGGATCACAAAATTATAAGGGATCTTATGCAACAAGTCATTCTTACTCCACTCCAACAAAAATATGTGCGAAAATTAATGGGATTTGATTTTTCTATCGAATATAAGCCGGGTGTGTCCAATCAGGCTGCGGATGCTCTATCCAGGATGTTTGAGGATGACGAGCAGGTCATGGCTGCCTTCATGGCTTTGAGTCAACCGGTGCTTGGGCTGCTTGACGATTTAAGGAAAGAAAACGAGTCTCTGGAGGAGTTAAAAAGTTTACATCAGAAATTGGATAGCGGTGATGGACCAGTGGGATTCCGACGTGAGAATGGGTTGTTAATTTACCAAGACCGTTACTATCTGGGGCACGCGTCGCAATTGAAATTGTTACTGTTAAAGGAATTTCATGAAACTCCTAGCGCGGGGCATGGTGGAGTTAAAAAAATGATGGTGGGTTTGGCTGCTTTATTCTATTGGACTGGGATGCGTAAGTCGGTGGAAGATTTTATTAAACAATGCCTTGTTTGTCAACAAACAAAGTACTCGACTCAAGCTCTTGGTGGATACTTACAGCCTTTGCCGACTCCTACGGCTGTATGGGAGGATGTTTCTATGGACTTTATCACCGGTTTGCCCATGTCCAAAGGATTCACGGTTATTCTGGTTGTGGTAGATCGTTTCACGAAGTATGCACATTTTGGAACATTACCCACGAGCTTCAATGCTCATAAAGTTGCTGAGGTGTTTTTGGAAATTGTCATTAAACATCATGGATTACCTAAGACCATCGTGTCGGATCGTGACCCTATTTTTGTTAGCCAATTTTGGAAACAGTTATTTCATTTGAGTGGCACGCAATTGAACCATAGTACGGCTTATCACCCTCAAACGGATGGGCAAACCGAGGTTGTTAATCGAGGGTTGGAGCAATATTTGCGGGCCATGGTGTCGACACGACCCCAAAATTGGGCTCGTTTGTTACCTTGGGCGGAGTACTGTTATAATACTAGTTATCACAGTAGTATTAAGATGTCGCCCTTTCAAGCATTGTATGGTAGAATGCCGTTATCAGTTGTTCCATATCCACCAGGTGCTTCTAAGGTGGCGGCTATAGAAGACTTGTTAGTGGAGCGGGATGAGTTGTTGAGGCAACTCAAAAGTAATTTATTGGCAGCCAAGGAACGCATGGAACTGAAGGCCAATCAGAGGCGTCGGGACGTTGAGTTTAAGGTGGGAGATATGGTACTTGTGAAGCTTCAACCGTATCGACAACTGACATTGGCTAAGCGACTTTCTAACAAGCTAGCTAAAAGGTATTACGGTCCGTATGAGGTGGTGGAACGCATTGGTAAGGTGGCTTATCGTCTTGCACTTCCTGCTACGAGTAAGATACACCCTGTATTTCACGTGTCCATTCTTAAGGCTTTCTTAGGCAAAGCGGACGAATCTGTGACGAAATTACCTGAAGAAGTTCATGATGGTCGGCCTAGGGAGCAACCCGTAGCCGTGTGTGATTCACGTGAAGTATTGCAGAATGGGAAACCAATTCAACAGGTTTTGGTGCAGTGGGATAACGGATCGCCAGAAGAGGCCACTTGGGAATGCTTGTCGGATTTTCAGAATGCCTATCCAGATTATAACCTTGAGGACAAGGTTGTTTTTGAAGAAAGGGGGAATGTTACGCCCGCGGTGCAACGCTCGGTTCGGGACAACAAGAGGACAAGGAATGCGCCTAGTTGGCACCAGGACTTTGTGATGGGTTGAGATAAACATCACAACTATCTGTGTTTAGGATAAATGTTTAGGAAACGTGTTTAGGATAAATGTTTAAGAAACGTGTTTGTGTCGTATTAGGATAAGTACTTTGTGTTTGTTTAGGTTATCTCTTAGTGAGTATTTAAACTCATCGTATCAATGAAATCAGTAAGTTTTGTCAAATAATTCTCTGCATCTTCTCCTCTAATTCTTAGGAGCCCGCACACGCTAAAAGTTGTGCTACTATCGATACGAGTAGGTCGTATCATTTTGCCTATTTAAGCCACCATTTTGCATATATTTTATTTTACTTCTTGCAAATATTTTTCAAGCTTTTGTAATGTCACTTAACACATTCTCTAGTTTTAAAAACCAACTTTAACCTTTGATCATAATACCAATATTTTTCAAGCTTTTGCAATGTCACTTAACACATTCTCTAGTTTTAAAAACCCTCTTTAACCTTTGATCATAATGCCTATAACTCTCATTTATTGAAAGCAAATTATCACGTAATGATCAATCATAACAAGCTTAAAGTTCTTGTCATCCTTGTCCACCAAAAGCACACTTGCATATGATGATCCACCATAACAAGATTAGAGCTCTTGTCATCTTCATTCATTGAAGGCTTCTTATTACAAAAAAGTTTATACATATCAAGCTTAGATTTCTTGATATTTAGATTAGGCATTCATGTCTATTAGACACTTATGTCTTGGATCATTATTATACACTACCATGTATCATCACTGTACAACATCTTGTATCACCTGCTATACACAAACTAGAGGTTAGATGGTTTATTTGTTTAGGCCTTAAAACACAAGGGTAATAGGTTTTGTGTGTTTATGTCTTAAAACACAAGAGTAAAAGGTTTGTTACGTTGGACCATAAAATATAACGGGTTTGGTTGCACCTGAAGAAGATTTTGATATCTAGCTTAGTATCTGTAAACATTGTTAGCGACGTTGTAAGTTTTTTTTTCGCCGACAAGAGAGCTTGTTGACTTAGTGAAGTAACTCTCGAGTAGAAAACTCGAGGAGTGGAGTTGGGTAAAGAGGAGCTTCCTGACCGAACCACTATAAACCATTGTGTCAGGTTTGATCTTTCTTTTACTTATTACTTTGTGTTTTATTTGCATTATGTTTATATATGTGTTGTGGCGATATTTTTTTATGCTTTCTACTATCATTATAATTGTAGAATTATTATTATCAATTACGATATTGCATCACACTTGATCATTTATTTGATACGAGAAATTTAAATTTTTAAATAGAAGTGTATTCACCCATTTACATTTTCCATAGAAACCAATGAAGAGACTAATTTAAAAGATGATAGTTTAACATTATTTAGAGGTGTTGTAGCAAAATTTAAACGGTATAGGTCACGAACATTACGCCACCATTTACGGGTTAAGTTCGTCTAAAATTCCATATTATAGGAGACTTGTGGTTTTGATTAGCCAATAAATAATTGGCTGCTTTAATTTTAACAAGAGGAAATCTGTGGTTCTAAAAGATGGATAAGGAGAAAAAATACTGCTTTCTAAGTTATTTCTAAATTCTATATAGATACTTTTCGCTCATTATGAAAAAGAAGTTCTTGATGTTAGTATTTAATTATGATATGATCGATCTTAACTATTAAAGCAACAAAGATTCTTAGTTTTAAGCTCTAAGACAATTTTTAATCACTAAAACAAGATATGATGGTACGTACCCATCGCTATAACTACAGGTATAACGTTTTTTTGCCAACTTCTGACCATGCACAAACCTAGCTAGGACCATACATATTTAGCTTTGTCGGAATTGTATTTAATCAAAGGCATGGAAGTACATAAAATGTGTTATTTCATCTTAATTTCGAAATCTTCAAACTAGGGTCTATAAGAAAATTCTGCTTTGTATTCTAAATTTTAACAAGCTAACGAGAAAACATGCAAAGTCACGTTTTTGGATCTGAAATTGAGATTTCTTTGTATTATGTGCATTGTCACATGAAATGAATAAACTTTATTTATTTTGACTAAAAGCCAACTAAACGAAGAAGGCACTTTTTACAAAAATAAATTAACTTAAACGATGATATTTTCTCGGACAATGATCCTCTCAAGTTGTAAGCACAACTTGACTCAATTAGGTGCATTATGAGCCTATTTTCTCATATACAAAAAGTTGTCATCTAGTGACAAGAAATGGTGCCATTAAAAGTAAAAGAAGTGTCACTAAAAAAAATATATATCACCATAATTCCATAAGTATGAAGAAGAGTTACTATAATTTTTATGTACTTCTCTCACATATGAAAAAATAGGTAGAAGTTCAATAATTAAAAGTTTATTTATAATGACACAAAATAAGTGTGAATGGATAGAGTGTATTTAGTTGATAAAAAATACTTTATTTTTCTCGTAAACGTTTCATGTAAAAATATTAAAAAAAAATAAAAAAACAGCAAACCCATTTAGTTACAAATTTTTGAGAAAATTTCTAAAATAATGAAAATCTCATTTCTTAAATTTTTAACTTAAAATCTCAAAAGTCTAATTTACCATTTTGTACATTGCTCTCTCACTAGAAAATGAAAAAAGTAACACCATCTAAACGGGTTTTTTAAAATACTTAAATATTTTCTAGAGAAGAAAAAAGTATTTCATTCTCAAAAAGACTAATAATGAAAAGTGAGAAAATTTCTCGGAAACTAAACGCAACCATATTTTTTGCTTTTCGTGACACTTTGTTTATAAAAAGTGTCATTAAATCTCAAAAAACTTTATACTTTGCAACTTTTTAAAAAGTCTCGCTAAAAAGTTAGATTCAATAACACTTTAATATGTCATTAGAACCTCTATCACTAAATGTCTATTTTGTTTGTTGAACAAGAAAACCTTTAGGGTGTGTTTGTTAAAGCTTATATGTGGCTTATGAGCTTATTTGTTTTTCGGCTTATATATCATAAGCTTCAATTTTCTGACTTATTTGGACATTTGTGGGATTATATAAGTTTATTCCACAAGTTTCTAAATAAGCAGAAAAGTTAGAACTTTTGATATATAAGCCGAAATCAAATAAGCTTATAAGCCCATATATAAGTTTAAACAAACACCCCCTTAATGTAGCCAAAAACTAAAGTATATGGAAAGCCTTTTTCTGTAATAACTTTGGCAGTATTAGGTTGGGTGAAAATCATGAAATAATAACAAAGTTTGAGATTTGTTCCAATTTAGTTAATATAACTTTATTTTGATTACAAAAACAGCTCAAAGTTTCAATAGCGTATCATTGTTGTATAATTTTTATGTTTTAGTGACCTAGATAGAACACTTCTCAAACTTTGTTATTATTTCGTGACTTATTTACTTTTCAAAGTTGCCTAAATTGGTTGTACACAAAGTTGGTTAAAAGTCGTTATATTCATGGGTCGGTATTTATTAATACTGTACAATTTAACAATGCATGTATAAATGCATTAAACATAGTCATTTTGCATATTTGCAAAATAATAAAACAAAAATGAAAGTTTAATGGTTTTTATGTAATATGAAGTTTGAGTGATTATATTAAAACATTCATGAAATTGGTTACTACAGTATTAGATAACATTTTTCCTATTGGGTTTGTATCACTAATGAGAAAAAATAGAAAATACCGACACGCACAAAATATTTCCGTTTTTATCAAGCAGCCACAATGTAACGTTGAAATGTGGTACAGAAAAAGAAAATGGTATATATGGCCAAAACGATGATTTAATTAGGGTTGGTTAAGTGGATGATGATGCAAGAAGAAAAAAAAATAAAAAAATGGTGGTGTATTGTGGTACAAGATAGTGTACCTAATACTTGAATCCCATGATGGGAAGTGTTTCACATTATTTGAAAGTGACAACAATTGGTCATTTATTATTTTTTATGCAAATTGAGAAGTTATGACGAATTTTCTGCAAGTTCATGCTTAAAAGTAACGAGTGCCACTACTTGAGTTTAAGCATTATAGAAAAGATTGATAGTGGTAAGAACATTTTCTGATGAATTTTCTTAAGAAGCATATATGCGATCGACGCGTGGCATGGAGTTTAGATGCATCAACCTGAGAAAACCCTAAGGTGATTGAGAATTTGACGAGCTGTTTTTTTTTTAAAAAAAAAAAAAAAAAAAAAAAAAAAAAAAAAAAAACAAAAACAGTATGCATAGGAGAGTTGTGTCACTAAATATGCAAAAAGCCTAAAATACTATATAAAATATTAGTGATACAATAGACCTGACTCTGTAGCAAGGTTTATAAATTATTTCATTGTAATATGATATTTAAGTTGAAGAATATTTGAGGGTTCGTGTATTTTGTTTTTGTTAACTACCTCATTTCTTTTGGAGTTTTGGTGAAATATGGCATCTTTAGAAAAGACGTGTTGGTTCAAATATGCATCCCTTAAAAAAGACAACTTTTTCTTAGAAGCTAGATTGTGTTTTGTATGCGTTCATTTAGCATAGGCTATCGATAGACATTGAAGTGTGTACCATGTTTTGGCACAAAACTGTAGCAAATATCAAATCAGTTTCTTTCAATGATTTACAAGAACCCAATAGAGTTATTCTAATATTCCTTGACTTGTGAAATTTCAAATTAATTATATTCTTGACTTCTTGTAAATGAATTATGGTTATTGCTTTAAATAGTGCGAGTTTTATAAGATTCTTTAAAATCTGAAAATCCATATTTAAACGGGTAAGATCATATCATCTTACATGCCTTTTTTATTTTATCTTTTTATTATTTTTTTTATTATTATTTTTGGATAAATATCGTATACATAATGAAAAAAAAAAAATTAATCGAACTTTGTTTCAATCCTAACTAAATTAAAGTCTTTGAGATAATGAAAGGCACGTTATTGTAGTACTCGTAATGGTTTTATTAATATATACACAATTAGGCATTAGCAATAATTAATCTTTATGCAAACCAAAGAGACCACATATCCCACTATAGAAATAAAATATGTAATGTTTCTATTCATGAAACTTGATATGATCAAATTCAAAGAAGATATTATAAATTGCACTGTTTTCTTTACTATTGAAATAGTACACAGATCACGACGAAATTAAAAGATGAGAGGTAACGTTATCCATGTAGAACCAATGATATTTTGAGGTTAGAGTGTGAGTGATAATTGAAAGATCGATGAGTAAGAGCACACAGAAAAGAGGACGTAGGGTTGGTTTAAGTGGAAGATGATGATTGATGAGAGATTATAGAGGAAACGAGTGTGGAAACCTGCGCGATGCAGCGGGATTGACTTCAAAGGACTTACTTTGTAGCGACACTTAAACTTTAGGGACTAATTTTGCCAGGTTGCTATAGTTAGCAATTAATTCTCCAGGACTTACCTTGCAACGTCGCTTAAACCTTAGGGACTATTTTTGCCAGATTGCTATAGATAGCAATTAATGATGCAAGACTTATTTTGCAACGCCACTTGAACCTCAGGGACTGTTTTTGCCAAGTTGTGAAACTTAGCATTTAATGCTTGTGTTTGTGAAGCAACCATGTACGCTTTTTAATATATAGATACAATATGGTGATGTCGTTTGGTACAAGTGACCGACTTATTAGTGTTGGAAATTTAGTTTAGAGTTAATAAAGAGTGTCCTTGTGGTTTTACCCAAAGTTGCATGTTTCGGTATTAACTCTCAAAAAAGTACACCAGTCATTTTTATGGTTTTTATTTTGCGTTGACCGGCCCTTTGACCAAACGGGCGTTAATTTTGAGTGTTATCTCTGGTCACGTAATCGTCATGTGAGTGGCAAATCTGTCCATTTTCGCTTCTAACCCACATGGACGATCCTTGTTACACCTTCAGAAAGTCAGGTTATACCCAAAGTTAAAACCCAACCAAACTAAACACACAATTAAAACACAAATTAAAACCCCAACCAACCCCCAATTACCCCAAAACAGACAATTGAACTAAATTAACCCAACCACAATTTTCATTCGCTACACACCAACCCAAACCAACCCAATCACTAACTGTTGGAGAAAATGATAAGGGCAAGACTTTATTTATTGAGGCTAATCATTCATCGAAAAAGGATTGGTCAAAAGTGGTATTGAATGATGAAATCTTTGAGGAAGTTCTTGCTAAATTTGGTGATGAAGATAAGGCTAAATATGGTTGTTATAAGAACATAGGCGAAGAGAAGATAAATTAGATACTTGAATGATTGAGGAAAAAAGCTTACAATGAAGTGCCTATCGGTGGTAGTGGTGGGATTTCTATTCCTACCTCTGGAAGTGGAAGTGGATGCGGGAATGACCTCATTGTAATGACAAAAAGAGGGAGGGGAAGGACTAGAAAATACAGTCCAATACCTAATCTGAGTACAACGACACCAAAAAGGAAGAGGGGAAGACCTATTAGCAGCGGAAGGAAGCAACAACATGCCGATGTTGGTATGTTAATGTTTTATAGTTCCTTTAGATGTCATTTAATTTTGTTTAAATTAGATGGTAAAATCCGTTACATCTAATAAACAGAGTATTATATGCTGATAGTGAGTGGCATGATTGGTTGAATGATTTGGAAGGCTACTATTGAGTGTCATGATTGGTAGGTTTAGAATAAACAGACTATTATATGCTGATAGTGAGTTTTGGTGCTTACTTTGGTGTTTGAAGTTGGGAAAATGGTTTATTCAAATGGCTTTGTAATCTGGGGATGAACTTCTTTACTTCTTTTTCTTATTCACTAAATGGGTCTGGATGAGATAGTTTAGTTGAGTATAAAATGGTAGTTAGGTCTAGTAATCCTCATAAGGAAGGTTTCCTCAATTGTGTGTATCCCATAAGGAAGGTTTCCTGTCAGTTGTTAGTTTTGACTTTCAGTATTTTGTTTCATGTTCTGTGGTGCCCTGTCCAGCCTGTTTGCTTGTCTTGACTTGCAGGCTTGTTGATTGTCATGATATAGAAGACTGTTTGTCTATGCACCACTATTATGCATATACTAGTGTGTCCCTCTTTGATTTCATTTAAACAAGACTGCAAGTGAGTGTATACGAGAGTAAACAAAACTATATGGGATATAAGACGATCATAGGTGAAAATCTGAATGAGGTTTGTGATATCTGGATAGCAGGCTAACAAATCTTGAATATTTGTTTAAACAAGCAATAAAGGAAAGAGAATGGAATAAAGTTAAAAAGTATTCAAGCTTTTATGATTGTAAATACTGTTTTTGAAGTTTGTATTACAGTTTGGCTCTTGAATTATTTTTGCAGATCAAATCCAAAGGAAAGTCAACCCCGCTTGAAGTGATCATTCTAGATGACACTGAATCTGACACTGATGATATTGTAGCTTATTGTTGGGTCAGTGAATTCCCAAACTTCCTGAAACAAGGATTTGAAGATAAAATAACCTAAGTGTTTAATGACCTTAAACACACGCAAGTCACTAAATGAACAGTTATTCAGTGAGTCGTCTTTAAGAAGCTCAGGACAAGCCTAAGAAGAAAGGTTTTACATTCAGTAAGTCGGGACTCAGTGAATGATACCTGAGCCAAAGAAGAAGATGATGGATTCAATGAGTAATGACAATAACTCACTGAATCCCGAGACTCCACACCAACTATGAAGACTGAAGACGTAAAGCCTAAAGAGTTGAAGACTGAAGTAAAGGCGGGATAAAGCCAGATAAGTTTGAAGGATAAAAGTGTGTCCTTATCTGTACTTAACCTTAATGGATAAAAGACCAAGAGTGTGTCAACACTGACACTAGGAAAGCAATCATGTTCCTTACTAGAAATTGCTTGTTGTAATAGAGACAAAATACGTAAGGCATTTTGTCATCTGAAGTTTATGCCAGTCTTGTCTTTTATGAAAAAGATTGTATTTCATACTTGTATAAATAGCAGTCATAAGGTGGAGTAAAAGGGTTAAGCTTGTGCACAAAATGCTTAGATATTCACAAGCCCTTTCATTCCTCCAAATACAACTAAGTTCCTGAGGTTAGCTCAGTTGGTTAGCATAGTTGTACTTAAGCTTAGCTTAAGTTTAGTGGAGTACACCATACATTGTCATTCAATCCCAAGTGTTGTTCCGCAAACACTTGGGTAATGTATTCTTTTAGTAACTTTTAATAAGAATATAAACGTTGAAAAACTCTTGTCTATTTTACTTTACGTTTTAACTTGTTAAACTATTTTTTAAACAACATTACTAAGTCATGGAGCTTGGATAGATTAACTTTGTGGTTAATACTAACCAAGTTAAAGGGAACAACACTTATAAAATTGTACCACCACTGATGATGACACTGAACCAGACACTGTGATGATTCATGGGTGCTTCCTAAAAACGTTGCTGACAAGGGTAAGATACCTAAAAGTGAGGTCAAAATCATAAATTGCATAATTGGTTTAAGAGCTCCAAAAGCCAATGTGGGATGTACCAACAGCAGCATGAGAAGGAGGTAGTGAAAATGGTGGTTCTGGCATAGTTACTTTTAGGATTGGTTCTGGCATCTATGGATGCTAAAAACAGTATTTGTATTTAACTTGTATGTACTTTGGTAGTAAGAACATAGTTATGGATTCTCACAATTACCGGTTGTTAAGAACATATGGAACATAGGTGATGGCCAGCATAGAATGATGTCATTACTATGATAACTTTCTGTGATGGGTTTTCACATCAGGAGGAATGGATGTGTTAATACAAATAAGCCGTAAAAACGTTTATTTATATTTTACGATCTTCTAATGTTTTGTCGATAACAAACGTAAAATCATTTTAACGAAACAAATAGAATACGTAAATGATTTGAGTTAATAGTTTTCTAACACACTTACGTTCTCACATAAAACACTAAAACAAGTATAAGTGATTTTATGATTTAGATACATATGTACAACAGCTAGTGTTTACATAATGGGTTAGCATATACTTAAACTAAGTATACTAAAATGGGTAAAAACATGTATATACTAAAATGGGTAAAAACTAGCAAATGGTATTGACCCATAACCCATGGTTTTATATATACCACTTAACCAAGTTCATTGTATCTAGAAAGAAAACCATGGATCAACCCATAACCCATGACCCATGACCCATAACCAAAAATACCCATGGGCAAAGAGGAGCGTTCCACGGATCCCTGGCTTTGTGCTAGCCGGATCCCTTGTGGTAGGGATCCGTGGGATCTGGGGAACAGTAGAGAATTTTCTCTATAAATAGAGAGCCATTTCTTCCTTTCTACTTATCACTTTACACACATACTTTCCCCAAGTATTATAACCCTCTAACCTCAGATCCAAGTGGTCTATGTAGTTTGTCTTTTGTTTTTGTGTGATCTTCTAGGTTCCTCTTAAAGGCGAGATCACCACTTCTTGAAGACGTGCAAGCTCAAGTCCATGAGTTGCCATGCTTCGTCATCATCAAGACAACTAAGGTTCTCTTGTTGATAGTTCTTCCTTTCTCTATAGATATTGGGTTGAAGGCATTAGTGAAGAATGCCGAAAGTGTCAAGATGAAAGCATTAGTGAAAGGTGCTCATCATCCGTGTCAAAGCATTAGTGAAGAATGCTAAAGGTGTCAAGACGAAGGCATTAGTGAAGGGTGCCAAGCGTTATGTCAAAGGCATTAGTGAAGGATGCCGAAGAATCAAATTAAGTCGCATTTGGAAGGAATGCCTAGGTCGTATAATCGATGAGGTGCATCGTTATACATATAAGTATTTGTTTATTTCAAGGATGGTGATATCCTTGAAGATGTTGTAACAAGGAGTGGATCTCCTTGATATTAGGTGTTGTGTTGTGAAGGGTAGTAGTTCCTCCATAGTAATGGAACTAGGTGCTTAGCCTAGTACCTAATAAAGGGTAGGCGACGTTGTGATATGATTAGTTCTCCTTGGTGTGAAAGAACTCGGTGGTTAGCCTAGCACCGTATAAAGGGTAGGCGACGTTGTGTTAGGTGTGGTTGGCCTTGGTGTGAAAGAACTCGGTATTTAGCTTTGTACCGGAAAAAGGTTAAGCGACGTTGTGAAGGCTTCTCCACCATAAGGAGTTGGTGTAGTGCTTACGAACTCTCGAGTAGGTGACTCGGGGAGTCGAGTAGGGCAAGGAAGGTGTCCTTGTAGCCGAACCACTATAAATACTTGTGTCGTGGTGATGTGCTTCTTACTCTTTATCTTTCATTACACGTTTATATATCTATCTATCAACGTCCAACATAAACAACCAAATAGATTGACATAAGTTGATCTAAATATTTAAAAGGAAGTTTTAAATTGGTAAAACTATTCAACCCCCCTTCTAGTTTTCCACAATTGGCATCAGAGCTTCGTTACCAAGTTTCTTAAAGTATGTTGTACTTTAAAGACTTGATACGATCCGTGTATGTTTGAAAACTACAAAGAAGGATTTTTTTTAAAGGTCATATTTTCTTTTAAATCATTTTGTTGGACATTGATAGATCATTCTAACAACTTTTGTTTTCAAGAAATCTTCATGCTAGAATCTCTCCAAAATCTTCATTCAAAGAATAATGAAGTCAACATTCAAGGAAGGATCTAAAAAGTAATCACAACTTACGTACACCAAGTACAAAGGATTACTTTAGAAGCTCATGAAGTATTTTTGGTGTTATGCCAAACCAAGAAGCATAGAGGTATTTTTTACTTTTCATTAGATAGGTTTCATGAGTTCAATTTATTTCGTAAGTTCTCTTTGTTTAATAATCACTAGAATCGTTAGAAGTCTCTTTCGTCACTTCTCCGTCTTTTTCATCATCGGGAATAGTATTCCTTTTGATTCGTCAAACTAACGCCGTCATCACATATGAACCCTCGATATGTGATTCATCAAAAGCAGTCATCCAAAAACAATCTTCATCTAATACCTCCGAACTATTTTTTAGTAAGCTAATTTATAAGCCTGCTACAAAAATAATGCCAAACAACTCTTTTTCTGTCCACAGTAGCCGGATCCCTCTAGTTGTACTAGCCGAATCCTAAATACAAAGGATCCGGGGGAACCGTGGAACATAACTCTGTTATACGCTTTCAAAAAATAACCATTGATCTTTTCCCTCTACTCACATAACACAAAAACGAATACACCACTGATTTCATCCTCATTGGATTCCATTATCTCAAGTATTCCTTCCTAGAACACCATTGTAAGTAATTACATTAACTTGTTCTAATTCTCATCATCCTAATTCTAGGGTTTATGGTTTCACAAATCTCTAATCAATTATTTTAATTAGGGTTTTCGAAATTAATCATGAAAAGGGGCTTTTAACATAACTAAGATCACATTGTGTTCACAACATTGTTAATAAAAATCAAAACCATAAACCCACCACAACTAATTTTACCTAATTGGAAAATTTGTGTCTTTGGGACCAACCATGCCTAAAGCTACTCAACAAGATCATCATGATACCGTTCACTACCTTACTCATTATTATCGTAATGAGGAATTCTCAAAAATCGACCGCAAGGTCTTCAAAAAGCTCGAAAAACGAATTATCCACGAAGGTCGTGTAATCAAGGAATGTTTCCTTGAAGATACCGACATTCGTCAAGTCTTCTCGGCAATCAATTTTGATTGTCTTCTTGACATTGATGAACAAATTTGTCCGGTCTTTATCTTTGAATTTTATATAAGCATTAGGATCATTCGAAACGTTGATGATAGCATTTCAATCGCTTTCATCATCAATAAACAAAACTTCACTCTTCCTCTCAACACCTTTGCTCAAATTCTTCGCATTCCTTGTGAAGGAATTTGTATGTACTCTCAAGATTGGGCAATTAACACTCAAAACCTTGCACTTGATTCTAAACCAATGTACCATACTCCTCTTGATGAACCCGAAACCATCCGAGACACCATTTTCAAAATAATAGCCGACCAATCCCGTTTTGACCGAAACAAGAAGCTCATTCACCGTAATCCCTTTCAAATGGAACTTTTCGAAATCCATCCCATGTTTAGAAAATGGGAAGAAATCCTTAGGGAAAACGTCATAAGCCTAGTTGGAAACAAAGGTCATCCAAACGCATGTCTTGTGCAAATGATCTATTGTCTTATCCACCAAAAGCCATTTAATCTCGCCTATTACATGGTAAGGAGAATGGCTGGGGTATTCAAAGCTTCCAACATGGTACTTCCATATGGTATGCTCCTAACACGACTTTGTAAGTATGTTAGTGCATTGCAACCATCCCCTATCAACAATGATCATTTCCTTGCCGATCATGTAATCTTACCAAAATACCCTCTAAACGCTTCAAGGTCAATGGAAAGAAGCCTAAAGCTCTCTCGGACTCCTCGGCCGGTGAAGAAGAAGAAGATGAAGATGAAGAAGATGTCGACCCCATAGCCAACATCAAATTGGAAATCTTTGACTACCACGAACAACTTCCAACTATTCCAAACGAGACCGCGGAATTTAAACAATTGAGGGGCATGATTCAAAACCTCGCTTACAACCTCACTAAGCCGTCAAAAAGGAAAAGAAAGGATTGACGAAAGAGACAATAGGAATATGCTTATTTTCTTTTATTTTATGTTTGGATAACTACGTTTTAGCACTTTTTGTCTATGGTAATTTGGATATTGTTACTTTATCATGCTTTTATAAGTGGTGATTTGTGTTGACATGCTTGTTCCTATTGTTTTGATTATAAGTTTAATAGTGTGCAAAATCTGCACATCATTTCTGTGAAGATTCTGATCTGCAGATGCCGGATCCCTTGGATTAGCCTAGCCGGATCCTTCCCTTGAGGGAACCGTGGGATCCGTGACATCAGATCAGCAATACAGCATTCCTTGCATCAAGATAACTTTCTAGATGACATTACATTAGCTAAGAATATGTTTTAGAATCCAACTAGAACCACTTCAAGGATGAGAAAGGCTTAGACTCACTAAAGGCTTACTTAAGATCTTAGTCAAATTGCCTCTTGATTTATCAACACATCAAAACTCACCATATTTCTGCTTCAATACTCACAAACTGTTTCTCTTCTTTCAAAACACTTACGTGGACAAATTAAACATTTTAGGAAATTGTTTCTAGTCATCTTTATCTCAAAGTGTGTCAAACAAATTTTTTTAAATTCTTGTGATTTTTAAAGGATTTTTTTTTAAATTTCACCTCAAGCTTAAATCTGATCACTAGGATCATTTATTATGACTTGACACCACCAAAACTTTTAGTGTTATCCTTGGACATCCATTGTTAGTCATCTTGTCCCATCTCCTTTCCATAAGAAGCAATCATTTGCTATAACACTTATTACCCTTGATCATTCAAGTACCTTCTCATCTTAAAACACTTAGGAGAACTGAAACACTTAAAATAAGATAGACTTTAGCTCCTAGAAACCTCATTTCAAACCTGTCATAACTGCTGAGAGTCGGATCCCTAGGATTGGCTTAGCCGGATCCCTCCAAGGAGGGAACCGTGGGATCCGGGTGACAGTTTATGTCAAACATTGCTAAAACAATTATTTCAACTCATCTTCCTAACTCAAACACTCCATCTCATCTTAAATGAGTTCCTAGATCAGTGAAACTCTGAACTTAAACCTTGTGCATGTTAATCATCACATCTCCAAGAACATTAGTGGATTAAGTCTTAAATGCACTTGCCAAGCTCTTCCCTTTATAAGCCATATTGCTAAGTACACTTTAGTCATCAAACACAAGCACAATTATCAGCAATTGCAACCATCTCCCTTAGTCATTTCATCATGAGAAAGGCTCCTAGTGCTAACTCATCCACTCAAGAACCACCCAAGAAACTTGCTAGGATCATACACGAAGTTTCCTCAACCGAATCATCTCCGGTTAAGTCCACTAATGCTAGGATTTCTCCTACACCAAGGAAACCAATCAAACTAATCCCCAAGAAGAGTGTTCCCACTAGGATTTCATCACCAAACTCTACTATACCAAACATACCCTCCACAACTCAACCAACATCATTAGTGCCTAGAGCCACCTCACAATCATCTCCACATTCTCACAATGTAGAAGATTTACCTTCTTGGCCATCTCACCTTTCACCATTACCAACAAATTCACTTGAAAAGATTAAGAAACAAAATCAAAGTGTTGAATCAACACTTGCTCCAATAGCAAACTCTCTCATTCCCCCTAATAGTCCATTTTGGATTATGAGAAGACATCAAAGGCAACCACCCGACCACATGGAAGTTAATGCTTCTTTACCTCCACCCTCAAACATTGTAGAGCCATCACTTAATGAGCCTCCACCAATTCCTCCTTCATTTGAAGATCCTCAATCCACTTCACTTGAACTTCCACTTCAAGAAATTCAAAACCATGACAAGGATTGCTATCATTGTAAACATGTTGAAAGGTTGATACATGAACTACGTGAAGAGCAACGTTTCATGTTTTATCACCTCCTCGAACGTTTCGAAGAGGTCAACAAGCCTAAACTACAATGAGCATCATAAGTCACAAGCTCAAACTTAGAATGTTTAGGAAAACTCGTCTCATCATTGATCATCATTAAGCTTTTAGTTGAATCTAAAGTTTGGATAACTCATTAGCATTAGTAGCGCTTGTATGAATAGTTCATTCTCTTAGTTTTAGAGATTTGGTTGATCATCTCTTGTTTTTATTGAATGAATATTTATATGCCATAGTTGTTATGTGCTTTATGTGTTGTGCTTGATATATCATATATTACCTCACATATTCGTTAGCATTGATTGAAACACTCTCATTGCTGAAGAAACTGTCAACAGACAGCCGGATCCCTCCATAATGCCTAGACGGATCCCTTCAAGAAGGGAACCGCGGGATCCGTGAATCAGAAGCACAAACTTCTACTAACTTGAGTTTATTTGCAGGAAATTATGCACTATACTCTTGTTTTCTAACCTTTACTTTGTAGATTTTCAAAATACACATGAAGATTTTGACACCATAAAGCTAGGGGGAGCTTTGTGTCAAACGAAATTGCAAAAATATTTGCAACTTAATCCGATTTTGGACTATACTTCATGACACCCCATTGCAACTTCACAATCTTCAAGGGGGAGCACGTTTTCGTCACTTAGACGAACCATTTGCAAACATAATTGCAAACACAATTAGTTTATTTTACGTCATGTCCTTGACGCCCTTTCAAAGGGATGGACTCGTCAAGGAGGAGTTAAGACGAGTGCCATTCCCGTCACTTGCTCTCTTTACATTTTCTTTTACATATTTTTTTTAAAATTGTGTTAGTTTCTTTTAACTCTTTTTGTTTCGACAAAAAGGGGGAGAAGAAAGTAAAAACTACAAATTCAAACTTTTACGAATTTTTGCTTTTCCTTAAAATAGTTTTATGTTTTGTCATCAACAAAAAGGGGTAGATTGTTAATACAAATAAGCAGTAAAAATGTTTATTTATATTTTACGATCTTCTAATGTTTTGTCGATAACAAACGTAAAATCATTTTAACGAAACAAATAGAATACGTAAATGGTTTGAGTTAATAGTTTCCTAACACACTTACGTTCTCACATAAAACACTAAAACAAGTATAAGTGATTTTATGATTTAGATACATATGTACAACAACTAGTGTTTACATAATGGGTTAGCATATACTTAAACTAAGTATACTAAAATGGGTAAAAACATGTATATACTAAAATGGGTAAAAACTAGCAATTGGTATTGACCCATAACCCATGGTTTTATATATACCACTTAACCAAGTTCATTGTATCTAGAAAGAAAACCATGGATCAACCCATAACCCATGACCCATAACCAAAAATACCCATGGGCAAAGAGGAGCGTTCCACGGATCCCTGGCTTTCTGCTAGCCGAATCCCTTGTGGTAGGGATCCGTGGGATCCGGGGAACAGTAGAGAATTTTCTCTATAAATAGAGAGCCATTTCTTCCTTTCTACTTATCACTTTACACACATACTTTCCCCAAGTATTATAACCCTCTAACCTCAGATCCAAGTGATCTATGTAGTTTGTCTTTTGTTTTTGTGTGATCTTATAGGTTCCTCTTAAAGGCGAGATCACCACTTCTTGAAGACGTGCAAGCTCAAGTCCATGAGTTGCCATGCTTCGTCATCATCAAGACAACTAAGGTTCTCTTGTTGATAGTTCTTCCTTTCTCTATAGATGTTGGGTTGAAGGCATTAGTGAAGAATGCTGAAAGTGTCAAGATGAAAGCATTAGTGAAAGGTGCTCATCATCCGTGTCAAAGCATTAGTGAAGAATGCTAAAGGTGTCAAGACGAAGGCATTAGTGAAGGGTGCCAAGCGTTGTGTCAAAGGCATTAGTTAAGGATGACAAAGAATCAAATTAAGTCGCATTTGGAAGGAATGCCTAGGTCGTATAATCGATGAGGTGCATCGTTATACATATAAGTATTTGTTTATTTCAAGGATGGTGATATCCTTGAAGATGTTGTAACAAGGAGTGGATCTCCTTGATATTAGGTGTTGTGTTGTGAAGGGTAGTAGTTCCTCCATAGTAATGGAACTAGGTGCTTAGCCTAGTACCTAATAAAGGGTAGGCGACGTTGTGATAGGATTAGTTCTCCTTGGTGTGAAAGAACTCGGTGGTTAGCCTAGCACCGTATAAAGGGTAGGCGACGTTGTGTTAGGTGTGGTTCGCCTTGGGGTGAAAGAACTCGGTATTTAGCTTTGTACCGGAAAAAGGGTAAGCGACGTTGTGAAGGCTTCTCCGCCATAAGGAGTTGGTGTAGTGCTTACGAACTCTCGAGTAGGTGACTCGGGGAGTGGAGTAGGGCAAGGAAGGTGTCCTTGTAGCCGAACCACTATAAATACTTGTGTCGTGGTGATGTGCTTCTTACTCTTTATCTTTCATTACACGTTTATATATCTATCTATCAACGTCCAACATAAAAAACCAAATAGATTGACATAAGTTGATCTAAATATTTAAAAGGAAGTTTTAAATTGGTAAAACTTGTCAACCCCCCCCCTTCTAGTTTTCCACAGGATGGTTTGAATGGAGGGATGAGTCCTTCCACTATTAATCAATTAAGGTACTGCTATGAGGATGAAGTTGTAGCAGTTCTTTTAGTGGTTAAAGTCGGAAGGAAAGTAGTCATGGGTGAATAGGTGAATGTGTATGTGTTTTGAGCTTGTTTTGTTTGCTCTTTAATGTATTGCTTGTTAGCATGTATTTTTTTTGGTAACCTTTTTTCCTTGGTATGTCAAGGCATATGAATGCTTGTATGATTGTATGTATTGATTTTAGTAGTAATATAATTCACCTTTCACCCAAAAAACATATGGAGCATTTTAAGAAGGATGGTCTGTGGTGCTACATGATGGTCTGAAGCATTTTAAGATCATATGGAGCATTTTTATGTTCAAAAGTATTAATCTTCTCATGGGGTCTATTTGTGAGTTATATTGAATACTTTGTGCTATTTTTGTGATATCTATAAAGTTCACCTTTCAATTAAAATAAATTAGCATATACCAAAAAATGAAAACAATGTTTAGGATTGGTGTATAATATACGGCCTTGCAGTTTAGGGGGTGTTTCGAAGTCAAACACATGTGAATTTCTTGTTAGTTTGGCTGTGGTGAAGGGCCTCGGTGGTGGGGGTGTTAATGGTGAAGGAGTTTCGATGGTGGCGGGAAAAATAAAGGTGAGAAAATAAGCAAGGATTTAAAATGTAACAAGGATAGTCCATATGGTTTAGAAGCGAAAATGAACAGATTTGCCCCCTCACGTGACGATCACGTGACCAGAGTGTTAATATAAATATCGTCATTAAACGTTATTTATATTTTTGATCTTTACCTAAGTTTTGTTAACGACAAAAGTAAATATAATTTTTATAAAGCTTAAAGCTTGTCAAGTCCAATAGATATTAAAACAAGCCTTTTCAAATAATATCTTCATCACTCAAGCATTTACATTGTGATTAACCATAATGTATGATAAGAGTTTTTAGAATGTTTTGGTTTCTTAAAAACTAAACATTACATATGTATTTTCATATTTCTAAAAATAGAAAAACAAACATATGACATCAAGTGATGCATCATTGAAATCATTGGAAGATTTCACAAGATTCTTTGTGTAGATTTAGGCTCTACATATCTTACACAATCTTGCATAGATATGGTTGACTTTGGTAAGATTTTGAGATCTTGCTGTCAGACCCCGGCGGCACCAAATTTTATAACGGGCGGAAACCCTTTAAAGGGTTTCGTGGTCCGTGGTGCCTGCTGAGAGTTTTGGCTACAAATAGCAAAGCCAAACCAAGTAGTTTTTTTTTATCCCTTTCTATCATACTCTCATACATTTCTTCTCTCGAACTTTTCTAACTCAGTTTCATATCATATTAGTGATCTCTTTTGTAGCAAAGAAGATCAAGTCACATTCAAGCTTCAACGAGAAGTTGGAAGTCTTGTGTTGATTCATACTTCATTGTTGTACCAAACTATCATAATCTTGTGAGTGTGAGTGGATAGTATTTTAGTCCTCAAAATACATTGTGTGTAGGAGTGGTTGTACCCTTGGAAAGAACTCGACATTTAGCTTAGTGTCGGAAATAGTGTAAGCGAAGTGTAAAGGTTTCTCCGCCTGTGAAAGGAGTTTGTTGACTAGTGAAGTTAAACTCTCGAGTGTGAGACTCGGGGAGTGGAGTAGGGCAAGGAAAAAGAGTCCTTGTAGACCGAACCACTAAAAAACACCGTTTATCTAAAGGATTTGTTGTGGTTTGATTGTTTCTTTCCTTATCTACTCTTTACATATTGTTTACAAATTTCACTAACATATCTAAGATCAATATCAATTGATCTTTAAATAAGTTTCAAACCAAAGTTTTTAATCGGTAAACTATTCAACCCCCCTTCTAGTTTTCTACAATTGGTACCAGAGCCTCGTTGCTCAAGAATTTCCAAAATATATTGTATTTTATAAACTTGAAACGATCCATAGATTCTGAAAACTTTAAAGAAGGGCAATCTATGCAAAGACCACCACTCTTTGAAACCAATGGATTTATCTATTGGAAAAACCGTTTTGAAACATATGTTAAATCAAAAGATATAGATCTTTGGTTTGTTATTGTTAAAGGGGATTTTAGTTCTACAACAAAAGATATTTCTGTTGATGAACAAAAGAAATTAACAGCTAAAAACAATGAAGCTAAAATGATGCTTTATAATGCTTTGCCTAGAAAAGAATATGAAAGAATTTTCATGTGTGAAACCGCCAAAGATATTTGGGAATCTTTGATTGTTACACATCAAGGAAATTCACAAGTCAAGGATAACAAAATTGATCTTCTTGTTCAACAATATGAACAATTTGTTATCCCTGAAGATGAAACCATTGATTGTGGCTTTGCTCGTTTTAATACTATTATTACATCACTTAAAGCACTTGATGAATCCTTTCGTAGTAAGAACTTTGTCAGGAAATTTCTTAGAGCACTCCATCCGAAGTGGAGAGCTAAAGTGACGGCCATTGAAGAATCAAAATATCTCTAAAAAATGTCACTAGACGAGCTAATTGGAAACCTCAAAGTACACGAAATGGTGATGGAGAAAGATTCGGAAATCATCAAAGGAAAAAGAGAGAAAATCAAATCCGTTGCTCTAAAAGCAAGAACGGAATCGAGTGATGATGACGAATCTTGCTCCGGTAGTGAAGATGAAGAGTACGCCATGGCCGTTAGAGATTTCAAAAAGTTCTTTAGAAGAAGAGGAAAGTTTGTAAGACAACCTAGAGAAGAAAAGAAGCCATTCCGAAAAGATCGGGATGACAAAAAGGGTAAAGGTGAAAGAAAATGCTTTAGATGCGGTGATGCAAGTTATCTAATAGGAGATTGTCCTAAGCCAGCTAAAAGCCAAACTCAACGAGCTTTTGTTAGTGGCACTTGGAGTGATAGTGAAGATGATGAAGAATCAAGCAAGGAGGAAATCGCTCTAATGGCACATGAGTCAAATGAGGTACATTCCGACTCATCTTATTCTTCTATTGATGATGACACTTTGCAAAAATAATACAATCAATTGTGTGAGCTAAGTCTAAAAATCATAACTAAAAATGAATTTTTAAAAACTAAAAAGGAATTTTTAGAAAATGAAGTATATGAGTTAAAAGAAAAGGCAAAACGATTAGAAAAGGGAAAAGCAAATGAAGATGATTGCAAATCATGTCAAGAGCTTAATCTTGAAATAGAAAAACTAAAGCTCACACAAGATGTTCTAATCGAACATAATTATAAATTTAAAAGGTTTAACAAAAACATCGCGTGTGCCGATGAAATAGTTAGAATTCAAAAAACACCAGGAAACATGAATGGGCTAGGATTTAATGAAGTATTAATTCCAAAGAGTCAAAACAAAACGGCCGAAAAAGACAAACAAACTGTCAAAATTGCTGCAGTGCAGCACGGACCAGACGGACCCAAAATATGGGATCCGTCCGTTGTAAAAAGTGGTGCCGTGGGAACTTCAGCAGGACAGAATGTTTGTGATACGGACCGTAGCGAATTTGTCAAAGTAACAAAGAAAACCAAGGATAGTGTTAAACTAAAACCTGTTGTTACATCAGGAGTAGGACTTGCTAAAAATGAATTTAGATAAAAAAAATTACTCAACAACGACGTAAAACACCTTTTGCCAAACGCCCCTTTCCTAAGAGTAACCACAACGTACAACCCAACTATCAACACAACGGTTGGAATCATAACTTCCCTAGACCATATCAAACTCCAGATTACATGTCATGGAACTCTTACCCATCGTTTCCATACATGAATCAAATAAATGGTATGTTTAACCCAAACGGACCCATGAGATATTGGGGACCAAATGATTGAGTTATTTGCTTCTTAGGTATGCTTGAAAGTTGGATTGGAACCTGATGAGTGGATAAAAGATAGTGGATGCTCACGACACATGACGGGCAACAAAAGTCTCTTCTCATCATACCAAGAGTATGACGGAGGTAATGTCACTTTTGGTAGCAATCTCAAAAGCAAAATCATTGGCAAAGGTACGATCGCTCATAACTCCCTAACTATTGAAAATGTTGCTCATGTCGATAGGTTAGGATTTAATCTACTTAGTATTAGCCAATTATGTGATAAAAAGTATAAAGTACTATTTGATGAAAATGGTAGTAAAATACTAAAAGATGGTATCACCATAGCTAAAGGAGTTAGGAAAAATAACATATACGTTATGAAAATAGATAAAACATCTAATGACAAACTTTGTCTAACAACATTAGATGATAGCTCAACTCTTTGGCATAGACGCTTAGGTCACGCTAATATGAGACTTATACAAAACCTATCTTCCAAAGAGCTAGTTAGGAATTTACCAAAACTTAAATATGATCAACATTTTTGCGACGCTTGCAAAATTGGTAAACAAACCCATAGTAGTCATAAGTCTAAAAATATGGTGTCCACATCTAAGTGTATAGAACTTTTGCATATGGACTTATTTGGTCCATCCGCTATAAGAAGGTATGGAGGCAACTTATACACTTTGGTCATAGTAGATGATTACTCAAGGTTTACTTGGACGTTATTTTTGAAAACCAAAAATGAAGCTTTTGATAAATTTGAAATTCTTAGCAAGAAAATTCAAAATCAACTAGGTGTTAAAATTGTGTCGATCCGAACGGATCATGGTCGTGAATTTGACAATGAAACACAATTTGGAAACTTTTGTGATACAAATGGTATAACACATAAATTTTCGGCTCCTAGAACACCTCAATCAAATAGAGTCGTAGAACGTAAAAATAGAACAATTCAAGAAATGAGTAGAACAATGCTTAATGAACAAAACATTCCTCAAAAGTTTTGGTGTAACGCCGTTGACACTTCTACATATATTTTAAATAGAGTCTTGATACGTCCTTTCTTAAACAAAACTCCATATGAGCTTTATAAAGGTAAAAAGCCAACTTTAGGATATTTTAGAGTCTTTGGATGTAAATGTTTCATTCTTAATACTAAAGATTACCTCACCAAGTTTGACCCAAAGTCTTATGAAGGTGTATTTCTTGGTTATTCTCAAACTAGTAAAGCTTACATTGTCTTAAACAAAGAAACAATGAGCGTCGAGGAATCGTTGAACATAACATTCGACGAAAGTCCACCTCCCTCTAAGACATCACTTTGGTAAATGATGACTTAGTTGAAAGTCAACTTGTAGAAAGTCAAGAAATAATTGAAAATGACAAGGAAGATGAACCATTAAATAATGAGATTATAAACATCAAAGAATCTAAAAGTCACCCTTTAGAAAAGGTCATAGGTCAACTAAATCAAAGAACCTTGAGATCACAAGCTCAAAATCAAAGTAATCATTTTTGTTTTGTGTCCACCATTGAACCGAAAAACATAAATGAAGCAATAAAAGATGAATCTTGGGTAATTGCTATGCAAGAAGAGTTAAACCAATTCGTTAGAAATGATGTTTGGAAATTAGTTCCAAAACCTAAAGATCAAACTATAATTGGAACGAAATGGGTTTTTCGAAATAAAATGGATGAAAATGGTGTAGTGTCTAGAAACAAAGCTAGGCTTGTTGCACAAGGTTATAATCAACAAGAGGGGATTGATTATGATGAATTTTATGCACCGGTAGCTAGACTCGAGTCTATTAGAATATTACTTGCTTATGCATGTGCTTATGACTTTAAATGATTTCAAATGGATGTTAAGAGTGCATTTCTTAATGGGTTTATTAACGAAGAAGTATATGTTGCTCAACCTCCCGGTTTCACCGACTTTGAGAAACCACATCATGTCTTCAAACTCAAGAAAGCACTATACGGTCTTAAGCAAGCACCAAAAGCTTGGTACGATAGACTTAAGACTTTTTTTGTTGAAAACAAATATACCATGGGATTAGTAGATAATATTCTTTTTACCAAGAAAAGGGAGTCACACATTATCATTGTTCAAATATATGTTGATGACATCATATTCGGATCAACTTGTCAAGAGCTATGTGATGATTTCTCTAAAATCATGCACGATGAGTTTGAGATGAGTATGATGGGTGAATTAAACTTCTTTCTAGGACTCCAAATTAAACAACTAGAAGATGGCATATTCTTTAACCAATCTAAATATATAAAAGATATGCTTAAGAAATTTGGTCTTGAAGATTCAAAACCAACTAAGACACCCATGTCTTCGGACACTAAACTCACCAAGGATGAGGAAGGTGAATCGGTAGATAACACTAAATATAGAGGAATGATCGGTAGCTTACTCTATCTCACGGCTAGTAGACCCGAAATTATGTTTAGTGTTTTTCTATGTGCTCGCTTTCAAGAAAATCTAAAGGTATCACACTTAGAAGCTTTGAAAAGGATATTTAGATACATTAAGGGAACGACATGTTTAGGATTATGGTATCCCAAAGGAACGGGTGTAGAAACTATAGTGTATGCCGACTCGGACCATGCCGGTGACTATGTTGATAGAAAAAGTACAAGTGGTATTTGCACTTTTGTTGGACATTGTCTCACCTCATGGTTTGCAAAGAAGCAAACGGCTTTAGCTATCTCAACTACTGAAGCCGAATATGTCTCGGCCGGAAAAGCATGTCAACAAGCTCTTTGGATGAAGCAAGCTCTCGTGGATTACGGAATTCATCTCAACGATATAGTCATATTTTGCGACAACAAAGGAGCTATCGATCTCAGCAAAAATCCCGTCCAACATGCTCGTACGAAGCATATTGAAATCCGTCATCACTTCCTTCACGACAATGTTCAAAAAGGAAACATCTCAATTGAGAAAGTGTCCTCCGAAGACAACATTGCCGACATTCTAACTAAGCCTCTCAAACGAGAACCATTTAATCTTCTTAGACTTGGTTTGGGATTAATGGAACCAAACATGTAGGTAAAACATAGCATAAACCTTAGAAGAAACAAAACAAAACAAATTTTGTTTTAAACCTGCTACTGTAGCCATGACACCAAACGACAACAAAGGCGGAACCATTTTTATGGTGCCGTCTGGTCCGTGGTGACATAAGTGGCAAAACTGCTACCTACAAAACATCTTCTTCCTCAAAACCCACTTTACCAAAACGTGTAAACATTAGACCCAACTCATTGTTGACACCTTCTCACCCACTAATCACTGGAGATAACATCATTGTAAGTATCCTAACTACATTTTATGTCTTAATTCTGAGTCTAGGATTCTAATTTGTGCACAAAATCACTACATGGGGTTTGTATATATTCTTGTACAAAACATGGATTAAATTGGCAAATTGCATAACTAGTCATTGAAATTAGGTACTACATTATCATATTGCATAAAAAAATCATGTTTCCCGCTAATCAAAAGATAATGACTATAAGGCTTTATTCAAAAAACCAAACACCTCATGTCAAAATTTTTGAAAAGCTTCTCACTTGTAGGAAAACAATTTTCCATTGTTAATACAGATAGAAACGTTAAATTTTCATCACATGCATGCTCTTGAATACTAAAGGTATTTCATAACTAATATGCATTCCCGGGTATATTCGAATGAAGCCACATTGGATTAGGAGCGTTTGGGTTATCTCATGCCGTTTGCCAAACACCCCCACTAAAGACTATTTTATGCATAAAATGAGTCGAGATAACCGCAACTCCAAATCGTTTTCATATAGACACACACTAGAATTAAAACGTTAAGTTTATTCTCATTCTTAACATATAAATTCTTGATCATAGGAATAACCATGGTAGCCGCAAAATTCTATGATCACAAGGATACCGTTAACTACATTCCCAAACACCACAAAACCAAAGGACTTTCAAAGGAGCAAGTCGAAATCTTTAAGAGTCTAGAAACTAGGTACTTCCATGAGGGTAGAACCATTCACTCCTCTTGTATCGAAAATACCAATCTCCATGAAGAGCTAGCCGCTATTCAATTCGATTATCTCCTTGACATCGATGAACCTATTTGTCCTAGGTTTGTGTTAGAGTTTTATGCTAGTGTCACCGGTTTCATTGATAAAGATGATGAGTTTAGCCTTAGGTTTAAGATCAATCAAAACGACGACACTATCTCCTTAACCAACTTTGCTCAAGTGCTAGGAATTTCCAACCGAGGGACATGTGTCTACTCGGATAAGTGGTCACTCACCATCCTTGATGCAATCAATGACCGCTCTCTTCCCTACCAAACACCTTTAGCAAATAAGGATGCCATCCATGAACGCCTATTTATCCCAAGGGGAGATACAACCCGAGTCACCCAAAAAGGAAAGGAAGTGAACCGAGATCCATATGGAATGGAGCTCAATGAACTTAAGCCCGAATTTAAGAAATGGGAAGAACTACTTAGAGCCAACGTCATTAGCACAATAGGGAATAGGGATCACATCAATGCTTGCCTTTGCCACATGCTCTACAACTTGTCCACCCGTCAACCATTCAATTTAGCCTACTACATCGCTAGGAAAATGATTGATATTCCAACTCAAGGATCGGTTGCTCTTCCGTACGGGATGCTTCTCACCCGTCTCTATAGAGCTTATACACCAATTACACCAAGACCAAAAGGGATGCACCTTCACTATGAGCTCATCCCTCACATTTTTGTGCCCGTGAGTGACGAGCGAGTTGCTAAGACAAAAGGCAAGAGAGCAAAACCTCCAACTCCATCATCATCATCAAATAACTCCGAGGATGGTCTTCCAAACTCTCGCCTTCCACCTCATGAGTATTATGCATCTCTTCCCGAGATTGAGAATGAATCAGCGGAGTTCAAGCAAACCAAGAGGATGTTCAAGTGCCTTGGTAGGATGATGAACAAGATCTACAAGAAGTTGGACAAGTGAGAATCGGTTTAAGGAGTGTTTGGAACAATACATTATCTTTAATGTTTGATACAATTTGGTTGTTTTTATTTTATAGGATGATAATATAACTCAAAACAATGTTGTATGCTAACTATTTCATGTAGGGGGATAGCACAAGTGTGTTATCAAATTTTACCCATTATCACTTCAATGTGAAAATCATTCACCCTTGGTCAAAATCTATGCTCCACTATGTTTGTGCATGTGTTTTTACTTTTTCTAACTAGAAATAATTAATGTCACATATTTTGAGCAAGATTTCAGGTTTCGGAAATGTCCCCGACACTTAAAAATACGTTCTGTGGTGATTTCTGGTGTCCACGGATCAGACGGCACCAATGTTTTGGTACCGTCTGTTATAAGAATTGGTACCGTCGTACCTGTATAGGCGGACCAGGCGGCACCCTTTTAAGGGTTCTGCCCGTGTAAAATTTTGGTGCCGTGGATTCTCCAGGTAATTTTCTAAATTTCGCTCATTTCTACTTTCCAAATTACCATACATTGCTTGTAAGTTAATCTTGACTAGTTTTTACCCATATTAGAACTAGTATAACATACTTAGGCATATAGGAAATCCACTTCCCACCAAAATTCAAAAATTTGAAAAATCAACCCAAGGAACCCTTTTGCATAAAGGAAGGAACCAAAAATTTGGTACCTTGCAATCCGTGGGTAATCTGATTGTTAGGATCTTACAATCATTAGAACACATTTATTGCATATCTTTGCCTCTTCACTCCATCCCTTGTATGGCTTGACTTGGGTGATATGACTAGCATTTAACCCACTTCCAAATCATTAGGAACCTCATCCCTTCTATGGTTTAACATCAAATCAAACACATTTCTTCATAATTTTTCACTTCTATAAATTAAGAGGTTTCACCATGATCATCTTCACACCTTCTCCATTCTTACCATCAACTAGCAAAAACTCAAGTCAAAATGACAAAAACTTTACCTTCAACCAAGCCTTGCAAGAAAACCGCTAGGATTAGCGTAAGACCTTGTTGCTTTGTCAACTTGAGCTCTTCATCCAAATCATCTCTACTCACCATCTCATCTCCTATAAGGGATGATACACACCTCACTTTAGCTACTCCTACACCCATTACCATCACCATTCCACCACCAACAAAGACACCAAGCTCACCACCACCGGCACCCCTCCAAACATAAAAAACACCATCACCACCAAAATCTCCAACCCTCATCCCATTGGAGTTATTTTCCACACCTCCCACGTCTGCAAATCCTTTCTTGGAGGACTTGGAAGATTTGCCTCCTAGGCCCAATCATCCACCACCATTGCCATCATTTGGCACTATTGAGCGGATTGCTCATGAGTCTCCTAGACCATCCTTCGACCCAAATGCCCCGTTAGGGCCAAGACCTCTTCTCTTTCACCCCATCCACAAAGACATCCATGGTCCTTTGTATGGGGATCAACCACTCCCTACATCAATGTCTCCTCACATAGAGGACATTGAGGAGTCCATGTGGGAAGATCATCCCACAAGAGAGGAGATTCAAGCCGAACTCCAACATCTCCACCAATTCTCCAACATGGTGGATTCTCTTCTAAATGAGACTATGCAAATGCAAAGTGCTTTGCTAGCCTCATTAATCACCACACCAAACACCAACACCAACATCAACACTTCCACCATTCCACCACAACAACAACATGCAACATACTACCCTCCTAGGCATGGTTGCTCAAATTGTGAGCAAAGCGCCCAAACAACCGAACAAACCCGGGTAATGGTGTAGGATATTGGATTTCACTTACATATCATAACATTAACACAATGAGCATATAGATGATTTTAGAGAGAGAGAAAGTGGGATATTCTAGTAAGAGAAACTTGTAGAATATTAGATTATCAAAGAACATCCAACCCTCTACCTTGCAAGGTAGAGGGTATTTATAGGTTACAGACTAAACGACCTCCTGACGGCCTGTGGATCAGGGATACAGTGGGTAAAGACCCGAACTTCCTCCACGGTGTTGCACTAAACTATTTTAAGCTACTGACTAACTAATTAACTACATAAAAACGTAAATAACGACAAGTCTACGAGCTAACTTATGCTAGATAATAGTCGGGGTGACCGACACTTCAATACTGGAATTTTCTAATTCCTAACAATCTCCCCCTAAGGGAGGTCACCCCATGTTTTACATTTCAAATCCTAGCATTCTATTCTTGACTTGGTTCTTGAGCCCGTAGACTTTCATACATCAACTTCGCAATCTTTGTGCATAAGTAGTGCAACTTCAAAGTCTGCATAGATTTGTACTTTAAAGTGGAGGTCATTCATGATCCATGAGATAATAATTATGAGCCATCTTTTGAGATCGTCAGCTATGAAAAATCTCTGAGACATCCCTTGTGGTGTTGGTATTATGTGATGTTGTGACTTTTGGACCGACATGCTCACATTCTGGATCATGATATCTTCTTATCAGAGTAGCGGAAGCTTTAGTTGATTCATGATATTGGCAGCAGCGTAGCAGAAGCATGGAGTGAAAATATCAGAGTCATTGATGCACTAATCATGATTTCTTTTGAGTTGAATGTGTTAAGTGAGCATGCGGTTATGGATTGACCGCTTCATTCTGATCAGCTGCAAACGTCGGGCGTACCTGCATACAACAGTTAGCAATAAATCGCAAGAAAGTGTCTTTGATCACTTTCGTTGAATTGAGGTACACGGCCCACGGTTCCCCGTTGATCAGTACATGTACTGCCTGTGATCAGGTATAATTCCGAAGAATTTCCTTGACAGGGTTTCGCAGCTGCTCTAGCTGTTCTCAAACCGGAACATCTCAAAGAAGACAACACGGAGTGAGTGAACCAGCGAATTTTAAGTTCACTGATTGATGAAAAGAGATTTGAAAAACAATCGTGTATTGCTCAATAGAAATTGTTTTTGCAATACAACGAAGGTTTTAATGAAAATCAATTATCAATCATAAAACACCTTTTGATTTGAAATATCCGTACACGGTCGATTTGCTAAAGAAAAGAGTTTTTAAGCACAATGACCGGTTTTTTTTTTCAAAGGTATCCGTCAATCCATAATCTGAACCAGGATTGATTCAAGAGATTGAATCGCCCCATTGTTTCTGTTCAGTTGTCACATGGTTGATCTATTGATGGGGCGATTCAATCTCTTGAGAGTGTCCTAATGATATTTATTGATGATCTCGTGGCTCTAGACTCAATTTGTGCATATTTGGATCCTGTGCCGGAGACTAGGGAGAGGGTCTCCTTATTCAATATCAACAATCTCTAAGAGAAAGTCGATAGATAATGTCGGTTCCCCGTGAGAATGAAACAAGTCCTTTTAAGAGGAACTTGAGTGGTTTGGAAAGTTGAAGTGCAGTGCGTCACTGGGTCCATGACGTCTTGTCTTCAATACCGATGTTACCATCAGTAGCATAAGAATTGAACCCGGTTTCTGCCCTAAGGTTGAATAAATGGAGGGCTATTTGTTTTCACCCTTTTCTCATTCAATTCTTTTTAATTCTTCAACCCCTTCAGTGCTTACCGAGATTTCATAGCTAGAACCTTGTTGGTTTTATTCCAGTACTAGCTCAGTCTCAGTCTGCACTCTTCCCATATCTCACTTTTCTCCTTTTATCATCATACCTAAGGACTTCTATACTAGCTAGTGGATTGTCCCTGGGTAGATCCCTCCGGTTCTGGCAGATCATGGGAACCAATACCTATCCTTATCAGCCTTATATCACCGTACATAAAGTAAAGTTGGTCGGTCTATTTGGTATTGTTCATCTGCCATTAGAACCAATTGAAAACCATTTGAAAATCAATTCAGATACTTATGATATATTATCAAAGCATTTTGTACCTGACATTGTTTTTGATATTTTTAGAAAAAGTGCTCCCCCTCAACATGTGCATCAAATGTTTGAAATCGTTTTGCACATGGAGGCAAGAGGAAGAAATTACTTCTTTGATTACCATTTTTCTAAAAGATATCACCATCACTTCCTTGATCAAATCAAGTAGATAAAGCATTTTCAGGAAGGATGAGGTTTCCATAAATTTGCTCCCCCTCAATATGTGCCTCGAAATTTGAAAAGAGTGTTTTGCACATACTGGAGGGAACCCTTTAAGAGGTGCATACATGATCACCAAAGGATTAGAAGCCATACGATCAAGGTACCTTAGAAATGTTTAAAGTTATGTACCCTGATGACTTGAATTTGCAAAGAGAATTCTCCCCCTTAATATATGCTTCGAGATACGAAAATTGTTTAGCACATATTAGAGAGAAGTATGCACAAAAAATTGGTCATCTTATCTTTTAACATCTTTCATATTTATATCACATTTTCTCCCCCGATCAAAAATCTTAAATCCTTTGAGATTTTGGATCTCAAGTGATTTAAATATGTATGAGGTAAAATATTTGTAGGAGAAAAATGTGTCCGGTTTTATATGATCAAAAGTGGACAACACAGATGTTTCCCTTTTTACAAGGGAAAACCACAGTACAAATCCTAGCACTTTTACATGTTTTATAGTTGCTCACATTTAGTACACCACATATTACACATATTAAAAAAAACACAACATAAACTGCTTCCCGAAGATATCTTCATTCAGTCCTCTGAAGAAGTTTGTAGTGACCATCACGAAGCCTTCCACCAACAAAACTTTCAAGGCTGCGGAAGATCCTTCGTGTCTTGAGTCTTCGTCTGATTGCAGCAATGAAGTGTTCACACCTCTTCAAGTCATCATCAGTCCAAAAGATAGTTTTAACCCAAGATTTCATATCAATTTTGGCTTCTTTCACTCTGGTGTCAAGTTCTTCTTCGACCAATTTGAGAGTACCATCACTAAACTTGTAGAGCTCACATAGACGCATAAGCATACAAGATCCATATCTGTCGGTGAAGATGACGGCTCTAGGGGTGTCAATGACTTTGTATTCGCGATGAAATTCATGCCCAGTTGCATTCCATTGTGGACTTGTAAGGTTGATCCTGGTTTGGTAGCTTTCAATGCCAAGCTGAAAGTCCTCTACTCGTTTTCGAATGACTAAGCCCCTGATCCAAAGAGTGACAGCTGCAGAGAGGGCCTTTTTCTTACGGACAGGTAAATGCTCAAGGTGTCCTTGAAGATTTAAGAGATAGAGATCTTCGAAATCATTTGGCAGGAGATGTTTGAAGTCGTTCTCTTCAATAGTATACTCTTTGAGGTCTGCTCTTTTAAAGACTATCTTCTTCAAGTACTCATAATCATAGATAGGGAAGATCTCTACTCGAACAACACTTAAGATTTGCAGCTTTGATCTGACATCATTGCGTCTTTTATCAGCACCATGTCTTTCGATGTAGAACTTCTTCTTTTTGAACCACCAATGAGAAATACCATAAGAAGCGGCAATATCATATTTTTGTTCTTCATCAGCCCAGAATTGATCAGGAACCATCTGTTCAAGCCCCTGATCAGAGTAGGTTGCAGCTTTCATCTTTGATATTGATAGAGCAGGTCTTCTTTCAGCAGAGCGAGCACACAGATAGTCCAAGTCGTGATTGAAGAAGAATTCATCCTGAATGGTCATCTGACCAGGTTCACCACCAAGAGGAAGAGATTTGTTGACATTGAAGCGACTGATTTGCTCACTGACTTGGTCATTTAGCATCTTATGGCATTCTTCCATCTGATATTGAAGATGATTTGCATCTGAGTGGAAGACTTTGACAATTTCATAAGCTTGTCCTTCAAGATCTCTTGGAGTTATGGATGAGATACTCTTCCGTTCACAAAACCATCTAATAAAACTTCCCATATCACCAGTGTAGTGCAGAAGAGAGTCTTCAGCTGGAACTTCATAATTATTAGTGATAACTGATGCCCAATTGTTGTCAGGAATCATAGAGTCAGACTCTGGGATGGTCCATGTGGGTTCTGGAGAAGGAGGTCTATCTTCCACAATGCAGCTTTGAATTGTGTCTCTTGAAGGTGCTACCCTGGATGTGCTAGTGCGATTCCCAGCCATGTAAGTATCAAACCAATCTTCTGATGGCTTAGGAATATGCTTCGTCGATGCATCATCTTCATCTGGTTCTGAGTCAGCCATGACATGCGACTCTTCGTGAACCATTTGATCATCAGGAATTGAGGTGGATGTGGATGTGAACCTTGAATCAACCGTCGTCCAGGCAGCAGATTTCTTCTTAGTACTCTGTTCTTTTGTAGGACCTGATTGATTAGAAGGTTTTGGCGGTGATGATGGTGGTTGTGGTGGAGGTGTGTTGGTTGTTGTAGAAGGATCACCAGCTCCAGAAGTTCCAGCGCCCCCCGTTGGTGGTGGAGGTGGAGGAGGATCTTTGCGGTCCTTCATCAATGTTTCCATCACAATTGTTCTCCTTTTCTTTTTAGCTTCTTTTTCCCCGACGTCAATCATAAACTGCTCATAATTGTCGAATTTAATGGATTCTTCAAGTGCCTCATAGAGTTTCTTGTGAACCTCATGCTTGTCCTCTTCAGCATCATACATCTTTTCAAACAGAGCAGCTCTCATATCGGTGAGAGGAAGGTCCTTGAATCGTCTAAGAAGTGGAGCCTCCATAGCCCATTCCACAGCATCCTTGACTTCTCCTTCAATAGCGGCAGTAACCCCTTCATTGAAGTTGAGGTGCTCCAATCTATAGAAACGATCCACAAGAGAATCAACAGATTTAGGAAGTTGCCTTTCCAGAGCTTCTATCCTTTTTATGGCTTTATCCAGTAGTTGATCAGAGGTGAGGATCTGTGGAGGTGAAGCTGGTGGAGCATCTACATCAGCAACTGTAATGACCGGTACCGGAGTTGGTGATGATGTTGGTGGTGTTTGTACAGTTGATTGAGTTGGTATGGGAGGTGGAAGTGCAGTTGATAATGAAGATGCTGACATCGGAGGAATGGTTGACGTGTCTTGCTGAATGCTGACATTATACATGGATTGTGCAGTATCTAAGGGTTTGTCATTGATGTATTGATCTCCAAAAGAGAAGTCTGTATCGAGATCCTTAAGTGAGGATAGAGAGTTAGTAGACATATTTGGTTCATCCATCTTCAAGGTCTCATCAAATCTTGTCTCAAGGTTCTCCTGCGAGCCTTTTTGCAACAGAGCGTCAACATTCAAGCCAGATTGAGTCTCACTAAGTGAAGGAGTTTCTTTAGACGTTTCAGGCACTTTGTCTACTCCATATTGTTCTTTAGCATGAGATGATTCAGTTCTTCTCTTCAGCTCATATTGATTGGTGGTGCTTGATGGAGATGATGAGATAGTTAAAAGCATGTGAGCGGCTTGTTCAGTTTCAACACTCGCAACCCCTTTTCCTTTGTCATGTGTTATTGGGGTTGTTTGTCGAGGTAGTTGAACAAGTTCTCTTATCACAACTCCACCTACGGGTGCTTTAACATTCTGACTTTCTAGGCTTTGCTGGATTCCAAGTTGCAGATCAGCATCATCTTCATCAGTTAACCTGGTAATATTCCTTGGTACCTCAGTGTTCTCACCAATTTCCTTTTCCACTTTCTTCCTTTTTACTTTCTGCTTCTTGGTTGTGGTGTCTGAATGTTGTGACCTTTCAAGTCTCTTTTTAGGAAGAGAGGCATAGGATGCTTGTGAGGCTGACTTGGACATGGGAGCATTTGGTTGTAGAGGAGAGGGTGTGACATTAGCAGAGGATCTGGTAGCTCTTTTCTTGTATTGCTTGAAGTAGTCCTTCTTCTTGATATCTTCTGTGAGAAGACAATCAGGAATTGGCAATCCAAATAGTTCATTATCCATACCTCTAGGAACATATTTCAGGTTTCCTAAAACATATTCATCTTCTGCATTATGTAGAGTTGATTCACTCCTAGGATTGAATTTGTGTGTTTTTTGTAAGTACTGGATAACAAGCTTAGAAAATCTGATGCTGGGAATTACAAGCTTGTTCTGTTTCTTTCGGCCTTGAGCTTTGTTCTGGAAATTGGTTCTATCAGATATGAATGTGTTCATTGATAAAGAAAATTCTTCCCAAATACGATCTGAGACATTCACATCAACCCTATTAACGATTCCCCATAGGATTTGCAAGATAGGAATTCTCACTTTATCGAACCCTGAAGTTTTCCCAGATAAGCACAAGTTAAGAATGGTTGTAATAGCTCTCCAGGGTTGATACATGTGTCCGGTGATGATATCGGATGCTCTTGAAATACTGTTCTGATAACCCAGCCCAATTAGAAAGACAATCAGATCGTCAGCACCAAGTGGAGATTCAGAACGAAGGTTTGGGTCACATGGGGTGATTCCAAGAGCCTTGCTCAGAATAGCAGAATCAATCGTGAATTCCCTGTCATCCAGTTTGCAGGAGTATTGAGCTGTGATTTTGTCCCATTGAACGGTGTTCCAAAATTGTTGAATGTAAATAGTGGGAATCGAGCATTGCTTGGTAATAACACCGAAGAAGTTTGTGTTCTTGAGGATGTCAATAGACACTTTGAGTATCGGATTTTGTTGAAGCTTTTGTAGGTCCACATAACAGTTACTTTTTCCAATATCAGCCCATTGACTCCTGGGAAGGATTTCTTCGTCTGAGAGAACTTTGGATGATGCAGAAGGAGTAACGACCTTTTCAGGGTTTGAGCTTGCCATTGATGATCTGAGCAAACATACAATCAACAGTAATGGTTGGGAACGAGTTAGATTATAACAGATAAGTGAGACAACATTGAGAGCACCTTTATGACATAGATACATAGAAACAATAATTCAGAAGGAGTCCCCAAAACACATACAGAGAAAGATTGAGTGACATAAGTGAGATATTACAATGAAGTAGAATCTTACAGATAAATTAACACACGACGAGCTGATAAGGGATTAAAAAGCAAAAGAGGGCATTGCAAAGGGATCATGTCATGAGCCAAGATACAAATGTAGAAGTGATATGACAAACATGCATGAGGCAGAAAGTAACATTTGGTTGTCGTGAGAGAAACCAAGTACCTTTTACCTAAACAGAAATGTCATAGCAGATTACATTGGGTATGTTGACTCAATCAAGTTGAATTAGGAGAACCTAAGTATTGTGAGAATGAGATCAACTTTAGCAATAAACCTCTTGTACATTTTAATAACCCTCGACCCTAAGACTAATTCTCAACATGAAAGTGAACAATGTTGCTAACTTGTAAAGACAAGTCGCCATCACTAGTACCACAGACAAGTCGCTAATAGTTTAGCTCTCTAAGTCGCTATGCTAATTCGCTAACTTGTAAAGACAAGTCGCCATGAACAGTAACAAAAACCAAGTCGCTACAAATCTGTTAACTAAGTCGCTAACTTGTGAAGACAAGTCGCCATGAACAGTAACACAACCAAGTCGCTACAAATTTGTTAACTAAGTCGCTAATGTTACAAATTCGCTAACTTGTAAAGACAAGTCACTGACTACTAACTCGCTAACCAAGTCGCTAGAATAAAATAAACTAATTCGCTACAGAAACATAGTCGCTAATATGAGGCTAACTCGCCATGAAGAACATTCAAGCTAAGTCGCTACCAAGAACATGTTAAATCGCCATCAAGAACACTCATAACAGAAACCCAACAACCCAATCCGCTAACCATTCATCATCAGATCACGAAGACAAATTATCAAGCAATCAAGATAATATATTCCAAACAATTTGAACACATTCAATCATCATAATAGCAACAAATACACGATTTCATGACAAATCGAACCTAGGTGGGAGTCACAAATCACGAGCTCGAAAGGATCTGGATAAGAAGACAAGTTAGATACTTAACACAAACGCATAAGAGAACTAAGGTACGAGAGATTCGAGACAAACCACTTACTAAGTCGCTAGGATGAGCAATTTGTCAAGAGAAAAAAAAGCAAGAGAGGGAAAAAAACTTATTTGAGAAAACAATGGTAAGTCGCTAGGGGTATAGAAACCATTTTTGGCAATTTGACACATTTGGTCCTTGTGGTTCTAAAATGAAGTGATATAAGTCGCTAGTGCAACACAACTTTAAATATATGACAAGTTTGGTCCCTATGGTTTTGATGAACGAGTGGTAAGTCGCTAACACGGATTATAGGCTAAGTCTCTAGCATAGATTATCACAATGATCACCATGAATCAATTAAACATTTAGTCAAATAAGCATTTAATGCTGGGCACTTAATACATAGGAACACAATGATAATCACATGAGCAAGATACGACCACAACCTATAACTGAGAGAAACACCACAACCAGATATTACAAAATCATAACCAGTTAGTCACACAAGCAAGACACAACCACAACATACAAATGAGCAAACATCATAACCAGCACAGAAGCCAATGGCAAATAAAACTAATACAAAATCTCCCCCTCAATCAATGTCATCAAAGACCATTGATTGATATTAACCAATCCCATTATAAAATAAGAATATATCATTTGTTCGAACTTCATCTATGATCCCGTGCCATTATTGAATGACATTTCTAGGACCGTAGATGTTATCGATAACAAGGAATGTATTCTTTATTAGATTGAGAAAAATGATAATTTTTTTTTTTTTTTTTTTTTTTTTTTTTTTTTTTTTTTTTTTACCTAGATTTATACACAGATATATAAAAGAGCGAGTCCTGATTCAAGATGAATAGGAGTCAAAGTAAGAAGTACATCAACTCTGGCAAGCTATAGCTCCTGAATGAGCTATGTTCATTTCTGAGGGGAACCAAGTCATGAAGTTCCTGATTGAGTTGAGCATTGTACCTGAAAAAGACTGAGAGCACATTGTACTTGAAGCACATGTAGACTTGTACATAGAAGGGTTAGTGACATGTTTAATCTCACATTTGGATGCATCATAGTGTAACACAGACGTATCATTAATGGGGATTCTATTAGGTTCTACATTCTTGAAGAGTTTACCTGTGGGAATCCACTTGAGACATGATCTAGGAATGTAAGTTCGTTTAAGTCCTGTAAACTTAAAAAATCTGCCAGTGGGAATCCATTTGAAACCACAGTTAGTTGAACTAAATGAGTGCACAACCTTGTTTTGACTATTTGTCCTTTTGTGATCAGAGAATTTCTTAGGGGATTGATCAGTCAAATGATGTTTTGCATGAGAGCTAGTTAAACTTATTGCATTTCTGATCTGTGAGAGTTGACCATAAGTCCTATGTTTGAGATTCATCATATCTGAACTAGGCAATGAAGTGACTGGTTTTGACAAAATAGAGATATTATCAACTTGGGATGTAAGCTTAGATTTCAATGGTTTAGCTCTTTCAGACCTAAAGGCATTAGGTTGTTTAATAACTGTTCGTTTCAAGTGGTTCTGAACATTTGACTTTCCCAAAGTTGAAGATTTTGCAAACTTAGTGTTCATCCTATTTCAAACAGACTTCCTGAGCTCATTTTTTAGGGCAACAATATTGAAGCTCTTATCCTGAATTTGTGCTTTGAGGTCATCAATGTCTTTCATCAAGAGGTTAGATTGATTGACTAACTTAGAGTTTGTTTCCTCAAGGTTCTTTCTTAAATGCTCATTTTCTCTTAGAAGGTTGGACACACATAGAGCTAGTTCAGAATTTCTAGATTCTAATGCATCACTCATCTCATGACAGTCATATTTCTGGGCTTCTGAAAGAAGTGATTTTAGATTGCCTATGGTCGAATCTTTGTCCTGAATCTGGGATTTTAACTGATTAATTTCAAAAAATTCTCTAAATTCTAGAAGTTCCTGATTAGTACACGGTTTTTTTGCATAAAACATTTCATCCTTTTGTTGTATTTCAATTTGCAATGAGATACAGTGTTTTTCAAGAATTGAAAATTTGTTTGAAAGCTCATCAAATACCCTTTTTTCAATCATGTTACTTGCATTAGATTCAGGCAAAACAAAGATTGATTCTACATTGTTATGTTCAGAGTAAGAGTCATGTACCTTTTTATGAGAATTCGTATGATAAGATGAGTGTACCTTATTGATTGACACCTTTTCTGACTCTGAGAATTTGAGATCAGTGCTGTTCTCTTCATCCTTTTTCATTACAACTGAGATTCTGCAATCAGTGTCATTTGCTGGTTCAACTGGAATGTAGCATGACACATCACCATTGCTCCATGGAATCTCTTGGCACTCATTCAGCTTGTTATTCTCTTTTGCAGCTTCCTTGATGTATGTTTCCATATTACCCATGAGTTGAATAAATAAGTTTCTGAACTCGTGCATTTCCATTCCCGTGTGTTTCTTGAAAGATATTCCAGTCATGATGTCATCAAAATCTGAGGAATATTCTTCCCGGATAAGTGGCTTAAATTGATTGAAGATAGATTGAAGAGCGGTATGAGACTCATCAGTTGAGAACTTTTCTTTGGTAATTTGAAACCTTAGTCGTTCTAAGTTAAGTAAAACAGTTCTTGTCAAAGTGGGAAAATCCTGACGAAGGATGGCACAGCTTGTTCGATCCATGGTTGTAGATAAGAGTAATTTGAGAAGCTGACTGAGATGTTGAAACGGCTCACTGGTGCATTCCATATTCTTAGCATCATTTGCAGACATTAAGAGTGACTTATTTGAGTTGTTCTGATTAATCGATACTGAATCATTAAGTGTATGGCATTCAGATAAGCATTCTGTTTCACTATTCTGTGCTGTGTCATAGAGAGCAAGAACTTTGGTGATTAAAGGATCCGTGATGACTGACATTGTGTTATTATAAATTACTCCCCAAGTCTCTAGAGATTTTGAACCAACTCGCTAGCAACTAAATAGTAATGATCCCAAGTCGTTAAATCAACATCCAAGTCGCTAAGTGCAAGTCGCTAATCCTCTAGTCGCTATACCACCAAGTCGCTAAACAATTTCAAGTCGCTAAGTAGTAACTCGCTAAGCATTAAGTCGCTAGCAAAATTTTGGCAGCAATTCGCTACACAAGTCGCTAAAGATACAAGTCGCTAAATAGCAACTCGCTACAAACCAAGTCGCTACCCCCAAGTCGCTACCTGTGGTGGAAAGTCCACTACTTGTACTTTAAGTCGCTAGTTCTAAGTCGCTAGGTCTAAAACTGTAACTCGCTACAAATTTGTAAAGCAAGTCGCTACGAAGAAAGTATTCCGTGTGTTAAGTCGCTAGCAAGAAAAAAACAGATAAACATCACTTTTCAATTCAAAAACAATCCAACCAAGATGATTCAAGCTTACCAAATGAAAACCTAAACACTTGTGATGATTCTAAACATAAAAGTACTAACAAAATCCAAACTTTAACACAAGAAATCAACCAAATGATGCACAAACCACTAAACTTTTTCAAACTCAAAAACCACCTAAAAACCACTAGAAATCCAAAGATGTGCAAGATATGATCTAACCATGGCTTTGATACCAATTGTAGGATATTGGATTTCACTTACATATCATAACATTAACACAATGAGCATATAGATGATTTTAGAGAGAGAGAAAGTGGGATATTCTAGTAAGAGAAACTTGTAGAATATTAGATTATCAAAGAACATCCAACCCTCTACCTTGCAAGGTAGAGGGTATTTATAGGTTACAGACTAAACGACCTCCTGACGGCCTGTGGATCAGGGATACAGTGGGTAAAGACCCGACCTTCCTCCACGGTGTTGCACTAAACTATTTTAAGCTACTGACTAACTAATTAACTACATAAAAACGTAAATAACGACAAGTCTACGAGCTAACTTATGCTAGATAATAGTCGGGGTGACCGACACTTCAATACTGGAATTTTCTAATTCCTAACAAATGGTCCATGAGTTCCAAGAGGAAATGAGGTTCATCCTCAATCACATCCTCGAGCGTCTCAATGCTCTTGCTCATCCACCTCCTCAATAGGAGGGTCCTAGTTTATTTTCTTTTAGGCACTTTTTATTTAGTCTTTTTCTTGTATCTTTCTAGGATTATTTCTTTGTACTCAACACTTCATTGTGTTCTTCTTTCATGAGTCTTAACTCATGAAAAATTTTAACAAATGAATGATGTTTTCTATATTGTTGTTGCTTATTACATAGTGTTTGGAAATGCTTGTGATGATGATTATTACTAACATTTTTTTGTAGCTTTTTCACAATCCATATCTCCTTCCATTGGCACCCAATTTAGGTGGAGCTTTGGTCAAGGGGGAGATAATGGCTAAGGGCTCATTACACATTCCGCCTTGCATCTTCTTTTTGTTGAGACAAAAAGGGGGAGAAGCATATAGAACTTGGTTATATTTGACTTTCTGAAAAAGTCAAACTGCATAAATTGACTTTTCTGAAAAAGTCAACATGATACTTCATTGGTAATATTTGACTTTATGAAAAAGTCAAACTGCATATTTTGACTTTCTGAAAAAGTCAACATCATGCTTCAACTAGTGAAAACTTTGACTTTCTTAAAAAGTCAAACATCATATACTTACATTATCATTCAAGTTCTAAAAACTAATATTTTTATAACTCTTGTACAATCTTTACATCTTTTATAAAAATAAAATTTATGTTTTGTCCTCAACAAAAAGGGGGAGATTGTTAAAACAAATATCGTCATTAAACGTTATTTATATTTTTGATCTTTACCTAAGTTTTGTTAACGACAAAAGTAAATATAATTTTTATAAAGCTTAAAGCTTGTCAAGTCCAATAGATATTAAAAAAAGCTTTTTCAAATAATATCTTCATCACTCAAGCATTTACATTGTGATTAACCATAATGTATGATAAGAGTTTTTAGAATGTTTTGGTTTCTTAAAAACTAAACATTACATATGTATTTTCATATTTCTAAAAATAGAAAAACAAACATATGACATCATGTGATGCATCATTGAAATCATTGGAAGATTTCACAAGATTCTTTGTGTAGATTTAGGCTCTACATATCTTACACAATCTTGCATAGATATGGTTGACTTTGGTAAGATTTTGAGATCTTGCTGTCAGACCCCGGCGGCACCAAATTTTATAACGGGCAGAACCCTTTAAAGGGTTCCGTGGTCCGTGGTGCCTGCTGAGAATTTTGGCTATAAATAGCAAAGGCAAACCAAGTAGTTTTTTATCCCTTTCTATCATACTCTCATACATTTCTTCTCTCTAACCTTTCTAACTCAGTTTCATATCATATTAGTGATCTCTTTTGTAGCAAAGAAGATCAAGTCACATTCAAGCTTCAACGAGAAGTTGAAAGTCTTGTTTGTTTGGTGTTGTATGATCTTGTGTTGATTCATACTTCATTGTTGTACCAAACTATCATAATCTTGTGAGTGTGAGTGGTTAGTATTTTATTCCTCAAAATACATTGTGTGTGGGAGTGGTTGTACCCTTGGAAAGAACTCGACATTTAGCTTAGTGTCAGAAATAGTGTAAGCGAAGTGTAAAGGTTTCTCCGCCGGTGAAAGGAGCTTGTTGACTAGTGAAGTTAAACTCTCGAGTGTGAGACTCGGGGAGTGGAGTAGGGCAAGGAAAAAGAGTCCTTGTAGACCGAACCACTATAAACAACTTGTTGTGGTTTGATCATTTCTTTCCTTATTTACTCTTTACATATTGCTTACATATTTCATTAACATATCTAAGATCAATATCAATTGATCTTTCAATAAGTTTCAAAACAAAGATTTTTAATCGGTAAACTATTCAACCCCCCTTCTAGTTTTCTACAATTGGTACCAGAGCCTGGTTGCTCAAGAATTTATAAAATATATTGGTACCAGACATATGGTCGAATAGTTTTCATTTGAAAATGATTACATGATTCTAAATGATATCCGGTACTTATTGATTATCTATACCCAATAGGGAGCAATACCAAACTAACAATTAGTGTACACAAAACATTTTTTTGATCTAACCATAGCATGAAATATGCAATGCTAGTGGTAAATAAGGTAAAAATGAGAGAATATAGTTTTATACAATTGGTCCACTTAATTTAGTCATAAACATTCTTACGTCTACTAGCGATATAGATATCCATGAGGGATCGACGTTATCTAGCAAAAACCAAGTTGTTGTTCTTTCCGCCATAATACCCAAAGCGTATTAGTATTTGATAAGGATTTAAAACATATGTTTTTAGGGGGTCATTTAAGCCCTAAATCAACACATTTTATATCCGTTACTACTTAAAATCGTTTCTTTTCACATTTTAGGTCTTTTGGAAGCAAAATGCTGGAATGAAGCATATTTGGACGAAAAGAAGCGAAAACATGAAGAAAATGGCAAAGTCAAGATCAAAAGCCCTCCAACAGACCTGACAGCGTCCCAACCAAAGGGCGACGCGTCCCTTTATAGAAGTTTTGATCAAATTACACATGACGGCTCAGAACAAATTCTGGTTCTACAACCTGACGGCGTCACGCCTAAACTCTGGAAGGCGTCACTCTCAATTTCCACACCAGATGCCCAACAACCAATCTAAGACGACGTCCTTCATGAATACTGACGACGTCACACTCATCAACAGACGCCTTCCCAACGATGACTTGGCCCAAACGAAACCCTAATGACGGCGACCTGATGGCGTCACTAGCAAAAGGTGACGCCGTCGCACTTGTAAATCTATATATAGAATTCGATTTTTCTGTATTTTGAGAGGTATGACTTTGGAGAGCAAACCCTAATTCAGTTGTACTCTGACTTGGACAGTATCTAAGGGTCCCATACCCTTCTTTACATCATAAGATAAGTTTGTTTATCCATATTATCATTATGTCTACCCATGTTCAATTGTATGTGTGTATGCTTGCTTGTTTAACATGGGTAGCTAAATTATCCTTGTGTTTGCTTAGATCTATGAAACCTAGTTTTTAATTATTGTTAGGTTGTCTCTTGTCTTAATTGGTAGATGCTAGAGTGAGGAAAACTGGCTTCTTCTTGAATTGTTGCGAGCTTTAACGTCCTAAATAGCAAAAAAGCTTAAGAGTGCACTTAGGCCATTCGTTGTGTTTATTGCGTGAGTTGTAGCTTAAGGATTGTTAGGATTTAGAAAATCCATAGTGAAGAGTCGGTCACCCCAACTCTAGTCTAGCATATGTTAGCTCGTAGACATTACGTTATTTATTAGTTATTTAGTTTAGAGCAACACCGTGGAGGAAGGACGGGTCTTTACCCACTGTATGCCTGATCCACAGTCCGAAGGAGGACATGTAGTATGTAACTATAAATAATCTCTACCTCCCAAGGTAGAGGGTTGGACCTTTCACTCAATCTAACCTTCTTTCTTTTGTTTACTTTCTCTCTCTAGAAAGGCTCCCTTCTTCCACTTTCTCTCTCTAAAAATCTATCTTATTTGAACCATATTGTGTTATGTGATGTGTTTATGAAATCCAATATCTTACAAATGGTATCAAGAGCCATGGTTTGATCACTCATCTTTCATGTTCTTGGATTTCTAGTGGTTTTTGGGTTTGAATGAGTTTAGAGTGGTTAGAATCATTTGGATCATCTCTTGTGTTAAAGTTTGGTTTTTGATTGTACTTTTGTGTTTAGAATCATTATAAGTGCTTAGGTTTTGATTTGGAAGGCTTGAATCACGGTGGTTGGGTTGTTTTTGGATTGAAAAGTGGTGTTTTTGAACATTTCTACCTAGCGACTTGAGTCTCAGAATAGTTTTCTTGGTAGCGACTTGCTTCTATATTTTTCAGCGACTTGTAGTTGTAGTGGTAGCGACTTGAGCACTAGCGACTTTTCTATTGAGACAAAGCGACATATAGTACAAAAGTAGTGGCCGTACTGTTCAGTCTAGCGAGTTGCTCTTTAGCGACTTGCCCTCTTAGCGAGTTGTTCCTTAGCGACTTGTTCACTTAGCGAGTTGTTCTTTAGTGACTTGTCTACTTAGCGAGTTGGTACTATTAGCGAGTTGTCATCTAGCGACTTGTCACTAGCGATTTGTCTTCATAGCGAGTTGTCTCTAGCGACTTGAGCATCTAGCGACTTGTCAACTAGAGATTTGTCTTCATAGCGAGTTGTCTCTAGCGACTTGTAACTAGCGAGTTGTCTTCATAGAGGATTGTTAGAAGCGGTTTGACCATTTCATCAGTGCGTTTTGTTGACTTTTCCCGACAAAACTTCAAACGGCTATAACTTTTGATCCGTAAATCCATTTTCAGCGTTCTACCCATCAAAACGACCGTGAGAACGAGGAGAATGGCACGCCGAATAAACTAGGTCAACCCTCAAGGCCTAAATCCGCTCCGAACAGAAGTTATTAAGGTTTTTAAGTTTTTAGACCTAAATTTCTCCGTAAAATCGTGCATCAACCAACCCAAATCACAACCAAACAACATCTCTGCTAATCCTACAAACAATCATAAGACCTAACACACAATTGTCTATCATTGAGTTGATCCATCAGTTATCTTAATACATTCTTTTGGTCACTATATCACGGTTTCTTCTTGATTTTGTAAAATTCCGCGAAAGAATCTATTTCTCGGTTTAAATCATAGACTTGTAAAATCCCGTGTATACTACAACATCATGTCTTACACTCCTGATTCAGTGATTTTAGAAGTACTCAAACTGTATGATGCTGTAGACAACCATGAGAATATTAGTTATACTGAACGGTTACAGATGATGGAATCAATCAATGATGATTTGAGTTCTTCATGCTCTGAGTCCAATGAGAAAGATTTGCACCTGTTCAGGCTACATAATTCCATGCAAAAGGAAAGTAGCATTGAACCTTTTCAACAACTTCACTCTTACCTCATGTTACTTCTACACATAATAATGGAACGAACATGTATTGCCCTCTTCCGTCAGGACTTATCCACATTAACAGGAACTTTGTTGTTAAACCTCGAGCAATTGGAGCTACAACTTGACAAAGAGAAGGTTCAAAAGGATGGTTCTAGTGCTGCACTTCAAGTGATTTACAAACATTTTCAGTCATTCATTAGAAGGGAATTCACATCAGACTATGATCAAGACATGAATGAAATATCTTTCAAGAGACACACTGGAATGGAAATTAGCGTGTTCATAGAGAAACTTATCCATCTCATGGATAATGTGGAGAAGTATATTGAGGAAGTTACTCAGACAGATGAAAAAGTGGATGAGTGTCTGGTGCAGTTGAGAGATAGTTGTGATAAGTTGGGTAATGTATCTGTTGAAGAATCGGGTGTTGCTGAATGCAGAATGTCAGAGACAACAAATAATGATGAGTCGGGTAAAGCACTAGATGATGGATCAGTTGACACTAAATACAGAGGCTCAGAGATAGATAAGCTCAACACAGCCAGCGGTCCAGTGACTCTTGTTACACATGATGTGGATGCAGATATCAGACCAGAAATTGAGCAGGTGTCATGTAATGAGGTACCCTTTACTGTTCAACATAGTGCATCTGCTGTAGTACTTAAACAAACTGATCATTATGCTGAACATGACTTTGATAAATGTTCTATAACTGAGGCTGAGTCAGAGATTAAGTGTTTCAAAATAAAAGATATGGTTGATAAAAAGGCTTTTGATGAACTTTCAAACAAATTCTCAAATATTGAAACACATTGCATTTCACTTGAAATTGCGATAAAAAGTAAAGAAGAAAGTTTTCAACTTAACAAACCATGTAAAAATCCGGAACTTGCTGAATTCCGTGAACTTTTTGAAATTAGCACTTTGAAAGCTCAGCTTCAAGCCAAAAACTCGACTATCAACAATTTGAAGAAACATATTTCTGGTATGCATGTGAAAAGTACTTTGGTTACAAGTAATTCTGATGATAATGCTATTTATGATATTCAAATGAGAAATGATGAATTAGCAGTCTGTGTGGCCAAATTACTAAACAAAAATGAGTCTTTGTGAAAGCATCACATAGAACTAAGTGACTCTGTCAAAGAAGCTAGAACTAAGTCAATGGAACAAAAAAATTCTTTGATAGCAAAAATTGATGAACTCAAAGATCAACTTCAGAAAAAGAGTTTCGCTATTGTTGCCTTAAAAAATGAGCTTAGGAAAACTGTAGGGAAATGTGTGAACACTAAGTTTACAAAACCATCAACCTTGGGGAAGCCAGTTTCTCATTCCACTAGAGACCGGTCCATTGTTAGGCAGCCTACTGCATTTATATCTGAAAGAACAAAATCTTTAAAGACAAGGCTTGCCTCCCAAGTTGATGCGATACAAGTTTTGACAAAACCAGTCACTTCACCTGAGTTACCTAAGTATAATGCTTCTAGCTCCGCTAACCCTCAACAAGTAGCTACTTTTACTCCCAGCACCTCTAGGATTAGTTCGAAAACAGTGTCAAAACCAAGCATTAAAACCCAGAATTCATATGATATGAATGACTTATGGAAGAACTATTATCTAGAAGAAGCTAGGAAAAAGGCACAGATGAGAAAATACGGAATTTTAGGTGCAAGAACTAGGGTGACGAATTCTATGAGATTTCAAGGCACTGCTAGTAGTTTTAAACCATTACCTAGGAACACTCAACTAAAGATTAGGGATTGGCTTGGATCTAAGCGTAGTTGCGTTTCGAATAAATCTATTCCCATAGTAGATCACTCTAAGAACTCTAGATCATCTTCTGAATCCAAACAAGCTGTTTGCTCGAATTGTCTGAAATGCATTTTTAAGGAAAATCATGATAATTGTTTTTCAAAATCCCTAAAGAATGTAAATGCTCATGCAAAGGTTCAATCTGTTAAGTCTAGGATCTACACTAAGTCTATGAAGCAAAACAAACAAAAAACTTCGCCTAGATGGATATCAACTGCTAAATCTTTGGAAACTAGGAATAACAATAGGTCTTCCACTATGCATAAGAAGCTTAACAATCCTAGACCTTGCCATAAGTGGATACCGTCTGGTAGAATGTTTAAGGATGTTGGACTTAGGTGGATACCTACCGAAAAGCTGTTTTCTGATGGGAAAATTAAGGTTGACAGTGAAACCCCAAAGGGTTTGGATACTAATGTCACTAACCAATATATATGCAAACAAGCTTGTAATGTTAGTGTAGGTATTCCTTACTCAGTTGCAGATACTTTGATCCTTCATTACATGGACTGGCTTAAAGTATGGATAACAAATGGATTGATATCTCATAACTCAGGGGTCCAAATAACTCAACCTTGATTTTCAATCGGTAATGACATCTGTTCACATCAGTTCAGGCCTCGTAATTCATCATTATGGCGTCTGCAGATAACACTTCAGGCCCCGTTCCTCAAAGAAAAGAAAGGTGTACGCTTCAGTGCGCTTTATCTTCAAAAGAAGAGAAATCTTCAGGTGTATGACCATTCTCATCAACATTCTTCATCAACAAGCTTCATGTTTTTCCACGCTCTTTCAACTCTCAAGTGGATCTACGTTCATTGGTGTATATTCTTATTCACTTGTTCAAATCAAAAATGGCAACTTCGGATGCAATTTTTGAGGGGGAGAAGAGTGCATATACTACATGTTGATGGATGCTTGATTTATGTTCATATGAATCTCCTTCAACGCCTAATGCTTCACTTACTAAGGATAACTGGGATTCATTGCTTGGGATTCATTGGTTCAAGATATGTTTGATAAGTACTTCCAACCTCCAACGAATGTTGATCATCTAGTTTCTGAAACTCATGCTCTGGTTCCTACTGACTCAACTGGTTCACCATCTAAGAAGTACCTCTCGGAATCCTCAAGAAACATTACCTCCAGTTATTTCACAAGGCATTGATAATGACTATCATGATATTGTAGATGCACTATTGAATAATGATCCGCTCTTTGGTATTCCTTTGCCAAATCTTCACGGATTATTTGTTATGAATTAGAAATTCCCGGTATTAAAGAGTCGGTCACCTCAAGTATATGTAATCGTTAGAAAGCTCGTAGTCGTAGTAATTCTTAAGTTAGGTAGTATTTAGTTAAGTAACACCGTGGAGGACGGACGGGTCTTTACCCACTGTATGCCTGATCCACAGCCCAAAGTGTGGCGATTTATGTAAGACTATAAATACTCTCTACCTCCTAAGGTAGAGAGTTGGAGCTCATAATAATATCTTTCACTTTCTCTCACTAAGTTCCCTAAACCTCTAACTTTCTCTCTCTAGAATTCCATCTATATGCTACTTTGTGTTATGGTATGATGTGTATGTGAAACGTTATATCTTACAATTGGTATCAAGAGCCATGGTTAGATCATATCTTGCACATCTTTGGATTTCTAGTGGTTTTTAGGTGGTTTTTGAGTTTGAAAAAGTTTAGTGGTTTTTGCATCATTTGGTTGATTTCTTGTGTTAAAGTTTGAATTTTGATAGTACTTTCATGTTTAGAATCATCACAAGTGTTTAGGTTTTCATTTGGATAGCTTGAATCATCTTGGTTGGGTTGTTTTTGGATTGAAAAGTGATGTTTATTAGGTTTTTCTTGCTAGCGACTTAGCTCACGGTTTACTTTTCTTCATAGCGACTTGCTTCACAAAATTGTAGCGAGTTACAGTTCTAAACCTAGCGAGTTAGATCTGGCGAGTTAAAGTACAAGTAGTGGACTCTCCACTACGAGTAGCGACTTGGTGGTAGCGACTTGGTCTGTAGCGAGTTGATCTTTAGCGACTTGTATTTCTAGCGACTTGTGTAGCGAATTACTGCCAAAATTTTGCTAGCGACTTGAGGGATAGCGAGTTACTACTTAGCGACTTGCGTTGTGTCTAGCGACTTGGGACTCTAGCGACTTAGTTGTCTAGCGAATTAATTGGTAGCGACTTAGTGCATTTGTTTCTAGCGACTTAGTGCATTATCATCTAGCGACTTGAGTGATTGTTTACGGTTTTCTCTTGATTTAGTAAAATCCCGTTAAAGAATCTATTTCCCGGTTTAATCATAGAGTTATAAAATCCCGTATAATCTGTTAACATGTCTACCAACGTCCCTACTGTCATCTCCACTGTTGCCGAGGATGTACAAGCAGCTGGCTCAGATACTCGTCCACCCATGCTTGACAGAACTGACTACGATTCTTGGGCTCAACGAATCAGATTGTATTGCCTTGGAAAGGAAAACGGTGTCAACATTCTCAAATCCATTGATGAAGGACCATATCGAGTTGAGACGACTAGAGACATACTTGATACTAATGAAGATGGTACTCCTGTTTACGGAATGGACAGACCTAAGATGTATGATGAGCTTGATGATAAGGAGAAAAAGAGATTTGATGCAGATATCAGGGCTTCAAACATTGTTCTTCAAGGTCTTCCTAAAGACATCTACAAGCTCATCAATCATAACACTGAAGCAAAGGCAGTTTGGGATAATGTTAAGATGCTTCTCTCAGGTTCAGAATTAACTATGGAAGACAGAGAATCCCAACTCTATGACGAATTTGAGCACTTCAAGATGAAACCAGATGAGAGTGTCTATGAGTACTATGTGAGATTTCATAAGTTAGTGAATGACATGAGGAACATCAGAATGACTATGCCTAACATTCAGCTGAACTCAAAGTTTGTGAACAACATGAATCCCGAATGGCACAAGTTTGTCACAGCTGTGAAGCTCACTAAAGGATTGAAGAATACAAACTATGAGCAACTCTATGCCTTCCTCCTTCAGAATGAGAGACATGCTATGTTTGAAAAATTGATTCTCAATCAGTTCAAAACCAACCAGGGAGAGACAAGCTCGTCTAATGACTCAACAGCTTTCTACTCAAACATCGGAATCACAACCAAAGCATCACAAGTCATACCCTTGGGTAACGGTAATCACAAACTCATCCCTGATCCTATGTTCAAACAAGCTGATGCTGATGCACACGTGGGTAACATCATTAATCAACTAGCTCTTCTCATTAGTCAAAACATGAATTCTCTCCCACAAACCAACAACAACCTCAGAACTGCATCTAACCCATATAATCAAGCCACTGTTAAAGATGGAAGGATCGTGGTGCAACCAGTTCAGGAAAGACAGTATGATCAGGGAAGAGGTGGAGCTGGGAGAGGTTATGTTGGCAACCAGAATCGAGGAAGAAATGGTAACCAAGGTCAAGCTAAGCCAATCAAATGCTATAACTGTGGTGGTGAAGGACACATTGCAAGGAACTGCACATCTCCAAAACGTCCACAGAATGCTGATTACTTCAGAGATAAGATGTTGCTGGCACAAGCTCAGGACAATGGTGCTGCGTTGGATGAAGAGGAATTGCTGTTTCTTGCTGAGGGCAATGCCAAGACCTATGATGCAGATGTGGATGAGCAGCCTATTCAGGAGATAGGTCACAATCATCAGAACGCCTTTCAAGTCGCTGACTGTGATGCATACGACTCTGATGTAGATGATGGACCTACTGCACACACAATCTTTATGGCTAGCATCTCTCCAATGGTTTCTCCTAAGATCTCTTCTTCACCACAAGCTGGCCCATCCAAGGACAAACTCATCTCAGAGGTATTAAAACTATACGATGATGCTGATGTGCAACAGATGCATGACAAAGTACAATCAACTGAAACTTTTGAATCAAATGTTGAAAATATGGGTAATAACAATATTGTCCCATACGATCAATACGTGAAACAAAGTGAAAGTGAAAGTGAAGTTGTACCAAGTGATGCATCTTCTGCAGTCAACAATGACTATGTCTTTGATGAATACACTGCATGTTCTCCTGATGATTCCATAATTTCTGAACTAAATGCCTATAAGGAACGTGTTGCTATTTATGAACAACGTGCAAAATTTGAGTTGACCACTCGTGAGCAGGAAATGGATGTCCAAGTGAGTACAGTAATTAGAAAAAGTAAGTTTAGAGAAGAAGTGTTGAAACAAGAATTAAATTCCTTGCAAGAAAAACTTTCTAAAACAGCTAAACAAAAACAAGAACTTCAAGAAAATGTGAAAATGCTTAAGCAAGAATTTAATGCAAAGGAATCAAAACTCTTGAGAGATTTTTCTAATCTGAAAACTTTGAAAAACAAACTTGAAAACAAGTTGTACATACAAGGAAACACCATTCAGACTGCTCACATGGTCACCAAACATCGAGTCTTAAGCGATAAGCATAGCATTCCCCTTGTTGAGGAACCGAATCCAGAGGTAATTAAAAAGGCTAGAAATGCTCATAAGGTGCTTTATGATGGTGATGAAATCCTTAAGCCTAGGCAGAAACCTAGTTGCGTTGAGTGCACTGAGGAAGATAAGAAATCAAATGAAATCACTAGGGAAAAGATGAATAAGAAACAAAATGATCCCAAATGCAAAGAGAAAAACATAATTATCACTCCTCATGATTACAAGAAGGAAAACTGGATTTCCTTGAACAAGTTTAAGCCTCAGACTCTGTTGACTCCCGAACAAGTCTTCTGGAAAAAGGATTTAGATAAGCAGAAAGCGGAAAATATTGTTGAAACAAACCCTCCCCTTAGGAAAATGCCTAGAGCGACTGTGTATCCTCCTAATACACCAATGCATCTTGTACCTAGAACAATTGCCACTAAAAGCAAGACATTAATTAGCCAATACGTTATATTTCAACTATTTGCTGATTTTGAGAAAACTTGCAAGAAAAGGATCACACCCACTGGTATAACTGAAGGAGAAAGGGGTTTTGAACAAATGAAAGAATGTTATTTGACTGAGGTCATGCCCTTATTTAAACTTCTAAAAGATCACTTTGAGAGTCTTAAAAAGGGAATAGAAACTGATATTAAGGGAATGGAAAAGGAATTTGATGCAATGGTAGTTGAAGTTAGTGACTATGAGCGTGCACTGAAATATAATGAGATTGAGAGGAAGAACTTGCATACACTGAATGAGAATCTGATTTCTGAATGTATTGCTCAAGATGTGTTTTTCACTGCTACAAATTGTTCCATTAATGCTTCTCAATTTCATGAATTATCTGTTGCTCTGAAAGTCTCCCATGATCGTGTCATTGAGCTTGAAACAACAAATTCAAAATTGCATGAGAAAATAGAACAGGATGATCATGATAACTTGGTCAAACATTATTCTAAATTAGAAGTTGAACATCTTGCTTTGCAATTAAAACATCAACATCTCAAAGAAAATGTTAAAACCTCAAATATCAAGACATCCTCTGATGCTCCTGAGTTTGATGCAGTTTTTCAAATTAACAAATGTGATGAACAGATTCAAGCTCAGTGCAACACGATCAGAAAGTTGAAAGCCCAAATCTCTCAATTAAAGGGTCAAACAAACAATATGACAGGCTCCCAAATGCCTCCTTCTTTAGATTCTCAGAATTCTCAAACGTTTCATCTTCAAAACCTAGTAAATGCTTTACAAAAGGAAAACGAAAGTTTTCTAGAATAAAATGAAAAGGTTAAACGTCACTTCAATGAGTTGTTTGAATCAATTAAAGTCACTCGTAACAAAAACAACGAACAAATAACTTCATTGCAAAAGGAAATTGAGAATCTGAAGAGTCAGGTAAAAGGGAAAATGCCAATGATCAATGGGGAGAATGTTGTATCTAAGGTTCACTCTGGTAATAAATATGCTTTATTCGTGACATATGTCCCCCCTCATCTAAGGAACAACAAACTTGCCATTCAAACATATTTCTCATCCCTTAAGGATTGCTTAGAATGCCTGCGTGAGATTGTTGAAGAGGATAAGCTTGAGAAACCTCATGATAATGCAATTGGACATGCATGCTTATATGCCAAACGATCTCAAGAAATCTTAGAATGCTTGATCACAAAATGCCCTAAGACATTAGGTGAGAGAGTTAACCCTTTGATTCCATGCTCAATGCCTAAGGCCAAATATGATATGCACTCGATTCCCAATGTTTTGAATGTGAGCCGTAGTGTACCCTTGAGTAGTTCAGATTCTAGATCTGTCAATGCTAAGAGAGAGAACTCAAAGATACCTTCTAGGAGTACAAATCTCAGTACCTCTAGTTTTAAGAATGTGAACCTTAGTGCACCTGCATGTAGTTCAGATCCCAGCACATCTAAACAGGTGGTGCAAAGAGTAGTAAAACAAACTAATGTTCCCATTCCCTCTACAGGAGTAATCAGTGACATTAAAGGGAGCATGTCAAAGTCTCAAGACAATACAAGGAATGATAGGACCTCTCAAGCTAAGAATGTGCACTGGAAGAGAGTAGAAGAACAATCTAGGAACTTTAAGCTTGAATTGAATAAAACGAATCGTGTTGATTCTAGTATTAGCCATAGGCGTACTGTAATTAATTCGAATTCCGATACTATTTGCAAACCATGTACTGATGTCTGCTTGAATTCTGTCTCTAATCATGAATGTGGTGTTAATGTTCTGCCTAATGATGTTAATTGTCCAGTTAATATTGTTAATGCTAAAATTCATGCTAAGAAGGCTAAAAGGCAAAAACGAAAGAAAGTTAGAAAACAATGGAAACCCACAGGAAGAACATTCAGTAAAATAGGCTTCTATTGGATACCTGTTGGTCATAAGACTAATCAGAAAATGCCCACTAGAAAATGGATGCCTACTGGTAGAACTATTCCTTTAAGAAGTGATCACACTGTGAACAGGGCTAATACAGACACTAGTACTGCATCTATTCACAATGATTCCATTGCCTCACTTTCTGATATGAATGCTTCTATTTCTGATGTGGGTGGTCCAAACATTGTAACTAACCAAATGGAACCCATTCTTGCATGGGGATCCCAATTATCCAGTTATCCATTCTTGTCTGTGTTCAACTGCAGATCGTTCAAATCGTTCTGTGGTACCTGGACTCAGGCTGTTCCAAGCATATGACTGGAGACCGGTCGCGGCTCATGAACTTCGTGAGCAAATTCATCGGGACTGTTAGATTTGGTAATGATCATTTCGGTGCTATTATGGGTTATGGAGATTATGTTGTTGGTGATAGTGTCATCTCTAGAGTGTATTATGTGGAAGGTTTAGGTCACAATCTGTTCTCTGTTGGTCAATTCTGTGATTCTGATCTAGAAGTAGCCTTCAGAAAACATACCTGCTTTGTTAGAGATCTTAATGGTAAGGAACTGTTGAAAGGAACTCGTGGCTCAAACCTTTACACCATCTCTATCGATGACATGATGAGGGCCTCTCCAATCTGCTTGTTATCTAAGGCTTCAAAAACAAAGTCATGGTTATGGCATCGTCGTCTCAATCACTTGAACTTCGGCACCATCAACGATCTTTCCAGAAAGGACTTAGTTGTAGGTTTACCTAGACTAAAGTATGAAAAAGATCATCTTTGTTCATCATGTCAATTGGGAAAAAGCAAGAAGTATGCCCATAAACCCAAACCTACTAACTCTGTCACAGAAGTTCTTCATATGATTCATATGGACTTATGTAGACCAATGAGGGTGCAGAATATCTTTGGGAAGAAATATGTGTTAGTTGTGGTTGATGATTACTCTAGATTCACCTGGGTCAAGTTTTTAAGGACAAAGGATGAAACTCCTGATATCATCATCAAACTCATCAAACAGCTACAAGTTCGACTAAACAAAACTGTCAGAATTATCAGAACAGACAATGGAACTGAGTTTGTCAACAAACAACTTAGTGAATTCTATGAAAGCATTGGAATCAGCCATCAAAGAAGTGTTCCACGAACCCCTCAACAGAACGGTGTAGTTGAAAGACGAAATCGTACTCTTGTTGAAGCCGCTAGAACAATGCTGATATACTCAAAGGTTCCAATGTTTCTCTGGGCTGAAGCAATTGCCACTGAATGCTACACACAAAATCGTTCCATGATTCACATTGTTCATGGAAAAACTCCATATGAACTTGTCCACAATAGAAAACCTAATCTATCTTTCCTTCGTGTGTTTGGTGCATTGTGCTATCCAACTAATGAGGGTCAAGACTTAGGCAAACTTAGGGCCAAAGCTGACATTTGAGTATTTGTAGGATATGCATCAAACAAAAAGGGATACCGAATCTACAACAAAAGAACCCGAAATATCATGGAAACAATTCACGTTACGTTTGATGAGCTGACCGGTCAAATGGCTCCTGGACACTCCAGCTCAGGACCCGCACTTCAAAACAGTCCCATTGGATCATCTCTTGTTCCAAACTCCTCTCAAGAAACTCCATATGTACCTCCATCTGAAGATGATGTAAAGAAATTGTTTGATCCTATGTTTGATGAACTGTATGATTCAATTACTAATGAGGTGCTGATCCCTACAACAGAGGATGCTCATATTCCAGTGAATGAAGTCAATCCTTCAGTCTCAATATCTTTAAGTCAAGAAGCACCTGCTGCTGATCATTCAGTCTCATCAACAAATCATCATTCTTCAAATGTACATCATGGAAATGTTTCTGGCATCAATGATGAAGTCAATCCCTTTGCTACTCCTGAAGATGCTCTATTTGAAAACATATTTGCTACTCCTGAGTCATCATCAGAACCATCTTCTTCAGGAGACATCGACTCAGCTACCTCAGTTCCTCAACAACTGCCACATGAACACCTCAGAAAATGGACTCACGATCATCCATTAGACAACATCATTGGTAATCCCTCTCGTCCTGTATCAACCCGGAAACAACTTGCAACCGATGCCTTATGGTGTTTCTTCAACTCCGTACTATCTAAGATCGAACCAAAAGATGTTAAAACTGCCATGAATGAAGACAGCTGGTTCAATGCCATGCAAGATGAAATTCATGAGTTTGATCGTCTTGATGTATGGGAGTTAGTACCTGCTCCAGACTGTGCTATGATTATAGCTCTCAAATGGATCTTCAAAGTAAAACTTGATGAGCATGGTGATGTGTTGAAGAACAAGGCTCGATTAGTTGCTAAAGGATATCGTCAAGAGGAGGGTATAGACTTTGAAGAATCTTTTGCTCCAGTTGCTAGAATCGAGGCAATTAGAATCTTTCTGGCTAATGCTGCTAGTAAGAACATGGTAGTCTATCAGATGGATGTGAAGACGGCATTTCTGAACGGAGATCTTAAAGAAGTCGTCTACGTCAGCCAACCTGAAGGATTTGTGAATCAAGAGCATCCTACTCACGTTTATCGTTTGAAGAAGGCTCTTTACGGTTTAAAGCAAGCTCCAAGGGCATGGTATGATACACTGTCAAAGTTTCTTCTATCAACCGGATTCATCAAAGGAGCAGTTGATCCTACATTGTTCACCAGGAAGTCAGGCAAACATTTGATTCATGTTCAAATTTATGTTGATGATATTATTTTTGCCTCGACTGACCCAATGGAATGTGATCGTTTTTCTAATGAAATGAGTTCAAAGTTTCAAATGTCAATGATGGGACAAATGTCATTTTTCTTGGGATTACAAATTTCTCAAAGTCCCAGAGGCATTTTCATAAATCAATCTAAATATGCCACAGAGATTTTAAAGAAATTTGGATTTGATTCAAGTGACCCTGTTGACACCCCCATGATTGACCGAACCAAACTAGATGAGGACCTCTCAGGGATCATGATTGACCAAACGAAATATCGGAGTATGATTGGATCCCTGATGTATCTCACTGCTAGTAGACCAGACATCTTGTTCGCTGTTTGCATGTGTGCTAGATACCAGGCTAAGCCTACTAAAAAGCACCTTGAAGCAGTTAAACGGGTCTTTCGGTATCTCCAAGGAACCATCAATATGGGACTATGGTACCCGAAGGACACCGGTATGTCACTAACGGCCTATGCAGATGCTGATCATGCAGGTTGTCAAGATACTCGTCGAAGTACGTCAGGAGGTGCTCAGTTTTTGGGTGATAAGCTTGTGAGCTGGTCTTCAAAGAAGCAAATGAGTACTTCTATTTCCTCTACAGAGGCTGAATACATAGCCATGTCATCTTGTTGTGCTCAAATCTTATGGATGAGATCTCAATTATCTGACTATGGCTTTGAATTCAACAAAATCCCTCTGTATTGTGATAACAAAAGTGCTATTGCTCTCTCATGCAACAACGTTCAACACTCAAGAGCAAAGCATATCGACATTCGACATCATTTCATCAGGGAACAAGTGGAAAAAGGTGTGGTGGAACTATATTTTGTGAGGTCTGAATATCAGTTAGCAGACATCTTCACCAAAACTCTTCCAAGAGAACGTTTTGAGTTTATTCTTCCACGACTTGGCTTGAAAAGCCTTCAACCAGAAACTCTCAAACGTCTTCAGGAGGAAGACGAGGAGTAAAGGTCTATCTTCATCTATCTCTTGTATATATCTATTCGAAAAACAAAATACAAAATTATAAAACCTTCAAAAATCAAATAGAAAAATATAAAACGTTCAAAATCCATAAAAATTTGAAAAATTCGAAATATCTTCAAAAAATATTGTCTTTTTGTCATGTTTCTCTCGATTCGATAATATCTACAGTCTTGATGTTGTCATTCAAAGAATGACACGGGACTTTAGATGTTGCTCGAACTTAAAAAAAAAAAAAAAAAAAAAAAAAAAAATTGGGAGAAAGAGAAATGGTTTATTGTCATTTTCAGGCAATAACCCGGTTTTAAAAGAAAGAACAGAGCCATGTTTTTACATGTTTTCAAATTCCATGCTCTGATTCTATAAACATTTATCTGTTGAAAACCAAATGCTTTGAAAAATAACTCGGTTTCTATTTTTGATAATCATCAGGACTTATTTGTCAAAATCGCTATCTCTCAATCAACAACCTATGTCATTGATTGAGGGGGAGAATGATTTCAATTAAATTAAAAAGTTATTTGGCATTAAAATTGTTTTCAAAAGATATAAATGCATGTTTTATCAATGGAGTTTAAAGTCTTAAAATCCGATCTTTATCAGTTCAAACGCTTTCACAATCAAGTCACAATTCTCCTTAAAAAAAGCTTTCAAAATCAATTTAAATCTATAAGAGATCACAAATCTCAAATGATTTGATAATTGTGATCGGGGGAGAATGTGTGATTTAAATTGGATTTAAACTGATAATTCGGTAAATGGTTTTATAAGGATGTACACGCTATCCTGCCCACATGTGACAAACGATTTCAATTTTTCAATGCACATGTTGAGGGGGAGCATCTATCTTAAACCTATGACTTGAAATGTGATCAACTTATCTCAATGTGCAGGTTCCCTCTAGTATGTGCAAAACTCTCTTCAAACCTCGAGGCACATATTGAGGGGGAGCGAATTTATGGAAACCTCATCCTTCCCGGAAATACTATATCTACTTGATTTGATATGGGAAGTGATGTTGATATCTTTTAGAAAATGGTAATCAAAGAAGTTAATTCTTTCTCTTGCCTCCGTGTGCAAAACATTTTCAAATACTTGATGCACATGTTGAGGGGGAGTTCTCGTTCTAAAAATATCAAAAACAATTCAGGTACAAAATGCTTTGATAATATATCACAAGTATCTGAATTGATTTTCAAATGGTTTTCAATTGGATCCAATGGCAGACGAACAATACCAAATAGACCGACCAACTTTACTTTATGTACGGTGATATAAGGATGATAAGGTTAGGTATATGTTCCCATGATCCGCCAGAACCGGAGGGATCTACCCAGGGACAATCCACTAGTTAGTGTAGAAGTCCATAGGTATGATGATAAAAGGAGAAAAATGAGATATGGGAAGAGTGCGGACTAAGACTGAGCTAGTACTGGAATAAACCCAACAAGGTTCTAGCTATGAAGTCTCGGTAAGCACTGAAGGGGTTGAAGAATTAAAAAGAATTGAATGAGAAAAGGGTGAAAACAAATAGCCCTCCATTTATTCAACCTTAGGGCAGAAACCGGGTTCAATTCATATGCTACTGATGGTAACATCGGTATTGAAGACAAGACGTCATGGACCCAGTGACGCACTGCACTTCAACTTTCCAAACCACTCAAGTTCCTCTTAAAAGGACTTGTTTCATTCTCACGGGGAACCGATATTATCTATCGACTTTCTCTTAGAGATGGTTGATATTGAAGAAGGAGACCCTCTCCCTAGTCTCCGACACAGGATCCAAATATGCACAAATTGAGTCTAGAGCCACGAGATCATCAATAAATCTCATTAGGACACTTTCAATGAAGACTCTCTGTTTCATACAATGTGGAAAGAGAGATTATATCTTGAGTCCTACGCATTATCCTTGTGGTATTGCCAGAACATCTGAGTGATGTGCATACATATTCACAATGAAGATGGAAAGCCTTCTGGAGCCAACATCAAACAAGCTCCTGGTAGGTGGCATGTGAGATCTATTATATAGATCAACCATGTGACAACTGAACAGAAACAATGGGGCGATTCAATATTTTGAATCAATCTTGGTTCAGGTTATGGATTGACGGATACCTTTGAAAAACCGGTCTTTGTGCTTAACAACTCTTTTCTTTAGCACATCGACCGTGTACTCATTTTTCAAAACAAAAGGTGTTTTTATGATTGATAATTGATTTTCAACAAAACCTTCGTTGTATTGCAAAAACAATTTCTATTGAGCAATACGCGATTGTTTTTCAAATCTCTTTTCATCAATCAGTGGACTTAAAATTCGCTGGTTCACTCACTCCGTGTTGTCTTCTTTGAGATGTTCCGGTTTGAGAACAGCTAGAACAGCTGCGAAACCCTGTCAAGGAGATTCTTAGGAATCCTACCTGATCACAGGCAGTACTTGTACTGATCAATGGGGAACCGTGGGCCGTGTACCTCAATTCAACGAAAGTGATCAAAGACACTTTCGCGCGATTTATTGCTAACTGTTGTATGCAGGTACACCCGACGTTTGCAGCTGATCAGAATGAAGCGGTCAATCCATAGCCGCATGCTCACACTACACATTCATCTCAAAAGAAATCATGATAAGTGCATCAATGACTCTGATATTTTCACTCCATGCTTCTGCTACGCTGCTGCCAATATCATGATTCAACAAATGCTTCCGCTACTCTGATGAGAAGATATCATGATCCAGAATGTGAGCATGTCGGTCCCAAAGTCACAACACCACAATGGATGTCTCAGAGATTGTTGATAGCTGATGATCTCAAAAGATGGCTCAAAATTATTATCACATGGATCAGTAAAAGACCTCCACTTGAAGTAATCAAACATGCAATGTGAAGAATCAATGACTACGAGCTTAGGAGCAAAGGACTACATCATGAATGCAAGATCAATTGTCAATGTATTATCTAGTTGTATTCAATGTAATTTTGGTACATGATTGAGGTGACCTCCCTTAGGGGGAGATTGTTAGGAATTAGAAATTCCCGGTATTAAAGAGTCGGTCACCTCAAGTATATGTAATCGTTAGAAAGCTCGTAGTCGTAGTAATTCTTAAGTTAGGTAGTATTTAGTTAAGTAACACCGTGGAGGACGGACGGGTCTTTACCCACTGTATGCCTGATCCACAGCCCAAAGTGTGGCGATTTATGTAAGACTATAAATACTCTCTACCTCCTAAGGTAGAGAGTTGGAGCTCATAATAATATCTTTCACTTTCTCTCACTAAGTTCCCTAAACCTCTAACTTTCTCTCTCTAGAATTCCATCTATATGCTACTTTGTGTTATGGTATGATGTGTATGTGAAAAGTTATATCTTACATTATTGTTCCTCTCATTGTGCACGCTTTAAATCAACCACATGTACATTAAGGAAAATGACTACCTCATCCACTCGAAGATATTATTGGTGAATCTTCCATATCAGTCTGTACATGTATACCTTAGGAAGAATGCATTGATGTTGAGGAATCATTTGTTCCGGTTCATTCAGTGGGTCAATGTACATCCGATTGTATATTTATTCACGTGTTGGACATTTGACACAAGTTGATTACTTCGGAGTTAATCATTTGTCACTTATTTGAGATTGAAGTTGACCTTCACAAAGACGTGTTCTTATTTGATAACTTGCTCGGGCTTAAGAATTTGAGTTGAAGACTTGGTTTATCTAGCTACCAATAGTCGGGGTGGATGGTTAAAGACCGACGATGTGGATAATCTCAAGAGGTGTTAATGTCTCATACTTTGTTTGAGTATTGAGTACTTAGAGATTTGCTTGGAGCATAAATCCTCGACACCGTTCTTCCATCTTTAAGTGCAAGCTTAAGATACAAATGTGCGGAATTCGACTTCATTTTCAAGTTTGTATATCGGGTTCTTCTTCTTCAGTGGTCACTTCAAATTGTTTACATATGGGTTGGTAAAGATAGTCAGGGAGAGTTTCTGTAGCAGTTGATTCTCACAGGATTCATTTGAGCTAATTTTTTGTTCTTCTCTATTTCAAGAATATTTGGTATGTATAATGTGTTGCTGATTCTAAGGTATCAAAATCAGCAAGGGGGAAGGAGACATACATCTAAATACACAACGAGTACACATGATGAACCTAATACTTCTTCTCGATTGAAGTAATCCCTGGAAAGACAAATGTCATAACCGTAGAGATACTCAGTGTTTACTCATAGCTTCTGCTGTATTATTCCAACTATTTAGGGGAAGGATATATTATTCCAACTATTTGGGGGAAGGATGTATTATTCCAACCATTTGGGGGAAGTGGTCTCTGGATACTTTTGGTATGTGTTATCTCAGCTCTCAGTAGGAAGAAATATGAGAAGAATATGTGGAGCGTGAGATGATATTGCTTATCGACATCTTCTATATGATTTATGATAAAGTGCATCCGGTTAGTGCTTCATGTACACAATATAATGATGATTTCGATGAGATCACAACCATCAAAGGAGAGATATGTGTACATCTGGGTCGCACAACATATTCACATGATCGAGCTTAATCAGTTATTCCAGAGTTGACATCCGCAAAGAAGATCAGTGATTCAATCAATTATTGTGATGTCATTGTCTCGTCTCTTGTTGGGTACATGTGTACGTTATGGGCTGATTGGTTATATGTTAGATAACTGGAGTGCATTTGATGAAATGAAGGTGTTGATATATTGTTCTCCTGAATTGACAACTGTTCAAACTCTAAGAGTTATGTGTACATCGGGGACGCACAACAAGTTCATGTGATCGGACTTAATCAATTATTTCGGGTTTGATAACCACAGAAATGATCCGTGTTAACTTGTTACTTTGGTGTTATGGTCTTCTTCGGGTTCTTGAGCTTCATACAATTAGACTGTTTGCTTCACTTCTTCTTCTTGGGGGAAATGGTCTTTTTATGTGGATTATCAGTTTGGGGGGAAGCTACCAAAGATTCACTTTTTGAAGGCTCAAGTTCTTGCGACGATTCAAGAGCCTCGAATGCTTTGGTGGTGAAAGTTTAAGAGATGATGACTTCTATCTTCTACAAAGTGCTGAACGATTTCCTTACCTCGGTACTCGTATCATCATCTTCTTAAACTATTTCTCTATCTTTGTAAATATTTTTCAAAAAGCAAAATACAAAAATATAAAACCAACAAAAACAAAAATAGAAAAATATAAAATCATCAAAAGCCCATAAAAATCAGAAAATTGAAAAATACCAAAAATATGTTTTCTCAAGACATGTCTTCTGGTATCGATAACATCTACGGTCTTAGAAATGTCATTCAATAATGGCACGGGACTTTAGATGAAGTTCGAGCAGGAGGTGTAAATATTTCTTTCTAAACATGTCTTAAAATAAGGCTTATAGTCATTTCAGTCTATAACCCGTTCTTTAAAGAAAGAACAGAGCCATACTCTATCTTATTTTTTTTTTCATATCTCATGCTCTGATTCTATAAACAAATATTTGCTATCTAATGAAAACTAATAGCTTTGAAAAATAACTCGGACTCAATTTTTTGAAAATCATCAGGACTTAACAGTTGTCAAAATCTCTATCTCTCAATCAACAACTTATGTCATTGATTGAGGGGGAGAATGATTTTAATCACATCAAAAGGTTATTTGTCATACAATTGTTTTCAAAAGATAATAATGAATGTTTAATCTTTGGAGTTTAAAGTCTCATATTTGATCCTTATCGGTAAAATGTTTTCATAAGCAAGTCACAATTCTCCTCAAAAGCTTTCAAAATCAATTTAAATCTTCAGAGATCACAAATCTCAAATGATTTGAAAATTGTGATCGGGGGAGAATTTGTGATTTAAATTGGATTTAAACTGATAATTCGATAAATGGTTCTATAATGATTTACAAGCTCTCCTCCCCACATGTGCCAAACGATTTCAATTTTTCCATGCACATGTTGAGGGGAGCATCTATTTTAAACCAAAAAGGATTGAAACGTGATTGATTTGTTTCAATGTGCAGATTTTCCCTAATATGTGCAAAACACTTTCAAATCTCTATGCACATATTGAGGGGGAACAATTTTTTGAAAACCACATCCTTTCCAAAAATACCCCTAACAAAGTATGAAAAATGCTAATTCTGATCAGGAAAGTGATGTTGATATCCTTTAGAAAATGGTAATCAAAGAAGTGAATCCTTCCTCTTGCCTCCGTGTGCCAAAACGATTTCAAATACATGATGCACATGTTGAGGGGCAGCTCTTTTTCTAAAAATATCAAAAACAATTCAGGTACAAAATGCTTTGATAATATATCACAAGTATCTGGATTGATTTTTCAAATGGTTTTCAATTGGTTCCAATGGCAGATGAACAATACCAAATAGACAATCCACTAGATAGTGTAGAGTCCTTAGGTATGATGAAAAAAGGAGAAAAGTGAGGTATGGGAAGAGTGCGGACTGAGATAGAGCTAGAACTGGAATAAACCCAACCAGGTTCTAGTTATGAAATCTCGGTAAGCACTGAAGGGGTTGAAGAATGAAAAAGAATTAAATGAGAAAAGGGTGAAAAGAAATAGCCCTCCAATAATTCAACATTAGGGCAGTAACCAGGTTCAATACATATGCTACTGGTTGTTACTAAGGTAACACCGGTATTGAAGACAAGACGTCATGGACCCAGTGATGCACTGCACTAAACTTCCCAAGCTACTCAAGTCCCTCTTAAAAGGGCTTATTTCATTCTCACGGGGAACCTACATAATCTATCGACTTTCTCTTAGAGATTGTTGATATTAAAGAAGGAGACCCACTCCCTAGTCTCCGGCATAGGAACCAAATGTGTACAATTGAGTCTAGAGCCACGAGATCATCAAATAAATCTCTTTACGACACTGTCAATGAAGACTCTCTGTTTCACACAATGTGGAAAAAGAGATTATATCTTTAGAGTCCTACGCATTATCCTTGTGGTATTGCCAGAACATCTGAGTGATATGCAAACATATTCACGATGAAGATGGAAATCCTTCTAGAGCCAACATCAAACAAGCTCTTGGTGGGTAACATGTGAGATCTTTTCTAAAGATCTAGCTTGTGACAACTGGACAGAAACGATGGGGCGAGTCGCTCTTGAATAAACCTTGGTCCAGGATTGGAATTGACGAATACTTTTGGAAAAACCGTTTGATGTGCAAATCTATTCTCTTCTCTAGCACATCGAATGTGTATTCTTTTTCATATACAAAAAGTAGTTTTGATTGAAAATTGATCTTTCTCATAAAACCTTCGTCGTATTCCAAACTCTTTCTTCTAAGCAATACGCGATTGTTTTTCAAATCAATTTTTCATCAATCAGTGAATCTCAATTCGCTGGTTCACTCACTCCGTGTTGTCTTCTTTGAGACGTTTCGGTTTGAGAACAACTAGAACAGCTGCGAAACCCTGTCAAGGAGATTCTTCAGAATTATACCTGATCACAGGCAGTACTTGTACTGATCAACGGGGAACCGTGGGCCGTGTACCTCAATTCAACGAAAGTGATCAAAGACACTCTCGTGTGTTTTATTGCTAACTGTTGTTTGCAGGTACACTTGGATGGTTGCAGTTGATCAGAATTGAGAAGTCAATCAAAAGCCGCATGCTCACAACATCCACACTTATTTGAAGAAATCATGACAATTGCTTATCTACATAACCTGGCTCAGATATTTTTATACTATGCTTCTGCTACGCTGCTGCAAATATCTTGAACCAGTAAAAGTTTCCGCTACTCTGATAAAAAGATGTCATGATCCTGAAAGTGTGAGCATGTCGGTCCATAAGTCACAACATCACATGATGGCAACACAATAAAGGGTGATCCAGAGATTTACTGTGGCTGATGATCTCAAAGAAAGCTCGAAGATCATCAAGATGTGGATCAGTTCAAAGACCTCCACTTAAAGTACAAAGTAATCGGACTATGAAGAGTCACTACTTAAGAACAAAGATTGCGGAAGTGAAGAATTAAAGTCTACGAGCTTAAGACTGAAGATAAAATAGAATGCTAGGATTCAAAATGTAAAACATGGGGTGACCTCCTTTAGGGGGAGATTGTTAGGATATAGAAAATCCATAGTGAAGAGTCGGTCACCCCAACTCTAGTCTAGCATATGTTAGCTCGTAGACATTACGTTATTTATTAGTTATTTAGTTTAGAGCAACACCGTGGAGGAAGGACGGGTCTTTCACTCAATCTAACCACTGTATGCCTGATCCACAGTCCGAAGGAGGACGTGTAGTATGTAACTATAAATACCCTCTACCTCCCAAGGTAGATGGTTGAACCTTTCACTCAATCTAACCTTCTTTCTTTTGTTTACTTTCTCTCTCTAGAAAGGCTCCCATCTTCCACTTTCTCTCTCTAAAACTCTATCTTATTCGAACCATATTGTGTTATGTGATGTGTTTATGAAATCCAATATCTTACAAGGATAGTAGAGTATTTGGGGGAGATACCATTGTACTCTCCGATCCCGGGTAGTCTAGAGGAGAGTTACAATTCATAGAACTAGGGAATTAGGCACTACCCTACGACCAAACGGAATGCAACGCACCAATTAAGATGAGGATGTGACAATTCAACCGACCAATAAGAGATAACAAGGGAGTAATAACGTCTAAGTAAACACATCTTTAATCATCATACGAGCACACTTCGATTAAGCATAATCTATCCATAGTTTAAGTAGTTAATTAGTAAGTAGTTATTAAAAGTAGTTAAAATTGGTAGAAGTACCACCCCCACTCCTATACCCCTGAGATATTTACCTTTCTTTCCAAAAAATATAAAAAAGACTAAAAAAGAATCTCCCTCAACCTTACCTTCTCGTCATATATCTCTTTTAGCATTCATATTCCCCTAGAGAACGAATCAACCCCCTGGGCTTACCCCATACTACACTACAATGATTAGGTTCACTGCCTAGAGGGTTGAAAAACTTGCTCGTAGAAAAGGAAGTCTTCTCGACCCCGAACCCCATGCTATCAGGTTTTTGGCGCCGTTTCCTGGGAATAGTTATTGCATAGGTTTGACTTCTATTTCGGTTAGGTCTACTCACTAGATTCCCATCAAGTGAGATTTTTATTTTCTTTTTATTATCTTTCTTGTAGTCTATCTTCACTTTGTGTGTTTGTTCATAACCCTTTTCATTGACTATTCCGTTAGCTGTTTAGGAGAACACGTATCCGCCACAATTTTCACCCAATCAATAAAATCCACTACATAATCTGCCCTTCCTACTCCAAAATGAGATCTTAAGGTTTCGACAACATCATGATGAATCATTTCCCGAGGCGTGGACTCGTTTTAAATACATATTACTAAAAGTTCTTCATCAAGGCCTTGATTTATTGGTTCCACTTTAATTATTTTACACTCGTATCGACCACTAAACCCAATTGAGACTTGACTACATAGCGGATGGGGATCTTTGGGGATATGGTGTTCAAGATGCATGGGAAATATTTGAGACTTTCGCCCAAAGTAGAAGTGGAACATGGGACCCAAATAACGAAGATTTAGACATGTTCTCAAAGTGGAAGGCTCAATCGGAATGGTTGTTTAGGAGTGAGATGATTAGAGTTGAGATACCTAGGTGCATGTCATGGTTAGGCGCTACAATAGTACAAAATGAATGCATAGATGATCTAGATAAGATGGAGGATATAGTAGAAAATCCAAGCCCACTAAATACCCCACAAATCCTACCATCATTTGAGGCATACACACCGCCCGTGACTTACCCGAAAGTGGGGGAAGAGACTTTAGGAATCCCGATGGAGGTAGAACCTTTGAACCAAACACAACTAGAGGATATAGGTTTGAATACTTGTAGTCACAACCTTACTTTTAGTTCTAGAGAATTTCCTAGTGTTGATGAACCGGAACCTCAATCTTCACATAATTCTCCATCCTTAGATATATATCTAGGAGACAAAAAAGGAACCAACCCACCCATCAACCCATTTAGTCCGGGTAGTTTTAGGATGAAGGAAGCCATTCACACACCCCCTTCACCTCACGTGGCATATTTCCACCCTAAGGGTGTGTATCGCTACTTTCACCCGCACTTAATCTTAAGTGTAGGGAAAACCTCCCTTATATCCATTAATAATGGTAGAGTCAAGCTCATGACTCGAACAAAGACAAGCGCTTCTTGGGAGGCAACCCATGTATATTTGTTTGCATATTTGTTTTTTATTGTTTGTGTGTTTATATATCTTTTTCATTGTTGTTTATTCTCATGTTAGACTTTGTGAAAATGCTTTCTTTTGTTTTTAACCTCGTCTTGATTGCATATAAAGGTATTTCACAAAAAGATAAGTGTAGGGAAGATCACACATGTTTTTAAGAACATGAACATGAGATTAAAAATAATTGAAATTGTATATATTTGTGTGTTTTAGAGTCAAATGCTTGTATTGAGTCATAATGAATGTTTTGCAAAAAATTTTCCAGGTTTTAATGAGGTAATTTTTCCAGAACTTTTCCAGAAAAACGCATCAGACCAATTTTTATCAGGACAACCTGACGGCATCAGGATTAACACCTGACAATGTCAGGCAATGTAGAAACAGAATGTCAGTTTCGTTTTCTGTGTAACTTGTAATTTTTGGAAATTCCCAATTCTTAATTTTCCAGAAAAAACTGCAAACATCCATTCCACAAGCATTATATCTTACTTGCTTTCTAATTTGGTTGTGTGGCATATATGGTTTTACCACCAATTTTACGTGAAGGTTTCGTTTTATTTTCTTATAAGTGTGCAGGTTATATTGGACAAGAAGAAGAAACACATATTGGAAGAAGTACTTATTACTCATTCATTCTTCTTGGAGAAGGATTTAACCGCAACTTCATACATATTCTACCGAGCTAATCAGGAGAGTATTAGTTTCTTTCTCTTATACTTACCTTCCTTTATCATAACTTTGATACTTTCGGGGAACATTGGGGACAATGTTCAGTTTAAGTGTTGGGAGGGAGAATAAAATGGGAACTTAGCAACTATTCACTCACTTGATTATTTGTCTTGTCCTTGGTAATTTGTGTAATAAACTATGAGAAATATTTGTAGGGCAACCTTAGCACCAAATTTAAATTTTTTATGGAATTTACGAGCTAAACTTTAGTCTTAGTAAAGCATCTCATGGATAGGAGTTATATGACTAGCACAAAAACCGTATACCACTCAAATTCCACCCCAAAAATGTGAGGTTTGCCCCTAGATCTTTAGGAATAAAAGCATTCACCTTTAATGCTTAGTGAGTGTACCGGTAGTATAATAGATTCTAGAACTTGTTTTGTGATGCATTTCAAGATCGCTAGTGAGACTACATTCGTGTAGTTAGGATTGACTAAATGATTAGAGGCATTAGGATAACCCATGTTTTAAACCTGTAATTTAATTACATCTTCCACATTGGTTGAGTAATTTGCTCCACACCTTTGCGTTGTACTCATCTTTAGTACACGATACCCCTAGTTAACCCCTCAAAGCCTATCCTTTTCGCGGTTCTCGTGATGTTTCACTTTTCCGGAATATAAATGAAGAGCATTGTTTATAATCCACCCCCAAATGTTACACCCAAATCGCCTTAGCCTACCTTGTATTCACTCATATTTAGTGCATTATTGTTATCATTACTAAACCCTTTGTTCAATTATCTAGTTACTTGCATGGTTGCTAAGTCGAGTTATATCATTTGTATACAGTTTTGGGACGATTGGGACTCATGGGTTAAAGTAATATTTTATGGAGTAACAGGAAAGAACGGTAAATTCAATTTCCCTTGGTCTATGTAATTAAATACTCCAAATGTTTTGATCTTTTCAAATCGGGTCAATTAGTGTTACTTAAATAAAAACTCAAGTGTAGGGATGCTCCTATAAATCCCTTTATGTTGATGTTATCGTAAAGGATGGTAGAGTAAAAAGGTATGAAAAAAATGAAAAAACTGAGAAAAACATACGGGCTACCATCCTCCATCTATCTTTATGTTTATATTTTTAAGTTTATGTTTATGTTTTGTTTCAAGTTATTTAGTGTTAGTGAGTCGAGTCTTGGCTTAGCAACGCCACGCTTTACATGCTTGTAACATAATATTTTTGACTTGCCACCACTAAATATCCTCTATCCAACAAAACCCTTTACTTCCCTACCCTAAGCCAAACGTTACAACCTTTGTAAAGACCTCTTAGATAGTTATTCCTATGTGCTTACGCCAAAGAGGTGGAAGATTGATCTATTCTCAAGCCTATGGTAATCTATGTACTATGCCAGGTAATGAGTGTTTATCTTCCATTTCTATTCATATTATATTTCATATAAACCCGAGAGATGAGAGAATCCAAACACCAATTGTAAGGTGCTAGTATATAATTTATGTGCTTGTTATGACTATTGTGGCACTTGTACTTGCTGTAGATTATCTTGAACCAATGCTTCATGCCCCCTAACTTATAAATTGATTGGCCAAAAGCACATTTGCTTGAGGACAAGCAAATTCCAAGTGTAGGGATATTTGATAAGGATTTAAAACGTACATTTTTAGAGGGTCATTTAAGCCCTAAATCAACACATTCTATATCCGTTACTACTTAAAATCATTCCTTTTCACATTTTAGGTCTTTTGGAAGCAAAATGCTGGAATGGAGCATCTTTTGAACGAAAAGGAGTGAAAACATGAAGAAAATGGCAAAGTCAAGACCAAAGGTCCTCCAGCAGACCTGACGGTGTCCCAACCAAAGGGCGCCGTCGTCCCTTTATAGAAGTTTTGATCAAATTACACATGATAGCTCATAACAAATTCTGGTTTTACAACTTGACGACGTCACGCCTAAACTATGGAATGCGTCACTCTCAATTTCCACACCAGATGCCCAAGAACCAATCTAAGATGACGTCCTTCATGAAGGCTGACGGCGTCACACTCAACAACTGACGCTATCCCAATGATTACTTGGCCCAAACGAAACCCTAATGATGGCGACCTGACGGCGTCACTAGCAAATGGTGACGCCGTCGCACTTGTAAATCTGTATATAGAATTCAATTTTTTTGTATTTTGAGAGGTAGAACTTTGGAGAAAAAACCCTAATTCAGTTGTAGTCTAACTTGGACAGTATCTAAGGGTCCCATACCCTTCTTTAGATCATAAGATAAGTTTGTTTATCCATATTATCATTATGTCTACCCCATGTTGAATTGAATGTGTGTATGTTTGCTTGTTTAACATGAGTAGCAAAATTATCCTTGTGTTTGCTTAGATATATGAAACCTAGTTGTTAATTATTGTTAGGTTGTCTCTTGTCTTAATTGGTAGACGCTAGAGTAAGGAAAACTGGCTGCTTCTTTAATTGTTGCGAGCTTGAACGTCCTAAATAGTAAAAAAGCTTAAGAGTGCACTTAGGTCATTCGTTGTGTTTATTGCGTGAGTTGTAGCTTAAGGATAATAGAGTATTCGGGGGAGATACCATTGTACTTGCCGATCCCGGGGCTTACCCCATACTACACTACAACGATTAGGTTCACTGCCTAGAAGGTTGAAAAACTTGCTCGTAGAAAAGAAGTCTTCTCGACCCTGAACCCCACGCATCAGTATCAACTACCACCTCAAAAGGAAAAAAAGATAGACTTGGAGCAGTTGGATGCCATAATAATAATCCTATTATGCTAGTCACTTTTTCTTAATGATTAATATTGTATTATTCTATTAATCTTCTTATGTATTATCATACTGCTTAGGTGTCATCATTTAACGGTGTGTGAAAAAGTGGGTCACATTTTTAAGTTCATGGATGATGGACAACTAAGTGATAGGATAATTAGTAGGAAAATGAGTAGGAAGGTATAATAATATTTCTCGATAAGTAATTATAATGAAATTTTCAAAACAGTGACTCAAGATATACTTATTTTCTACTTGACTCAACTTTGTGGCATATTACTAAAATGCGGATTTTGTTTTATGACGAGATCATCTTCACTTTAAATGCGAATTATCAATTATGACATTAAATTCAAAACATACTCTCTTTCACGCAAATTACACAACTATCGTTTTTCGATCTCATGTATATGTAAACTTATAATGTTTTTCATCAAACAAATTATACCTATAAACGTTTTTTTTTTATCATCTTTAACTTGACGTCCAGTTTGTTAAAGCTCTTTATACAAAAATTTTCCCCAAAATATCGTAATATAGTTTACGTTTTATAACTTAAAACACACACACACACAAAGAGAAAAAAGAAAGAAAGAAAGAAGCTGACATATTACTAATTAGTTACGAAGTATTATGAATTACTACCAAATTAATGAATGTTTTCTTTTTCCTGACAAAACTTTCTCTCTCTTGACACAAGTACACTCATTTTTTACAAGTTGTAAATAAGTATATCTTGATAAATTTCAGTTACAATTTGTACGAAACCAAAAGCATAAAACTGGAAATAAAATACGCTAACAAAGATGAAAGAGTGTGTAAGAGTTGTACTGTATGTAAGGAGAAAGTAATAAAAATAGTCCTAGTTTTAGCAAGAGCAAATTCTTTAAATGCCCCAAATTTGAAATGAGTTCATCTTTTCTAGACCAAAATAATTTGACTTCTCAAAATAAATCAAGGAAACTTGGGCGACTAGTCGCTCATCTTAAAATGTTGGCTAGTGATAACGCTACAAGCGTCGTTCAGGGTCAAAGGAACTTCCTTTTCGTCGAGCAAGTTTTTAAACACCCTAGGCAGTGAACCTAATCGTTGTAGTGTAGTATTAGGGTAAGCCACAGGAATTGATATCGTTCTCTAGGGGGATAGGAATGCTAGTGAGAAGTTACTACGCTAAGGTTGGGGTTGAGGAAGATTATTTTTCATCTTTTTTATGTTTTTTAGGAAATGGAAAAGTACGAATCTCGGGGTTTGGATTTGGGGGGTTGGTATTTCTACCGATTACTCTACTTATCTAATTATCTAATCTAGTGGTGTATGTAATCTATGTCTAATTATTGTGTGCTCGTATGATGATTTAAAGATGTTTTTACTTAGGTTTTATTACTCCTTAATTATCTCCTATTGATGGTTGAATTGTCACTTCCTTATTCTTAATCGCGTTGTGTGTCTAAGGTCGTGGGGTATGCGTTTATCCCTAACTCTTTGAAACTACCAAAGGTTAATGCCTACAAAATCTCTAGGATTTATAAACTTAAAGCTAAGGTACTCTTCGGATGGTTTAGCCTACAATGACTCTAGGTACTATAAGCTAAGGTTCACAAAGATTAATCAAGCATTAACTACACAACGGATGACTTATCGCTATACTAGATCATTAACAATTAAGATAAGAGACAACCAATCAATATTCAATAATTAAGTTTCATATTCTCTAAGAAAACACACAAGTAAATTAGCCGGACATGGGAAACATGCAAGCATACACACAATTAATTGAAGACATACTTGAATTAATGAAGTAAAACACTTATCTTGATGTAAGATAGGGTATGAAACCCTAAAATACTGTACAAGACAGCCTTGGTTCGGTTTAGGTTTTTACTCTAAATACTACACACTGAAAACTAAAAAATTCGGATTCTATATATAGGATTACAAATGCGACGGCGTCACCCTTTGATTTTCTCTTGGCCACGTTAGTCTTGCGACGACGTCACCTTATGCTTGTGACGCCGTCCCCTTCAGTCTCTGACGTCGTCTGGATCAAATCTAGGCCGTCTGAGTTGCGACGCCACACTCTTTTAAAACTTGAAGCCGTCACTTGTAAATGAGCAATTTGCCTACTGAGCCGTCACAAAAGTTGTCCGACGGCGTCTCAGATAACACCTGACGCCGTCCCCTTCAGTTCCAGTAGCCTGAGTGTCTCGATTCTTGACTGTGGCCATTTTCTTCGTATATTCGCGCCTTTTCGTCCGAATAAGTGTCATTCCAGCATTTTGCCTTCAAGAAACCTAAAAAGTGAAAAGGAACGATATTAAGTAATAACGGATACAAAAGTGATCAAATAAGGGCTTAAACGACCCCTCAAAAAGGTACATTTTAAAACCTTATCAAATATCCCTACACTTGGTATTTGCTTGTCCTCAAGCAAATGTGCTTTTAGCCAATCAATTTATAAGTTAGAGGTCATGAAGCATTAGTTTAGAACGATTCACAACACATATAAGCCCCGCAAAAGTCATAACAAGCACGGAAATTACATACTAGCACCTCACATGGGGTGTTTGGATACTAACATCTCTCGGGTGTATATGAAATATAACAAGTTGGAAATGGAAGATAAACACTCATTAACCGGTCCTAGTACATAGATTACCATAGGCTTAAGACTAGATCAAACCTCCATCGCTTTGGCGTAAGCACCTAGGAAAGACTATCCAAGAGGTCTTTTAAATGGTTGTAATGATAGGCTTACGGTAGGGAAACAAGGGTTTTGGTGGGATAGGCTATTTAGTTGTGGCAAGTCAAAAATATTTATGTTACAAGCATGCGAAGAATGGCGTTGCTAAGCCAAGACTCGACACTCTAGACTCTAGATAACTGAAACAAACAAACATAATTTTAAAGATAGATGTAGGATGGTAGCCCTTTTTTTTTTTTTTTTTTTTTTTTTTTTTTTTTTTTATACACTTTTACTCTACCATCCTCTACGATAACATCAAAATGATAGAGATTTATAGGCACATCCCTACACTTGAGTTTTTATTACTCTAACACTAATATGACCCGAATTTAAAAGATCAAAACACTTGGAGTTAGGGGTGTCAAATGGGTTGACCCGACCCGAACCCGATAAGACCTTATAGGGTCGGGTTGATTCGGGTTCAACTTAGCTTATCGAGTTTATCGGGTCAACCCGGTAGCCTAATAGGGTCGGGTTAGGGTCTTAGTTATTTTCTTATCAGGTTATCGGGTTAACCCGATAAGATATAATGACATGTTAACAAATCTTTAATTTTTTAACAAAAGCCCATTAATAAATCTTTTTATCAATACATTTAGTGCTATACATGTCGTGCTCTTTGTTTCATAAAACTTTAGTATACAACACCTCCAATTGTTGCACTTTGTTTCATAAAACTTTAGAAGCTCACCATTATTTGCATGGGACATGTAAAAGTTTATGTTGATTTTTTGTTAGCGATGTTAAGTTGGTACTTTTTAGAGTTTTAGGCTATTGGTTGGTTTGATTGTTGAATTAGCATACTGATACAAATGTAAGAAGTATGTCTACTTTCTTTTTTTGGAAAAAGTATGTATACTTGTACTAAATTTTTAGAGAATGATGTCTACTTGTTGATTTAGGTAAATGGTACATTTTTAAGAAGTATGTTGTTCAACGCCTTCTCTGCTAGTAACATTCTTTTAGACCGGATTTCTTTCCTTTGAAACATGCCTACTGTAACATTCTTTAAGAAGACTGCTACTGTGATTTCTTTCCTTTGAAACATGCCCACTGTAACATTATTTTAGAACGGATTAATCTTTTTGTTTGGGTATCAATTTGCATAGACCGTTGTATCTATTATCTTATTTTTTTGCAAAGCCTAATGCTACCCATTTTGTTGTACACTTCTTTTAACTTATAAAATTTTCTTTTTATGTTTAAGTTAAAAAATTAAGCAACCCGATAAACCCGAATCACCCGACCCGAAATAACCCGACCCGATAACAACCCGAACCCGACAATTCGACTCCTTATCGGGTCAGGTTGCGGGTCAAACATTTCTAATAAAAAACCCGAATCAACCCGACCCGATATACCCGATAACCCGACAACCCGACCCGATAACACCCCTACTTGGAGTACATTATTATGCAAATAAATAGAATTTGAATTTAACGTTCCCTTCCCGTCATTTCATAAAGTTTAACTTTTCTCATGAGTCCCAATCGTCCCAAAACTGTGTACAAAGGATATGACTCGACTTAGCAACTTATGCAAGCAACTAGATAATTGAACTAAGGGTTTAGGGTGATAACAATAATGCACTAAAAGTGAGTGCATGCAAGGTAGGCTAAAGCAATTTGGGTGTACATTTGGGGGTGGGGTGTAAACAATGCTCTTCATTGATATTCCGGAAAACCGAAACATCACGAGAACCGCGAAAAGGATAGGCTCTGAGGGGTTAACTAGGGGTATCGTGTACTAAAGATGAGTACAATGCAAAGGTGTGGGGGAATTACTCAACCGATGTGGAAGAAGTAATTATATTACGGGTATCAAACAAGGGTTATCCTAATGCCTCTTATCATTTAGTTATTCCTAACTACACAAGTGTAGTCTTACTAGCGATCTCGGGATGCATCACAAAACAAGTTCTAGAATCTATTATACTACCGGTTCACACTCTAAGCATTAAAGATGAATGTTTTAATTCCTACTAATCTAAGGGTGATCCTCACATTTTGGGTGGAATTTAAGTGGTAAAGGGTTTTTTGTGCTAGTCATATAACTTCCTATCCATGAGACGCTTTATTAAGACTAATGGCCCACTCCTATATGTCATGAAAAATTTTAAATTTGGTGCCAAAATTACCCTAACCGACATTTTATCATGGTTTATTACACAAATGCAATTGGACAAAGCAAATAATCAAGGATAAGCATAGTTTCAAAGTTCCCATTTTATTTTCCCTCCCTACACTTAAACTGAACATTTTCCCCAATGTTCCCCGAAAGTATCAAAGTTATGATAATGGAAGGTAATAAAAGATGAAAGAAACTAATACTCCCTTGATTAGCTCAGTAGGATCCGCGTAAAGTGGTGGTTACATCTTTCTTCAAGAAGAACGTTTGCGTGAAAAGCTCCTTCTCATCTTATGTATCTTCTTCTTGGTAAATTAAACCTGCACACTTGAAGAAAACAAACGAAACCTTCGCGTAAAATCGGCGGTAATAATATATATAGGACTCTACTAAACTAGGATATAATGCTTGTGGAATGGATGTTTACAGAATTTCTGGAAAATTAAGACCTGAAAAATTCCAAAAATTTATAAGTAGCTCAGAAAACGAGAAAAAGTAATTAGTTGTTTCTGCTCCTTCCTGACGCCGTCAGGTTGTGATCCTGACGCCGTCAGGTTATCCTGACAAAAACTGGTCTGCGATTTTCTGGAAAAAAATCTGGAAAATTTACATCTTTAGAATCTGGAAAAATTTCCTGCTAAACATCCATTATGACTCGATACAAGCATTTGACTCGAAGAAACACACATGTATATCTTTTAATTAATTAAAATTCTCATGTTTACGTTTCTTTTGAAAACGTGTGTAATCCACCCTACACTTATCCCTTATGTAAAATACCTTTATATGTAATTAAGACGAGGTTAAACACAAAATAAAGCATTTTTACAAATTTAAACATGAAAATAAACAATCAATAAAAGATACACGACACAAACAAGCAAACAATTAAGCATGAGTTGCCTCCCACGAAGCGCTTTTCTTTATTTATGAGTCTTGTAGCTAGACTCGAAGTCGTGCCCCTACGTGACTTCATTACCGTCACCTTCTTCCTCATGACGGTCTCTAGTGGGTGATTCCATGTTGTAGAAGTGCCCTATGATGCACCTTTCTAAGAGTTCGTCCTCCCCCACTCAGTTCTATATTCCGGTCCTAAGTTCAAGCAATCCTTATAGAAACCGAAAATCTTGGCCATAACATAATCCACTCCTTTCTCCTTATCCTTCTCATTCCTATAGTAGACCGATAGTTTAAGTTCCTTTTCATCATTGGAGAGTGATGAAAATTTCTCAATCTTAAACGGCATTTGGTAGGCTACATCATTGGTCTCATCCTTGAATCGCACTATTCCTAACGAAGGATCATAAGTCATCCCGGTGCTTTCTATGAAAGGTTTCCCTAGAATAATGTGGGACAAGCTAGGATCTATGGCCGTACTAATATCTTCCACTATTATGAAATCCGTAGGAAACATGAAACTACCTACATAAACGGGCAATCCCTTAACTCTACCAAGAAAATTGCAACTAACCCTAGGATTATCGGGATCTTGCCTAGTTGGGATAGGCTTCTTCATTACCCAATTATAGTATGTGCTAGTCATTATGTTTATTGGGGACTTGCGGTCAATGTAGGCCTTTGCCACGAAAAGGTGTCCTATGCAACATGATATGTTAAGATTCCAAGGGTTCCCAAACTTGATCCTAGGGCTTCTCCTAACATACATGTGACGGAGGTCACACACTAAGTGAGGGTGGCGAGATAGTTCTTCTTCTATAGGAAACTTATTGAAATAGTCATTGTCTACTTCATCTACTTCCTTGGTTGTTTCATTCCTCGGTGTTTCACTAACCTCAAGTATCGTTTCATGGTTCGCTTCGTCATTTGTTCTATTAGGTTTTGCTAAGGTGATGGTATTGACGAATTGAACGTGCTTAGCTAGCTTAGTTGGGTCCTTAATCTCTACACCGGAAGGTTCGGGAGTTGAGATAGCATTAACCTTCCTATCACTATTGGTCATGGCTTTCAAGAGGTTATCTATCTTCCTATCCATCTCGGCTTGTTGTTGGTTAAAACGGTCCGAGAGCTTAGCTATTTGAGCTTCTTGGGATGCGACTAGGTGTTGCAACATCCCCTCAATGTTTTGTTGGTTAGGTCCGTGAGATGGGGGCCATGAGAAATCATTGGATGTGAATTCTTTGGTTTGTCCCCAATAAAAGTCGGGCTTGCCCTTCCATGCTTCTCGGGCGTCATTCAAAGTCCTAGGTCCGGGTGTTGTAGGGAATCTTCCTCCCGTTCTATTAGTACGTGAGGAGGCGTAATCAACGGAAGCTTGTTCGGGGAATCTGGTGCAAGTGCGCATGTTTTGAGGATTACTACACGGCTCACACGAGGAAGAAACTTTGTTCACATGGCGTGAAGATTTAGGATTCTTGTAGGAGCTCATTAGGAATTTAACTTGATCTTCAAGCTCGAGCATCCTACAATCGGAAGATTGTGAGTCAATGGGAGGCAAGGAGATTGCCTTAACGGTTTTGGGCAACTCACGGGGGTCATTCCAACTTTCGCTGTCATAGAGAGCAAGGTCCTCTATTATACCCCATGATTCTTCCGCAGTGAGATCACTAAGTTTTCCACCGGTCGCTTGGTCAATGGATCGCTTGGTGGGGAAGTTGACATGATCATAGAAGAGTTGGACTTGGAGCCAAAGATCAATGCCGTGATGAGGGACTTTATGGAGTAAGTCCTTGAATCGAGTCCATGCTTCGTAGAGAGATTCACCTTGACGTTGTTGGAACATCAAGATATCATTCCTAAGCTTAGTGGTTCTCCCCGGTGGGAAAAATTGAGCAAGGAAGCGAGAGGTGAGATCATCCCAACTTGAGATGGAGCCGGTGGGAAGTCGCTCAAGCCAATTACTAGCTTGGTCCCGTAGAGAGAATTGGAAGAGACGCAGAAGCGTGGTCTCCCGAGTAGTAGCATCGAGGTCGATGGAATCGACAATTTTAAGGAAATCCTTAAGATGCTAATTAGGATATTTGGAATGAAGTCCATGGAATGCACATCCGTTTTGCACCAACCGGATGGTGTCGGATCGCAGGGCCGTATTTTGGGCTTGGTCTGGAAGCTCAATGGTGTTCCTATAGCCTAGGTGGCTTGGTCTCGAGTATTCACCAAGAGTACGGCCTCTTGGCGGGTCATTTGGTGGTAGGTTGATGAATGGTGGTTGGTTATCACCTTCCATGATGAAAAGTGATGGGGTTACGAACAAAGGTCACAAAGAAGGGGGATAGACTACGAGAAAGCTAAAAATGGAAAACAAAGCTTACTTGATAGGAATCAAGCAAGGAAACCTAAACGAGGTGGACTCCTAACTAGCTATTCTATTCCCCGGCAGCGGCGCCAAAAACTTGATAACGCTACACGCGTCGTTCGGGGTCAAAGGAACTTCCTTTTCGTCGAGCAAGTTTTTCAACACCTTAGGCAGTGAACCTAATCGTTTTAGTGTAGTATTAGTGTAAGCCACGGAGATTGATATCGTTCTCTAGGGGAATAGGAATGCTAGTGAGAAGTTACTACGCTAAGGTTGGGGTTGAGGAAGATTATTTTTTATCTTTTTTTATGTTTTTTAGGAAATGGAAAAGTACGAATCTTGGGGTTTGGATTTGGGGGGTTGGTATTTCTACCGATTACTCTACTTATCTAATTATCTAATCTAGTGATGTATGTAATCTATGTCTAATTATTGTGTGCTCGTATGATGATTTAAAGATGTGTTTACTTAGGTTTTATTACTCCTTAATTATCTCATTGTAGGACCTTAGTTTTATCAACCTTATCACTTTACCAAGCAAACCCAACACGTATACAAGTATACCCACGTGAAACAAACACAAACAAAGCTTAGAAATAAGATGAGAAAGATGGTGACTTGATGTTAAATTCGTGTATGATGTGAGACAAGATAAACACAAGATGTTGTATATTCAATAAAGAAAAACACACACACACACACACTTTCAAGCACACCCCTCAAATGACCATTTGAGGGGTATTTATAGTACAAGACACATGTTGCCCTAAAGGCTTTCCATGGGCTTGGCTTGGGCTTCGTGGACTTGGGTTTGGACAAGGGTTACACGCCATTATTCAATGCTAGCTTAACTAAACTAAAGCCCATTTAGCTTAGTCCAATCCACGAGCCCGTTGACTATTCTATCACAATATCTAACACACGTTACAAAGTTCCTAAACGTGAATGACCATCACTTTTAATAAAACTATTAAGGCTAACAATCTCCCCCTAAGGGGTGGTCATTCAAATGATGCTCCACTTGATTAGGTCTTTACTTTTCTAGAGCTTGAACTTTGTGCGTAGATATAGAATAGTCTTGATTCTTTGTTCCTTCATGCTTTGTGATCAGATAATGTGGTTGTCTGCCATTGTCAACTTCGTTGGTTAGGTGTCTCCACGTCATTCTCCATTTCTTTCTCCACCATGCTCACACTTCTATTTGTCTTTTGGTTACCAATGATGTAGTTCTGGAGTCTTTAAACTTTGTAGATTCTTTGACATTGACGAAGAATCATCTCCTTTGATTATGATGAGAACTTTCATGTGTTGTTGGTATGAGCATGTGGCAAGTCTGCACGATCCATCCGCTCCGGAGCTTCCATAAGAAGAAAACATAAAACAGGTTAGTAATAAGCGGATTCCGGCACTTACAAGTTTGAATTTCGAGGGTGTTAACAGCATAGTGTGAGAACACGTCTCTAATTCTTACAAGGGCCGTTCCTGAACTGGAGTCCCACAAGTGAGATAACGCGATATACCGAAGTACATCTACAGTTCAGATGAGTCGCTGAAGTACACCGAAGTATCACTTCACGACTGTAGACCGTTTGAGACACACTAAGCGTAATCCACGGAGAATTACCGAAGTGACCTGCTGTCAGGGCTGCTTGATGTTGACCCTGGCAGGAGTTTCCATTCAATCACCGAAGATCACAGAAGTGAAACTTCTCATAAATGTTCTGGCAAATTGCTAAGATCTGCGTAGGACTCTAAAATATATCACTTGTGTTCTTATTGATGAACAACAAACGATGTCATGACAAGTGTTCCTATGAGATCTTTTGATGAATCTCGTGGCTCTAGACTCAATAAGTGCATTTTGGTTTTCCTGAGCAGAGACTAGGGAGAGGGTCTCCTTCTTCAATACCAACGATCTCTAAGAGAAAGTCGATAGATTATGTAGGGTTCCCAGTGAGAATGAAACAAATCCCTTTTAAGAGGAATTGAGTGGCTAGAAGGTTTAGTGCAGTGCGTCACTGGGTCCATGACGTCTTTGTCTTCAATACCAGTGTCAACTAGTGACAACCAGTAGCATATGTATTGAACCCGGTTTCTGCCCTATGGTTGAATATGGAGGGCTATTTCTTTTCACCCTTTCTTTTACTTTTTCTTTTTAATTCTTCAACCCCTTCTTTCTCCTTTCTCACATTACTCCTTTTTTTCAATCATTCCTAAGGACTTCTAGTTCTACACTATTGGTGATGTCCTTGGGTAGATCCCTCCGGCTCTGGCGGATCATAGGACGAATTTCCTATCCTTAGTCACCTTATAACTCCATGACTGTCCTATTGTTGCCATAAAACCGTTTTCATGAAAATCTCTCAGAGTGTTTATGATAGAAAACATGTTTGGAACACTTCGAGAGTTTTGTATTTTCAGAAACACTCCCCCTTCACATGTGCTTATAAGTTTTGACAGAAATATGCACAGAGAGGGTAGAGTTCGCACTTTTTGAATTGATCGACTTTAAATGAACTAGACCGATTCGAGACACGTTTACATCACTAGAGAACTAGCTTGAAATTATTACCCGTCCTGGTCAAGTTCATAGAAAGTTTCTCGAGATGGTACATAATTGCTCGTCAATTCATTGGTTCCGTCTGAGTCGAGCTCATTTTGAGATTCAAACCACGATCATTAAGCATTTTTGATCACATTTTAATCACGTCTCCTCCCCCTCAAAAATAGCATAAGCGTGATATTTTTGATATCAACGGATTAAACAAAATTTTAGAATCTTTTGGGGAGACAAACGGATTTGATTTAAGCATGAATTTGGAACATTTTTGTTTTATACTCCCCCTTTAATAAAGCATAATCAATTAAAGGGTTTTAGAGGGAGTTATCTTGAGCACAAAATATTTTGAAAGATTTTGAAAATCTTTTTGCACAATCTTGAAAAGGTGCTCAAGATGATGATGATTTCTCACCATTTTTAAATGTAGTGCACTGAAGCGTACATCTCATTTTTCGATCAAAGCACGAGTTTTGATTTGAAAATAATCAAAAGTCATCATTTCGGTCCGGGTTTCGTACTGATGTATACGAAAGCCATTTTATTAAGAAATTTTTAGAAACGACATGTTTTAGAAAACAAATTAAAGAACTCTCGCTCAAGCATCTGTACATGCCCGTATCATTGTTGAATGACATTTCTAGAAACGTACAGAATATCGATTATACAAGAGACATGTCGTAGAAGAATATTTTTGGATTTTTGTTTTTCTATTGTTTTTGTATTTTTGAAAGTTTTATATTTTTATATTTTGCTTTTGATGGTTTTTCAAATTTTGTATTTTGTTTTTCAAAAATATTTACAGCGAAGCTTTTTGGAAAATCATTTTCAAGAAGATTCGAGAAGACGTTCTAACTCCTCAGGGGTTAGGCTTCGCATTCCAATTCGTCGAACTAAATACTCAAACCTTTCTTTTGGAAGGGCTTTAGTTAATAGATCGGCGAGTTGGTAATCAGTCTTCACGAAGAATAATTCAACAGTACCATTTTCGACGTACTCTTTGATGAAGTGATAGCGGACTCTGATATGCTTAGTCTTTGAGTGATGAACAGGATTGCATGATATGGCTATGGCACTTTTCGAGTCACAATACATAGGTATTTTATCGAAAGTAAAGCCATAATCTGTGAGTTGTGTTCTCATCCATAGAACTTGAGCACAACACGCAGATAGAGACACATACTCAGCTTCAGCGGTTGATAGTGCGGTGCAATCTTGTTTCTTTGAAGACCAGCTGACTAGCTTTTCACCCAAAAATTGTGCTCCTCCAGATGTACTTTTTGCTGTAACTTGATCACCTGCGTGGTCCGCATCTGAAAATGCAATTAGATCAAATCCGGATTCCTTCGGATACCAAAGTCCCATGTGAATGGATGTCTTCAGGTACCGAAAGATCCGTTTAACCTCTTTGAGGTGCAGTTCAGTAGGCTTAGCCTGAAACCGTGCTAATAAGCAAACAGCAAAATGAATATCTGGTCGACTAGCAGTAAGATACATGAGAGAACCAATCATGCTCCGATATTTCTTCGGATCAATAGGTTTCCCAAACAAATCGGCTCCAATTTTTGGTGATGTTACCATTGGTGTTCCGACCGAGTCACAGTTATCCATACCATGATTTTTCAAAATCTCAGTTGTGTATTTAGCTTGATTTATAAAAATTCCACGAGGGGACTGATGTATTTGTAAACCAAGAAAGAATTTTAGTTCCCCCATCATGGACATTTCAAATTTGCTTTTCATGAGATTTTCAAAATGTTTTGAAAGTTTCGGATTAGTGGACCCAAAGATGATGTCGTCCACGTAAATCTGAACAATCAAAATGTCGTTTTTGCATTTTTGTGTAAACAAGGTAGGATCAACTGTTCCTTTGGTGAAATTGTTTTGGATCAGGAAAGAGGACAGTTCGTCATACCACGCTCTCGGAGCTTGTTTTAAACCATAGATTGCCTTTTTGAGTTTGTAGACGTAGTCTGGATGTTCCATGTCTATGAAGCCTTCTGGCTGACTCACGTACACTTCTTCTTTCAGAGTTCCATTCAAGAATGCGGTCTTAATGTCCATCTGATAAACCGTGATGTTTTTGTGAGCTGCATAGGCCAAGAATATCCTGACTGCCTCAAGTCTAGCTACCGGCGCGAATGACTCTTCAAAGTCTATCCCCTCTTCCTGTCTGTATCCTTTGGCCACAAGACGAGCTTTGTTACGAATTACAGTCATTTCTTCATCCCGTTTGTTCTTCCATAACCATTTAAGATCAATGACTCGAACGTCAATGGGTCTTGGAACCTTTTCCCACGAGTCATGTAGACGGTATTGAAGAAGTTCCTCCTGCATTGCTTCTATCCATGCGGGATCTGCCATTGCCTCACGAATGTTCTTTGGTTCTAGATTGCTAATTGAGCAAAGGTAAATGCACAAGTCGCAATCGGTGGCAAGTTGGCGTCTCGTCTGAATTGGCCTTGAAGGCTCACCAATAACTTGTTCAATTGGGTGGTCTTTTGTCCACTTCAGAGTAGAAGGATACCGTTGGTTATACGTATGCAAGTTAGATGGTTCTCGTAAGCTTGAAGAAGATTCAGCTGATTCCGTAGCAAACGGGTTTTCAAATAAGTCTTCATCTAACGTTGCATCGTTCTGGTTTTGGTTTTGCTCATCAACTGTTGGTAGAACGGGTGCAAGAACTTGAGTAGATGTAGATGATGTTGATGGAGTTGGTGCATTGGTTTCGACCGTTGTAGATGCATCTTCTGTTGGTGGTGGAGGATGATTTTGAGCGGGTGCAGCGGAATGATGGTTTGATGCATTTGTCGAAGTTCCACCATAGTATTCATCGAACATTAACTCGAAGAAATTCTCCCATTCTTGTTCTTTAGGATTGTCAAACGAAGTTGATTGAGCTCTTTGAGGTACGAGTCCTGAACTGATGTGTCCAGAAGTCTGTCGGTTTAGTGCGGGTTCTAGAGCGAGTCTCTCAGAAGCCATTTGTGAAAGTTCGTCAAACTTCACATTCATCGTCTCCATGATCCTCCTTAGCCTTCTGTTATACACCCTGAATGCCCTCGAGTTATCTGAATATCCAATGAAGATTCCAATATCACCTTTAGCTTTCAATTTGCCTAGATCTTCTCTGTCGTTCGTCGGATAGCACAAAGCGCCAAACACATGAAAGTAAGAGATATCAGGTTTTCTGTTGTTCACAATCTCATATAGGGTTTTATTGAATCTTGGATGGATAAGGGATCGGTTCTGAGTGAAACAGGCAGTGGCAACAGCATCAGCCCAAAGAAATAACGGTGCACTAGAATAGATTAGCATCGTGCGAGCAGCTTCCACAAGAGTTCTATTTCTTCTTTCAACTACCCCATTCTGCTGTGGAGTTCTAACAGCTGATGTCTGATGAGTAATTCCAACATCTTCAAAATAAGTTCTTAACTCCTGATTCGTGAATTCAGTGCCGTTGTCTGTTCTTACAACCCTTACTAGAGTTTGAAGAAGTACTTGAATGCGTTTCAGAAAGGTGATGATGATGCCTGGTGCTTCGTCTTTTGATCTCAGAAACTTAACCCATGTATATCTTGAATAATCATCGACGATAAGAATATACTTTTTCCCGTTAATGCTTTCAACTCTCATTGGGCCACATAAGTCCATGTGCAACATATGCAACTTTGCTTCCGAACTAGGTACGGATTTGGGTTTATATGATGCTCTTTTGCTTTTTCCTTGTTCGCATGATGGACATAAGTGATCCTTGGTGTATTTGAACTTCGGAAGTCCGTTGACGATGTTGTCTTTGGCAATTTTGTTGATGGTGTCAAAATTGAGATGGGATAACCGTCTGTGCCACAACCAGGATTGTGTTCCAGATGCTCTTGTCATAAGACATATTGGTGATGAAGAGGCCATTTGATTGATGTCGATAGCATACAAGTTTGTATCACGATTCCCAGTTAAGAGATCAGTGCCATCCAAGTTTCTAACGAAGCAAGCATTTCTCCTAAAAGCAACCTCTAAATCTGCATCACAGAACTGCCCGACTGAAAACAAATTGTGTCCCAACCCTTCGACATAGTAAACCCGAGTGATCAAATAATTTCCAAAAGGTAGATCTCCATAACCCATGATAGCTGCTACATGATCATTTCCGAAACGTACGGTTCCCTTGAATTTCCAGACGAAATTGATCAGCAGCTTCAGATTCCCGGTCATGTGCTTGATGCAACCCGAGTCGACGATCCAAAGACAAATTTCGATAACCTGCCAGTTACAGAAAAAGAATATTGTGGAAACCGTTTGGATTTAGGTTCCTTTGGGTTAGAGGTAAAATCCTGAGCACACTCAACGAGGTTTGTTCCAGGGAATTCTGGTTTATCATTCATTGTACCGTTCTTGAGTGTGAAAGTTCTACCAGTGGGTTTCCAAATATCATCCCTAGAGTATACACGTTGGTTCTTGTCAGTAGTGTAAAGCCTAAGTTTTGCAACTAGTCTTCCTACTCGTTTAGCGTAATTACTTTTTGGGACGTTCTTCTTAACAGGCTTATCATTCACATTCTTAGAAACACAGTCATCTTGAACATTTAAAGATTTATTGCAAGTTAAACAAAGAGATTCAACACATTCATTAGACTTAGCAAGTTTCACAGATTCAGTACATTCAGATGAAATGTCTTTCTTATTCAAAGGCTGTAAATTCCTAGGGTGTTCTTCTACTTTCTTTTCTTTATTCAAGCTACTACTCCTAGAGGCAGTCGAGACTCTATTGTTCCTTGTATTGCTCTTAGGCTTTAGTCTGCTGCTCCTAGAGGTGCTTTCTAGTCCTGTAGAAGGTGAGGCACACGCATTAGGATTCACATTTTTATGAAGGGAGGTGGTTTCAGCTATCCTAGTCTCTTTAGATGTTGAGGCAGACGCAATAGTGGTACTCATCTTAAAAAGGACAGGTGCTAAAACTTTAGGATTCTCAATAACCGCTTTCCCTTTATCAACATTTTGTTTAGGCACGACAGGCGGAGTGACTGGTTTTGATGAAACATTTTTCTCATTGACTTTTGGAGGAGGCAAAGAAACAGACATTTTTGGTTTTGAAACCGGTTTGAGAACATTTGCTTTCTCCACAGTCAATGGTTTTGTAATCACAGTTTCCACTGCCTTTCCCTTTTGACTTTCCAGCTGAGCCCTCAAAAGATCATTTTTAGCTTTCATGTCATTGTAGGCGCGCTCATACGACAATTTGTCATACTTGCATTCCTCAGTTTTTCGATCAAGTTGTTTAAAATATGTGATATTTTCTTTTTCAAGTTTCATAAGAGCTTTTTCATATTTTGAAACAATTTCGGAGGTCTCATCCTGGAGTCTTTCATGATCTTCAACAGAATATGTTTGCAAAATGATGGACATAATATCAGTAGTCAGAACATCTTCGGAGAGAGAGTCATTAAACTTTTCCAAAACTTTGATGTGTTCAACACTTTCATTAGCTTGCTTTACCAGGGATTTATGGTCCTTGACAAAGTCAGTTGTTTCTTTCAAAAACGCTTGTTCAAAATGAATTACCCTTGCACTGATGTTATTCAGCTGAGGGGCAATTTGAGTTGCAAAAAACTTTTTCTGTTCATTATCAAAACTATTAAACCAGATGTTTCTAATATTGGTTTTAGTTTTAACGGTCTCTTGAAGATCTGCAATTCTAGTTTTCACATTTTCCAAAATACTTCTCGCATCACTTGTGTTAAAAGGATTGTTTGAAGACATTTGTTCAATGTTCGAAAGAGATTTGGAGACAACAACTGGTTTTGAAACTGATTTTGAAACTGGTGTTGACACTTTGTTTGAAACACTTGATGTGGAGGAAAACGTTGATTGTTCTTTTTGAGAAACAAAAGGAAGAACATTAATTTGGTTCCATTTGTTATAATCAATCGGTTTGATTTCCGGATGTTTTTGTTTCATTTTAGATCTACTCTCCTCAGATAGTTCCAACGTTTCAAGAGAATCATGCACAATTATAGGTTCATGCAAAGGTTTTCCATTGTGCAACACATTCTGAGATTTCTGAGCTTTCTTGAGGAACGAAGGAGGTGAGTTACCAAGAGCCATTTTTTGTGAAGTATGAAAAATCGGATTTACTTGATTAGAAAGCATCTTGATTGTCTTAGCGGAATGACCCGTTGTAAGAAGTAAACTGTCCAATTTTTTGATCGTTTCAGTTTTATCCAGAATCTCATCAAGAAGAGAATCTTCTCGTTTTGCAAAATCAATTATCAACTTCTTCTTCTCTTTTTCAAGATCAGAATATGTTGCTTTTTGTTTTGAAAGTTGGTCATTTAGTTCAGAAATTTCCTTGTTTAAAGATTTGATTTTCAAATTCAGATTCACAACAAGTGTGTCATACTTGAGTTGCAAATCTTTTTCTCTTAAAACAGAATATCGATAACCAATTTCTAATTCGGACATTTTGTTTGTATGAAATTCATAGGCTTTGGCATGCTCCTTGTAACTCTCAAGCTCAGCGGTCAATTTAGCATTCGCGGCCTTAACTTCGCGATTGACCGTTCTAACTTTCTCAGCTTCAATGCCACATTGATTGATTAATGATTCAACATAAGCACGTGTTTCCTCATCAGTCTCAGTATTTTGTGCCACACAGCCTCCACTAGGATCCACATCTGGAGCTTCAGAGTTAGTATTGCTACAACTCGGATTATCCAGGTATGTATCATAAGTAGGTGCTGGCGTCACAGAATGCTGTTCGTCATGAGTAAACACATCAAATATGACATTGTTATAACATGGATCAATGATTGGTACCTCAGATACGGTATTGGCGTCATAGACAGGAGGTAAGTCTGACTCAGTGTCATACTTAGCTTCCTGAAGATTAGCCATGAAGATGCAGTTCGCATTAATTTCCTCGAGGTCTTCCAAATCATCCATAATAGCCATAAAGTCATGTTCCTCAGCACTCAACTGAAATCCAGCGCGTTCCTTTTGTACCAACAGGACAGTTTTCTGAAGATACTCAAGATCGTTCTTGTTCGGCTTAGAAGGACAATTCCTTGCCATGTGACCCATTCCTTGACAGTTATAACACTTAATCTGATTATCCTGATTCACATTTCCATGATTCCCAACGACTGGAGCTGCAACATTCCGATTCTGATTACCCACTACTCTATTCTGTCTCATCTGATTACCCTGATTCGGAACCGCCTGATTACCCATGCGAAATCCAGTAGCATATCCCTGCTGATTCCCAATAACTCCAACCATTTGACCTTGATTACCCATATTCACACCCGGCTGTGCAATTTGCCTGTTGCGAGTGTTTGATGATATCCTTTGGTTGTTGTTAGTAGGTGTGGAATAGCGACCTTTGATTACTTGACCCAAGAGAGAAATTATTTGGGACATAGGGTCTTCTTGATCAGATTCGAGATCAGTGATTTCTTGTTCCTGGTATTGTAGATCTGGATAGGATTGTTGTTGTGGCTGCAAGTTGTTGTTGTTGGAAGATGATGAAGCTTGTTGTTGTGTATTCACTGAAGATAGAGTCTTAGCAATGAGTGCCAATGGATCATGAATCTTTGCTAATTTTTCTTGCCTGACTTCATTAGCTTCAGCTTGGTTTTGTTTCAGAAAATCATTCAGTTGATCAAAGTTCACCTGATGAAGGTCTTTTGTTTGGTTGACAATAGTGACATATCGTCCCCATTCTTCTGGAAGATTATTCAGGAACTTGATGTTTTGAACGATAGTTCTGGGTGCTAGCTTGTTTCTGATTAGCTCATTCATCAAAGTGCAAAACCTTCCATAGTATGATTCAATGGATTCTCCTGGTGTAGAAGTGAACTTTTCCCATTCAGTTAGCAATTTGTTCTCCATGTCTTGATGACCAATTTCTGTTCCATGACAAAGTCGTCTAACACGTTCCCACATATCGAAAGCAGTTTCACAACTGTCTACCGCAGCAAAGATGTCTATTGGTAAACCCAGTTGGATAATATGAATTGCCATGTCATCTGCTTCGACTTGTTTCTGATCCTCTGCAGTGTATTCAGATTCGTATTGAAGACGAGAAGATGGTGCGGTGGGAGGTGTTGCATCAGGATTTCCAGGTACATTAACTTGTCGAGGCTGGAAGGGTCCATCCTGAATAGATTTAATCATGAGTTTGCCATTAGGTTTGGTCTTGATGTAACGGAGCATTCGACTTGTCCATTGAAGATAACCACCTTTTGCCAACATAGGAGGTCGGTTTTCGGCACCGGCTGCATGAATGTCTTGTTGAGTTGCCATTGATGAAGGTATGATCTGATAAAGTTGATGTAGGATCGATTCAACGATAAAGGAGTTGTGGTTGATGAAGATTAAGCTCAGTTGAGGTGTTTCCGAAAGTCGTACTCGTAAACTCGGTTCTTAAAAAAATTTCGCCCGAAATTTGAAATTCACTATAAAAATTAATTCTAAGGTCGTATGAAAATTTTGAGTTATGACAATTTTGACGCAAAATTTGACCCGAAAAATTTGAATTTAGGCCCAAAAATTTGAATTTTTGACCAAAAATTTCCAAGTTAAACCAAAATTTGAATCTCGCGTAAAAATTGAACGTTTAGTCTCCTCAAAAATTTAAATTTTACTCAAGTCTCCGCCAAAATTTAATTTTTTTTTTTTTTTTTTTTTTTTTTTTTTTTTTTTAAACCTTTATGCGTAGAAAGAGCTTAGGCGTAGAAACACAAGTTACGAGTAGAAACTTAGGCGTAGAATCTTAGGCGTAGGATCTTATGCGTAGGATGCTTAGGCGTAGGAATCCTTAGGCGTAGGATGCTTAGGCGTAGGAATCCTTAGGCGTAGGAAATTCTTATGCGTAGAACCCAACTTACGCGTAGCAAGAGTGCTTACGCGTAGGAATAGCTTACGCGTAGGAATGACTTACGCGTAGGAATGGCTTACGCGTAGAATCCAAAAATCCTTTACACTATCACAGTGTAAGAGATATCCAAAAGTCGAAGTGTTCCACACACTTATCCAAGTGAGGGAAGCACTGAGTCACCGTTATAGCTCGAAGAAACTTCACCTAAAAGTTACGAGTAGAAAAGTTATGCGTAGTTGACTTTCTTACGAGTAGAACTAGGGTTTTGACCTACTCGTAAAAAATTTCCAATGATTCAAACAATTTCTCTTGCACAGATATCCTTAAAAACACTCGAATAACCCAAAAATGTTGACCTTTTTCACCCAAAGTGCTTAGAAAAGTTACGAGTAGAAATGACTAAAGAACCAAAAACGAGCTCAAAACTTAACCAAAACGCGTAAAGCTTCAAACTTTTTGCAAAAAACTGAAACTTTAGCACCAAATATACCTTAAACCACAAGAATCTTGAATTTTTGAGTGCAAAAATTAAAGCTTTAAGCGTGAAACTTTGAGAACGAAACTACGCGTATACTACACAAACAAAAAACTTCAACCAAACACTCCTAAACCATTGTTAGGCGATTGATACCAATTGTAGGACCTTAGTTTTATCAACCTTATCACTTTACCAAGCAAACCCAACACGTATACAAGTATACCCACGTGAAACAAACACAAACAAAGCTTAGAAATAAGATGAGAAAGATGGTGACTTGAAGATATAAATTCGTGTATGATGTGAGACAAGATAAACACAAGATGTTGTATATTCAATAAGGAAAACACACACACACACACTTTCAAGCACACCCCTCAAATGACCATTTGAGGGGTATTTATAGTACAAGACACATGTTGCCCTAAAGGCTTTCCATGGGCTTGGCTTGGGCTTCGTGGACTTGGGTTTGGACATGGGTTACACGCCATTATTCAATGCTAGCTTAACTAAACTAAAGCCCATTTAGCTTAGTCCAATCCACGAGCCCGTTGACTATTCTATCACAATATCTAACACACGTTACAAAGTTCCTAAACGTGAATGACCATCACTTTTAATAAAACTATTAAGGCTAACACTCATATTGATGGTTGAATTGTCACGTCCTTATTCTTAATCGTGTTGTGTGTCTAAGGTCGTAGGGTATGCGTTTATCCCTAACTCTTTGAAACTACCAAAGGTTAATGCCTACAAAATCACTAGGATTTATAAACTTAACGCTAAGGTACTCTTCGGATGGTTTAGCCTACAATGACTCTAGGTACTATAAGCTAAGGTTCACAAAGATTAATCAAGCATTAGCTACACAACGGATGACTTATCGCTATACTAGATCATTAACAATTAAGATAAGAGACAACCAATCAATATTCAATAATTAAGTTTCATATTCCCTAAGCAAACACACAAGTAAATTAGCCGGACATGGGAAACATGCAAGCATACACACAATTAATTGAAGACATACTTGAATTAATGAAGTAAAATACTTATCTTGATGTAAGATAGGGTATGGAACCCTAAAATACTGTACAAGACAGCCTTGGTTCGGTTTAGGTTTTTACTCCAAATACTACACACTGAAAACTAAAAAATTCGAATTCTATATATAGGATTACAAATGCGACGGCGTCACCCTTTGATTTGTGACACCGTCGAGTCGCCGTCATTAGGGTTTCGTCTTGGCCACGTTAGTCTTGCGACGGCGTCACCTTATGCTTGTGACGCCGTCCCCTTCAGTCTCTGACGTCGTCTGGATCAAATCTAGGCCGTCTGAGTTGCGACGCCCTACTCTTTTAAAACCTGAAGCCGTCACTTGTAAATGAGCAATTTGGCTACTGATCTGTCACAAAAGTTGTCCGACGGCGTCGCAGATAACACCTGACGCCGTCCCCTTCAGTTCCAGCAGCCTGAGTGTCTCGATTCTTGACTTTGGCCATTTTCTTCGTATATTCGCGCCTTTTCGTCCGAATAAGTGTCATTCCAGCATTTTGCCTTCAAGATACCTAAAAAGTGAAAATGAATGATATTAAGTAATAACGGATACAAAAGTGATCAAATAAGGGCTTAAACGACCCCTCAAAAAGGTACATTTTAAAACCTTATCAGCTAGTGTCCCATGCTTGTACCTTTTTGTGACGATTGGCGGCTTGTACTTTGGTCGGCTTGTACCACCTGCCACGACCGCCACCGCCGCCACCCGCCACGACCTCCAGGCGCCACCACAACCCCCTTGCCGCCGCCACCACCACCCCTGGCGGCAAGGGGGTTGTGGCGGCAGCGGTGGGTGACGGTCATGGCGGGTGATGATCGTGACAGTGGTGGCGATGGGTGGTGGTGGTGGCGGGGGGTGGCGGTGGCGGGTGGCGGGTGGTGGTGGTGGTGGTGGTAGTGGCGTGTCGATGGTGATTGCAACGAGCGGCGACGGCGTGTGGTGGTGGGGTGGGGTGATCGTGGGTGGTGGTGGTGATGGTGGGTGTTGTGGTAAAAAAAATGTACTTCTCAACTACACAAAAGTTGCGTAAAGTACAAGCCGTCAATTGTCCAAAAAAGGTACCGAAAGAGTACCTTACACACTTTTTACATAAAAAGTCCCAAAAAGTACAAGCATGAGACACTTGTCAATACTTTAAAATGAGCAACTAGTCGCCCTTGTCTATTTTGAAAAGTCAATTTTTTTTGTTTAGAAAAAGTAAACTCATTTCAAATTTGCGGCCTTTAAATAATTTGCTCTTTTAATAATATGCTACAAAATTAAGTTAAATTAAAAATAAAATATCACTTTGGGTCACACTTCCGCAAATTTCCCTAATTATATTAGGAAGAGGATCATATCAAGTTGAGAGGACAACTTGACTCAAGTTGCTTGATCCTTAACCATTGGATTAAAATCAACGGTCAAGATTAAAAAAAAAAAATCTTTTTATCTTAACCATTGATTTTAATCCAATGGTTGAGGATCAAGTAACTTGAGTCAAGTTACTTGAGAGGATCCTCTCCTATTATATTAACCTACTACTCTATTATAGTTTTTACCAATAATAGCAAGACCTTGTTATTTACCCACAATATACCTTGAAGTTGTTATAATTTACCATGTTTGTTAAAAATGAATATATATATAAAATAAAAGAAAAAAGAAAGAAAATAATGCTTTTATGTCTACTAGTAATAAATTGTGGGATACATTGATACGTTGCTATCATAGTTGTGAAGATCTCGATACTAATCTTAGGATATTACAATTTTACGATATTATAAAGCAAAAACGATGCGGATCTTACATAGATCTTAGCAAGATTTAGCAACCTTAGGATCTTATAAGATCCCGATCTTGATCACAGGATCTTACGATCTAATCCGATTCGATCTTACTTTTCTCAAACCGCAAACTAAAAAACTACAAAGTTA